>CAXAKX010000791.1:0-634864 GCA_963969525.1 Ontholestes murinus
GTTCTTGTTATTGTTATTGTCTATTGTTAATTGTTATTGTTATGTTTATTGTTATTGTTATTGTTTATTGTTATTGTTATTGTTTATTGTTATTGTTATTGTTATTGTTATTTGTTATTGTTTATTGTTATTGTTATTGTTATTGTTATTGTTATTGTTATTGTTATTGTTTATTGTTATTGTTATTGTATTGTATTGTTATTGTTATTGTTATTGTATTGTTATTGTTATTGTTATGTTATTGTTATTGTTATTGTTGTTGTTATTGTTATTGTTTGTTTATAACAATAACAATAACAATAACAATAACAAATAACAATAACAATAACAATAACAATAACAATAACAATAACAATAACAATAACAATAACAATAACAATAACAATAACAATAACAATAACAATAACAATAACAATAACAATAACAATAACAATAACAATAACAATAACAATAACAATAACAATAACAATAACAATAACAATAACAATAACAATAACAATAACAATAACAATAACAATAACAATAACAATAACAATAACAATAACAATAACAATAACAATAACAATAACAATAACAATAACAATAACAATAACAATAACAATAACAATAACAATAACAATAACAATAACAATAACAATAACAATAACAATAACAATAACAATAACAATAACAATAACAATAACAATAACAATAACAATAACAATAACAATAACAATAACAATAACAATAACAATAACAATAACAATAACAATAACAATAACAATAACAATAACAATAACAATAACAATAACAATAACAATAACAATAACAATAACAATAACAATAACAATAACAATAACAATAACAATAACAATAACAATAACAATAACAATAACAATAACAATAACAATAACAATAACAATAACAATAACAATAACAATAACAATAACAATAACAATAACAATAACAATAACAATAACAATAACAATAACAATAACAATAACAATAACAATAACAATAACAATAACAATAACAATAACAATAACAATAACAATAACAATAACAATAACAATAACAATAACAATAACAATAACAATAACAATAACAATAACAATAACAATAACAATAACAATAACAATAACAATAACAATAACAATAACAATAACAATAACAATAACAATAACAATAACAATAACAATAACAATAACAATAACAATAACAATAACAATAACAATAACAATAACCAATAACAATAACAATAACAATAACAATAACAATAACAATAACAATAACAATAACAATAACAATAACAATAACAATAACAATAACAATAACAATAACAATAACAATAACAATAACAATAACAATAACAATAACAATAACAATAACAATAACAATAACAATAACAATAACAATAACAATAACAATAAGAAATAACAATAACAATAAGAAATAACAATAACAATAAGAAATAACAATAACAATAACAATAAGAAATAACAATAACAATAACAATAAGAAATATCAATAACAATAAGAAATAACAACAACAATAACAATAAGAAATAAAAATAACAATAAGAAATAACAATAACAATAAGAAATAACAATAACAATAAGAAATAACAATAACAATAAGAAATAACAATATCAGTAAGAAATAACAATAACAATAAGAAATAACAATAACAATAAGAAATAACAATAACAATAAAAAATAACAATAACAATAAGAAATAACAACAACAATAAAAAATAACAATAACAATAAGAAATAACAATATCAATAAGAAATAACAATATCAATAAAAAATAACAATAACAATAAGAAATAACAATAACAATAAGAAATAACAATAACAATAAGAAATAACAATAACAATAAGAAATAACAATAACAATAAGAAATAACAATAACAATAACAATAAGAAATAAAAATAACAATAACAATAAGAAATAACAATTACAATAACAATAAGAAATAACAATAACAATAAAAAATAACAATAACAATAAGAAATAACAGCAAGAATAAAAAATAACAATAACAATAAGAAATAACAATAACAATAAGAAATAACAATATCAATAAAAAATAACAATAAGAATAAGAAATAACAATAACAATAAGAAATAACAATAACAATAAGAAATAACAATAAAAATAAGAAATAACAATAACAATAAGAAATAACAATAACAATAACAATAAGAAATATCAATAACAATAAGAAATAACAATAACAATAAGAAATAACAATAACAATAAGAAATAACAATAACAATAAGAAATAGCAATAACAATAAGAAATAACAATAACAATAAGAAATAACAATAACAATAACAATAAGAAATAACAATAACAAAAAGAAATTACAATAACAATAGGAAATAACAATAACAATAAGAAATAACAATAACAATAAGAAATAGCAATAACAATAAGAAATAACAATAACAATAAGAAATAACAATAACAATAAGAAATAACAATAACAATAAGAAATAACAATAACAATAATAAATAACAATAACTATAAGAAATAACAATAACAATAAGAAATAACAATAACAATAAGAAATAACAATAACAATAAGAAATAACAATAACATTTAGATATAACAATAACAATAAGAAATAACAATAACAATAAGAAATAACAATAACAATAAGAAATAACAATAACAATGAGAAATAACAATAACAATAACAATAGGAAATAACAATAACAAAAAGAAATAACAATAACAATAGGAAATAACAATAACAAGAAATAAAAATAACAATAAGAAATAACAATAACAATAAGAAATAACAATAAGAAATAACAATAAGAAATAACAATAAGAAAGAACAATAACATTAAGAAATAACAATAACAATAAGAAATAACAATAACAATAAGAAATAACAATAACAATAAGAAGGAACAATAACAATAAGAAATAAAAATAACAATAAGAAATAACAATAACAATAAGAAATAACAATAACAATAAGAAATAACAATAACAATAAGAAATAACAATAACAATAAGAAATAACAATATCAGTAAGAAATAACAATAACAATAAGAAATAATAATAACAATAAGAAATAACAATAACAATAAAAAATAACAATAACAATAAGAAATAACAACAACAATAAAAAATAACAATAACAATAAGAAATAACAATAAAAATAAGAAATAACAATATCAATAAGAAATAGCAATAACAATAAGAAATAGCAATAACAATAAGAAATAACAATAACAATAAGAAATAACAATAACAATAAGAAATAACAATAAAAATAAGAAATAACAATAACAATAACAATAAGAAATAACAATAACAATTACAATAACAATAACAATAACAATAACAATAAGAAATAACAATAACAATAACAATAAGAAATAACAATAACAATAAGAAATAACAATATCAATAAGAAATAACAATATCAATAAAAAATAACAATAACAATAAGAAATAACAATAACAATAAGGAATAACAATAACCATAAGAAATAACAATAACAATAAGAAATAACAATAACAATAAGAAATAAAAATAACAATAACAATAAGAAATAACAATTACAATAACAATAAGAAATAACAATAACAATAAGAAATAACAATAACAATAAAAAATAACAATAACAATAAGAAATAACAACAAGAATTAAAAATAACAATAACAATAAGAAATAACAATAACAATAACAATAAGAAATAACAATAACAATAAGAAATATCAATAACAATAAGAAATAACAATAACAATAAGAAATAACAATAACAATAAGAAATAACAATAACAATAAGAAATAGCAATAACAATAAGAAATAACAATAACAATAAGAAATAACAATAACAATAACAATAAGAAATAACAATAACAAAAAGAAATTACAATAACAATAGGAAATAACAATAACAATAAGAAATAACAATAACAATAAGAAATAGCAATAACAATAAGAAATAACAATAACAATAAGTAATAACAATAACAATAAGAAATAACAATAACAATAAGAAATAACAATAACAATAATAAATAACAATAACTATAAGAAATAACAATAACAATAAGAAATAACAATAACAATAAGAAATAACAATAACAATAAGAAATAACAATAACATTTAGATATAACAATAACAATAAGAAATAACAATAACAATAAGAAATAACAATAACAATAAGAAATAACAATAACAGTGAGAAATAACAATAACAATAACAATAGGAAATAACAATAACAAAAAGAAATAACAATAACAATAGGAAATAACAATAACAAGAAATAAAAATAACAATAAGAAATAACAATAACAATAAGAAATAACAATAAGAAATAACAATAAGAAATAACAATAAGAAAGAACAATAACATTAAGAAATAACAATAACAATAAGAAATAACAATAACAATAAGGAATAACAATAACAATAAGAAGGAACAATAACAATAAGAAATAAAAATAACAATAAGAAATAACAATAACAATAAGAAATAACAATAACAATAAGAAATAACAATAACAATAAGATATAACAATAACAATAAGAAATAACAATATCAGTAAGAAATAACAATAACAAAAAGAAATAATAATAACAATAAGAAATAACAATAACAATAAAAAATAACAATAACAATAAGAAATAACAACAACAATAAAAAATAACAATAACAATAAGAAATAACAATAAAAATAAGAAATAACAATATTAATAAGAAATAGCAATAACAATAAGAAATAGCAATAACAATAAGAAATAACAATAACAATAAGAAATAACAATAACAATAAGAAATAACAATAAAAATAAGAAATAACAATAACAATAACAATAAGAAATAACAATAACAATTACAATAACAATAACAATAACAATAACAATAAGAAATAACAATAACAATAACAATAAGAAATAACAATAACAATAAGAAATAACAATATCAATAAGAAATAACAATATCAATAAAAAATAACAATAACAATAAGGAATAACAATAACAATAAGAAATAACAATAACAATAAGGAATAACAATAACCATAAGAAATAACAATAACAATAAGAAATAACAATAACAATAACAATAAGAAATAAAAATAACAATAACAATAAGAAATAACAATTACAATAACAATAAGAAATAACAATAACAATAAGAAATAACAATAACAATAAAAAATAACAATAACAATAAGAAATAACAACAAGAATTAAAAATAACAATAACAATAAGAAATAACAATAACAATAAGAAATAACAATATCAATAAGAAATAACAGTAACAATAAGAAATAACAATAACAATAAGAAATAACAATAACAATAAGAAATAACAATAACAATAAGAAATAACAATAACAATAAGAAATAACAATAAAAATAAGAAATAACAATAACAATAAGAAATAACAATAACAATAACAATAAGAAATAACAATAACAATAAGAAATATCAATAACAATAAGAAATAACAATAACAATAAGAAATAACAATAACAATAAGAAATAGCAATAACAATAAGAAATAACAATAACAATAAGAAATAACAATAACAATAACAATAAGAAATAACAATAACAAAAAGAAATTACAATAACAATAGGAAATAACAATAACAATAAGAAATAACAATAACAATAAGAAATAACAATAACAATAAGAAATAGCAATAACAATAAGAAATAACAATAAGAATTAACAATAACAATAAGAAATAACAATAACAATAAGAAATAACAATAACAATAATAAATAACAATAACTATAAGAAATAACAATAACAATAAGAAATAACAATAACAATAAGAAATAACAATAACAATTAGATATAACAATAACAATAAGAAATAACAATAACAATAAGAAATAACAATAACAATAACAATAGGAAATAACAATAACAAAAAGAAATAACAATAACAATAGGAAATAACAATAACAATAAGAAATAAAAATAACAATAAGAAATAACAATAACAATAAGAAATAACAATAACAATAAGAAATAACAATAAGAAATAACAATAACAATAAGAAATAACAATAACAATAAGAAATAACAATAACAATAAGAAAGAACAATAACAATAAGAAATAACAATAACAATAAGAAATAACAATAACAATAAGAAGGAACAATAACAATAAGAAATAAAAACAACAATAAGACATAACAATAACAATAAGAAATAACAATAACAATAAGAAATAACAATAACAATAAGAAATAACAATATCAGTAAGAAATAACAATAACAATAAGAAATAATAATAACAATAAGAAATAACAATAACAATAAAAAATAACAATAACAATAAGAAATAACAACAACAATAAAAAATAACAATAACAATAAGAAATAACAATAAAAATGAGAAATAACAATATCAATAAGAAATAGCAATAACAATAAGAAATAGCAATAACAATAAGAAATAACAATAACAATAAGAAATAACAATAACAATAAGAAATAACAATAAAAATAAGAAATAACAATAACAATAACAATAAGAAATAATAATAACAATTACAATAACAATAAGAAATAACAATAACAATAACAATAAGAAATAACAATAACAATAACAATAAGAAATAACAATAACAATAAGAAATAACAATAACAATAGGAAATAACAATATCAATAAGAAATAACAATAACAATAGGAAATAACAATATCAATAAGAAATAACAATAACAATAAGAAATAACAATAACAATAAGAAATAACAATAACAATAAGAAATAACAATAACAGTAAGAAATAACAATAAGAAATAACAATAACAGTAACAATAAGAAAGAACAATAACAATAAGAAATAACAATATCAATAAGAAATAACAATAACAATAAGAAGGAACAATAACAATAAGAAATAACAATAACAATAAGAAATAACAATAACAATAAGAAACAACAATAACAATAAGAAATAACAATAACAATAAGAAATAACAATAACAATAAGAAATAACCATTACAATAAGAAATAACAAAAACAATAAGAAATAACAATAACAATAAGAAATAACAATAACAATAATAAATAACAATAACAATAAGAAATAACAATATCAATAAGAAATAACAATAAAAATAAGAAATAACAATAACAATAAGAAATAACAATAACAATAAGAAATAACAATATCAATAAGAAATAACAATAACAATAAAAAATAACAATAAAAATGAGAAATAACAATAACAATAAGAAATAACAATAACAATAACAATAACAATAAGAAATATCAATAACAATAAGAAATAACAATAACAATAAGTGTTGAGTTGTTTAAAGGTTGTGGTCGATTTCTTGTTAGTTGTCACTGGTTCTGGAGATCGCCACTAGTTATGATGCGGGTGAATTCAAGTGGAATAAAACATTCGTTGCACTTATTAATATATTCACCGTAAAATGTAGAAATATTTACATTATATTTACATTTGTACATATATGCTAGTGTTGTGTGTTACAAAATGATTGATTTTAGGAAGATGTTTACTGTTTGACGATTTTTAATGGTATGTTCTTAAAATTACTCTAAAAGCTAAAAATGCAAATATTTACAAGGTGGGGAGAGCATTGTAATTGGTCATCGATGTTTCGTGGGTGTGTTATTGGTATTCTTTCTTTATCTAAATGAAGAGATTTCCATTTCTAAGAATCAACCGTACGGTCGTACCGTTATGGCTTTGAGCCTTTGCAGATGTATTAATTCCACGAAACATCGAGTGACCCAAACAACCCCCCAGAGTGAGAAATTGTAAAATAGAACAGACCCTATTTTACAACCACCCATTAAGATATGAATTGACGTGAAAAATCCATTATTTAACATTCCTAAGAAATGCAGGCATGAAGTATGCTAATAAAAAAAAACATAACTCGAAATATGGATACAAGTAAAATTGATATATATGCATACATACAAAATAAACATATAAGCCGCAACAATAAGAAATAACAATAACAATAAGAAATAAAAATAACAATAGGAAATAACAATAACAATAAGAAATAACAATAACAATAAGAAATAACAATAACAATAAGAAATAACAATAAAAATAAGGAATAACAATAGCAATAAAAAATAACAATAACAATAAGAAATAACAATAACAATAAGAAATAACAATAACAATAAGAAATAACAATAACAATAAGAAATAACAATATCAGTAAGAAATAATAATAACAATAAGAAATAACAATAACAATAAAAAATAACAATAACAATAAAAAATAACAATAACAATAAGAAATAACAACAACAATAAAAAATAACAATAACAATAAGAAATAACAATATCAATAAGAAATAACAATATCAATAAAAAATAACAATAACAATAAGAAATAACAATAACAATAAGAAATAACAATAACAATAAGAAATAACAATAACAATAACAATAAGAAATAAAAATAACAATAACAATAAGAAATAACAATTACAATAACAATAAGAAATAACAATAACAATAGGAAATAACAATAACAATAAGAAATAACAATAACAATAAGAAATAACAATAACAATAGGAAATAACAATATCAATACGAAATAACAATAACAATAAGAAATAACAATAACAATAAGAAATAACAATAACAATAACAATAAAAAATAACAATAAAAATAAGAAATAACAATAACAATAAGAAATTACAATAACAATAAGAAATAACAATAACAATAACAATAAGAAATAACAATAACAATAACAATAAGAAATATCAATAACAATAAGAAATAACAATAACAATAAGAAATAACAATAACAGTAAGAAATAACAATAACAATAAGAAATAAAAATAACAGTAAGAAATAACAATAACAATAAGAAATAACAATAACAATAACAATAAGAAATAACAATAACAAAAAGAAAT
This sequence comes from Ontholestes murinus, assembly GCA_963969525.1. Taxonomy (NCBI): domain Eukaryota; kingdom Metazoa; phylum Arthropoda; class Insecta; order Coleoptera; family Staphylinidae; genus Ontholestes; species Ontholestes murinus. The sequence continues at coordinate 8,920 of CAXAKX010000791.1, forward strand.
AACAATAACAATAGGAAATAACAATAACAAAAAGAAATAACAATAACAATAAGAAATAACAATAACAATAAGAAATAACAATAACAATAAGAAATAGCAATAACAATAAGAAATAACAATAACAATAAGAAATAACAATAACAATAGGAAATAACAATAACAATAACAATAAGAAATAACAATAACAAAAAGAAATAACAATAACAATAGGAAATAACAATAACAATAAGAAATAACAATAACAATAGGAAATAACAATAACAATAAGAAATAACAATAACAATAATAAATAACAATAACAATAAGAAATAACAATAACAATAAGAAATAAAAATAACAATAAGAAATAACAATAACAATAAGAAATAACAATAACAATAAGAAATAACAATAACTATAAGAAATAACAATAACAATAAGAAATAACAATAAGAAATAACAATAACAATAAGAAATAACAATAACAATAAGAAATAACAATAACTATAAGAAATAACAATAACAATAAGAAATAACAATAAGAAATAACAATAACAATAAGAAATAACAATAACAATAAAAAATAACAATAACAATAAGAAATAACAATAACAATAAGAAATAACAATAACAATAAAAAAATAACAATAAAAATAAGAAATAACAATAACAATAAGAAATATCAATAACAATAAGAAATAACAATAACAATAAGAAATAACAATAACAATAAGAAATAACAATAACAATAAGAAATAACAATAACAAAAAGAAATAACAATAACAATAGGAAATAACAATAACATTAAGAAATAACAATAACAATAAGAAATAGCAATAACAATAAGAAATAACAATAACAATAAGAAATAAGAATAACAATAAGAAATAACAATAACAATAATAAATAACAATAACTATAAGAAATAACAATAACAATAAGAAATAACAATAACAATAAGAAATAGCAATAACAATTAGATATAACAATAACAATAAGAAATAACAATAACAATAAGAAATAACAATAACAATAACAATAGGAAATAACAATAACAATAAGAAATAAAAATAACAATAAGAAATAACAATAACAATAAGAAATAACAATAACAATAAGAAATAACAATAACAATAAGAAATAACAATAACAATAAGAAATAACAATAAGAAATAACAATAAGAAAGAACAATAACAATAAGAAATAACAATAACAATAAGAAATAACAATAACAATAAGAAATAAACAATAACAATAAGAAGGAACAATAACAATAAGAAATAAAAATAACAATAAGAAATAACAATAATCATAAGAAATAACAATAACAATAAGAAATAACAATAACAATAAGAAATAACAATAACAATAAGAAATAACAATAACAATAAGAAATAACAATATCAGTAAGAAATAACAATAACAATAAGAAATAACAATAACAATAAGAAATAACAATAACAATAAAAAATAACAATAACAATAAGAAATAACAACAACAATAAAAAATAACAATAACAATAGGAAATAACAATAAAAATAAGAAATAACAATATCAATAAGAAATAGCAATAACAATAAGAAATAGGAATAACAATAAGAAATAACAATAACAATAAGAAATAACAATAACAATAAGAAATAACAATAACAATAAGAAATAACAATAAAAATAAGAAATAACAATAACAATAAGAAATAACAATAACAATAACAATAAGAAATAACAATAACAATAACAATAACAATAACAATAAGAAATAACAATAACAATAACAATAAGAAATAACAATAACAATAAGAAATAACAATAACAATAAGAAATAACAATAACAATAACAATAAGAAATAACAATAGCAATAAAAAATAACAATAACAATAAGAAATAACAATAACAATAGGAAATAACAATATCAATAAGAAATAACAATAACAATAAAAAATAACAATAATAGTAAGAAATAACAATAACAGTAAGAAATAACAATAAGAAATAACAATAACAATAACAATAAGAAGGAACAATAACAATAAGAAATAACAATAGCAATAAGAAATAACAATAACAATAAGAAATAACAATAACAATAAGAAACAACAATAACAATAAGAAATAACAATAACAATAAGAAATAACAATAACAATAAGAAATAACCATAACAATAAGAAATAACAAAAACAATAAGAAATAACAATAACAATAAGAAATAACAATACCAATAAGAAATAACAATAACAATAAGAAATAACAATATCAATAAGAAATTACAATAAAAATAAGAAATAACAATAACAATAAGAAATAACAATAACAATAAAAAATAACAATAACAATAAGAAATAACAATAACAATAAGAAATAACAACAAGAATGAAAAATAACAATAACAATATCAATAAGAAATAACAATAACAATAAAAAATAACAATAACAATAAGAAATAACAATATCAATAAGAAATAACAATAACAATAAAAAATAACAATAAAAATAAGAAATAACAATAACAATAAGAAATAACAATAACAATAAGAAATAACAATAACAATAAGAAATAGCAATAACTATAAGAAATAACAATAACAATAAGAAATAACAATAACAAAAAGAAATAACAATAACAATAGGAAATAACAATAACATTAAGAAATAACAATAACAATAAGAAATAGCAATAACAATAGGAAATAACAATAACAAAAAGAATTAACAATAACAATAGGAAATAACAATAACAAAAATTAAAAAGAATTAACAATAACAATAGGAAATAAGAATAACAATAAGAAATAAAAATAACAATAAGAAATAACAATAACAATAAGAAATAACAATAACAATAAGAAATAACTAAGAAATAACAATAAGAAATAACAATAAGAAATAACAATAACAATAAGAAAGAACAATAACAATAAGAAATAACAATAACAATAAGAAATAACAATAACAATAAGAAATAACAATAACAATAAGAAATAACAATAACAATAACAATAAGAAATAACAATAACAATGAGAAATAACAATAACAATAAGAAATAACAATAACAATAAGAAATAACAATATCAATAAGAAATAACAATAAAAATAAGAAATAACAATAACAATAAGAAATAACAATAACAATAAGAAATAACAATAACAATAAGAAATAACAATAACAATAAGAAATAACAATAACAATAAAAAATAACAATAACAATAAGAAATAACAACAACAATCAAAAATAACAATAACAATAAGAAATAACAATAAAAATAAGAAATAACAATAACCATAAGAAATAACAATAACAATAAGAAATAACAATAACAATAAGAAATAACAATAACAATAAAAAATAACAATAACAATAAGAAGGAACAATAACAATAAGAAATAACAATAGCAATAAAAAATAACAATAACAATAAGAAATAACAATAACAATAGGAAATAACAATATCAATAAGAAATAACAATAACAATAAGAAACAACAATAACAATAAGAAATAACAATAACAATAAGAAATAACAATAACAATAAGAAATAACAATAACAAAAAGAAATAACAATAACAATAGGAAATAACAATAACATTAAGAAATAACAATAACAATAAGAAATAGCAATAACAATAGGAAATAACAATAACAAAAAGAATTAACAATAACAATAGGAAATAACAATAACAAAAATTAAAAAGAATTAACAATAACAATAGGAAATAAGAATAACAATAAGAAATAAAAATAACAATAAGAAATAACAATAACAATAAGAAATAACAATAACAATAAGAAATAACTAAGAAATAACAATAAGAAATAACAATAAGAAATAACAATAACAATAAGAAAGAACAATAACAATAAGAAATAACAATAACAATAAGAAATAACAATAACAATAAGAAATAACAATAACAATAAGAAATAACAATAACAATAAGAAATAACAATAACAATAAGAAATAACAATAACAATGAGAAATAACAATAACAATAAGAAATAACAATAACAATAAGAAATAACAATATCAATAAGAAATAACAATAAAAATAAGAAATAACAATAACAATAAGAAATAACAATAACAATAAGAAATAACAATAACAATAAGAAATAACAATAACAATAAGAAATAACAATAACAATAAAAAATAACAATAACAATAAGAAATAACAACAACAATCAAAAATAACAATAACAATAAGAAATAACAATAAAAATAAGAAATAACAATAACCATAAGAAATAACAATAACAATAAGAAATAACAATAACAATAAGAAATAACAATAACAATAAGAAATAACAATAACAATAAGAAATAACAAAAACAATAAGAAATAACAATAACAATAAAAAATAACAATATCAATAAGAAATAGCAATAACAATAAGAAATAGGAATAACAATAAGAAATAACAATAACAATAAGAAATAACAATAACAATAAGAAATAACAATAAAAATAAGAAATAACAATAACAATAAGAAATAACAATAACAATAACAATAAGAAATAACAATAACAATAACAATAACAATAACAATAACAATAACAATAACAATAACAATAACAATAACAATAACAATAACAATAACAATAACAATAACAATAACAATAACAATAACAATAACAATAACAATAACAATAACAATAACAATAACAATAACAATAACAATAACAATAACAATAACAATAACAATAACAATAACAAATAACAATAACAATAACAATAACAATAACAATAACAATAACAATAAATAACAATAACAATAACAATAACAATAACAATAACAATAACAATAACAATAACAATAACAATAACAATAACAATAACAATAACAATAACAATAACAATAACAATAACAATAACAATAACAATAACAATAACAATAACAATAACAATAACAATAACAATAACAATAACAATAACAATAACAATAACAATAACAATAACAATAACAATAACAATAACAATAACAATAACAATAACAATAACAATAACAATAACAATAACAATAACAATAACAATAACAATAACAATAACAATAACAATAACAATAACAATAACAATAACAATAACAATAACAATAACAATAACAATAACAATAACAATAACAATAACAATAACAATAACAATAACAATAACAATAACAATAACAATAACAATAACAATAACAATAACAATAACAATAACAATAACAATAACAATAACAATAACAATAACAATAACAATAACAATAACAATAACAATAACAATAACAATAACAATAACAATAACAATAACAATAACAATAACAATAACAATAACAATAACAATAACAATAACAATAACAATAACAATAACAATAACAATAACAATAACAATAACAATAACAATAACAATAACAATAACAATAACAATAACAATAACAATAACAATAACAATAACAATAACAATAACAATAACAATAACAATAACAATAACAATAACAATAACAATAACAATAACAATAACAATAACAATAACAATAACAATAACAATAACAATAACAATAACAATAACAATAACAATAACAATAACAATAACAATAACAATAACAATAACAATAACAATAACAATAACAATAACAATAACAATAACAATAACAATAACAATAACAATAACAATAACAATAACAATAACAATAACAATAACAATAACAATAACAATAACAATAACAATAACAATAACAATAACAATAACAATAACAATAACAATAACAATAACAATAACAATAACAATAACAATAACAATAACAATAACAATAACAATAACAATAACAATAACAATAACAATAACAATAACAATAACAATAACAATAACAATAACAATAAGAAATAACAATAACAATAACATTAAGAAATAGCAATAACAATAAGAAATAACAATAACAATAAGAAATAACAATAACAATAAGAAATAACAATAACAATAAGAAATAACAATATCAATAAGAAATAGCAATAACAATAAGAAATAGGAATAACAATAAGAAATAACAATAACAATAAGAAATAACAATAACAATAAGAAATAACAATAAAAATAAGAAATAACAATAACAATAAGAAATAACAATAACAATAACAATAAGAAATAACAATAACAATAACAATAACAATAAGAAATAACAATAACAATAACATTAAGAAATAGCAATAACAATAAGAAATAACAATAACAATAAGAAATAACAATAACAATAAAAAATAACAATAACAATAACAAAAATGGTGATGTGGCCATCATAGTACTTTCCCTATATTTTTCTCGAAAACTATGAGGTTTACGTAAAAATGTTATTCTTAATAATTTGTGCACTTTTGAATTCTCTACAATTATTTGTTATATAAATTTTATGTAACTCCAATAGTTTATTATCATTTGGTAAAAAATGTCAACATTTTCAATTTTTATTTTTTTTTCTCGAAAGTTAAGAATTTTATGAAAAACAAGTTCAAACAAAACATGTTCAGTTTTTCATTCCCTTTAACTTTTGTTTGAACCGTTTTTTAAAATTATTCATATTCAGAAAAATATCACGAAAAAACAAAAAAACGCCTTGAGTAAACATCCACTTCCGGTTTATGAATGTTTACCAAAAGCTTTTCAGACCGAGTTTTTAACGATAAAACATTAGGTTTAAAGTTTCATGCCATTCGGATCTTTCGTTTTTGAGATACAGCACCCACCGACAGACAGACAGACAGACAGACAGACACACACACACACACACAGACACAGATTTTTTTTTCCAGAAATTAGTTTTTTGGGTTCAGGGAACCCCAAAACGGATATTTCCGCAAAAAAAAAATTTCAAAAAAAAATCACGAAAACAATACTCCCCCTATATACTACGTGTATAGGGAAAGTAATAAGAAATAACAATAGCAATAAAAAATAACAATAACAATAAGAAATAACAATAACAATAGGAAATAACAATATAAATAAGAAATAACAATAACAATAAGAAATAACAATAACAATAAGAAATAACAATAATAGTAAGAAATAACAATAACAGTAAGAAATAACAATAAGAAATAACAATAACAATAACAATAAGAAAGAACAATAACAATAAGAAATAACAATAACAATAAGAATTAACAATATCAATAAGAAATAACAATAACAATAAGAAATAACAATAACAATAAGAAGGAACAATAACAATAAGAAATAACAATAGCAATAAGAAATAACAATAACAATAAGAAATAACAATAACAATAAGAAACAACAATAACAATAAGAAATAACAATAACAATAAGAAATAACAATAACAATAAGAAATAACCATAACAATAAGAAATAACAAAAACAATAAGAAATAACAATAACAATAAGAAATAACAATAACAATAAGAAATAACAATAACAATAAGAAATAACAATATCAATAAGAAATAACAATAAAAATAAGAAATAACAATAACAATAAGAAATAACAATAACAATAAAAAATAACAATAACAATAAGAAATAACAACAAGAATAAAAAATAACAATAACAATAAGAAATAACAACAAGAATAAAATATAACAATAACAATAAGAAATAACAATAACAATAAGAAATAACAATAACAATAAGAAATAACAATAAGAATAAGAAATAACAATAACAATAAGAAATAACAATAGCAATAAGAAATAACAATAACAATAAGAAATAACAATAACAATAAGAAACAACAATAACAATAAGAAATAACAATAACAATAAGAAATAACAATAACAATAAGAAATAACCATAACAATAAAAAATAACAATAACAATAAGAAATAACAACAACAATAAAAAATAACAACAATAAAAAATAACAATAACAATAAAAAATAACAATATCAATAAGAAATAACAATATCAATAAGAAATAACAATAACAATAAGAAATAACAATAACAATAAGAAGGAACAATAACAATAAGAAATAACAATAGCAATAAGAAATAACAATAACAATAAGAAATAACAATAACAATAAGAAACAACAATAACAATAAGAAATAACAATAACAATAAGAAATAACAATAACAATAAGAAATAATAATAACAATAAGAAATAAAAATAACAATAAAAAATAACAATAAAAAGAAGAAATAACAATAACAATAACAATAAGAAATAACAATAACAATAAGAAATAACAATAGCAATAAAAAATAACAATAACAATAAGAAATAACAATAACAATAGGAAATAACAATATCAATAAGAAATAACAATAACAATAAGAAATAACAATAACAATAAGAAATAACAATATCAATAAGAAATAACAATAACAATAAGAAATAACAATAACAATAAGAAATAACAATAACTATAAGAAATAACAATAACAATAAAAAATAACAATAAAAATAAGAAATAACAATAACAATAAGAAATAACAATAAGAATAAGAAATAACAATAACAATAACAATAAGAAATAACAATAACAGTAACAATAAGAAATATCAATAACAATAAGAAATAACAATAACAATAAGAAATAACAATAACAGTAAGAAATAACAATAACAATAAGAAATAAAAATAACAGTAAGAAATAACAATAACAATAAGAAATAACTATAACAATAAGAAATAACAATAACAATAACAATAAGAAATAACAATAACAAAAAGAAATAACAATAACAATAGGAAATAACAATAACAATAAGAAATAACAATAACAAAAAGAAATAACAATAACAATAAGAAATAACAATAACAATAAGAAATAACAATAAGAATAAGAAATAACAATAACAATAAGAAATAGCAATAACAATAAGAAATAACAATAACAGTAAGAAATAACAATAACAATAAGAAATAACAATAACAATAAGAAATAACAATAACAATAAGAAATAACAATAACAATAAGAAATAACAATAACAATAAGAAATAACAATAACAATAAGAAATAACAATATCAATAAGAATTAACAATAACAATAAGAAATAACAATAACAATAAGAAATAACAATAACAATAAGAAATAACAGTAACAATAAGAAATAACAATAACAATAAGAAATAACAATAACAATAAGAAATAACAATAACAATAGGAAATAACAATAACAATAACAATAAGAAATAACAATAACAAAAAGAAATAACAATAACAATAGGAAATAAGAATAACAATAAGAAATAACAATAACAATAGGAAATAACAATAACAATAATAAATAACAATAACAATAAGAAATAGCAATAACAATAAGAAATAAAAATAACAATAAGAAATAACAATAACAATAAGAAATAACAATAACAATAAGAAATAACAATAACTATAAGAAATAACAATAACAATAAGAAATAACAATAACAATAAGAAATAACAATAACAATAAGGAATAACAATAGCAATAAAAAAATAACAATAACAATAGGAAATAACAATATCAATAAGAAATAACAATAACAATAAGAAATAACAATATCAATAAGAAATAACAATAACAATAAGAAATAACAATAACAATAAGAAATAACAATAACAATAAGAAATAATAATAACAGTAAGAAATAACAATAAGAAATAACAATAACAATAACAATAAGAAATAACAATAATAATAAGAAAGAACAATAACAATAAGAAATAACAATAACAATAAGAAATAACAATAACAATAAGAAATAACAATAACAATAAGAAGGAACAATAACAATAAGAAATAACAATAACAATAAGAAATAACAATAACAATAAGAAACAACAATAACAATAAGAAATAACAATAACAATAAGAAATAACAATAACAATAAGAAATAACAAAAACAATAAGAAATAACAATAACAATAAGAAATAACAATAACAATAAGAAATAACAATAACAATAAGAAATAACAATAACAATAGGAAATAACAATAACAATAACAATAAGAAATAACAAAAACAAAAAGAAATAACAATAACAATAGGAAATAACAATAAGAAATAACAATAACAATAAGAATTAACAATAACAATAGGAAATAACAATAACAGTAATAAATAACAATAACAATAAGAAATAACAATAACAATAAGAAATAAAAATAACAATAAGAAATAACAATAATAATAAGAAATAACAATAACAATAAGAAATAAAAATAACAATAAGAAATAACAATAACAATAAGAAATAACAATAACAATAAGAAATAACAATATCAATAAGAATTAACAATAACAATAAGAAATAACAATAACAATAAGAAATAACAATAAAAAATAACAATAACAATAAGAAATAACAATAACAATAAGAAATAACAATAACAATAGGAAATAACAATAACAATATCAATAAGAAATAACAATAACAAAAAGAAATAACAATAACAATAGGAAATAACAATAACAATAAGAAATAACAATAACAATAGGAAATAACAATAACAATAATAAATAACAATTACAATAAGAAATAACAGTAACAATAAGAAATAAAAATAACAATAAGAAATAACAATAACAATAAAAAATAACAATAACAATAAGAAATAACAATAACTATAAGAAATAACAATAACAATAAGAAATAACAATAACAATAAGAAATAACAATAACAATAAGGAATAACAATAGCAATAAAAAATAACAATAACAATAAGAATTAACAATAACAATAGGAAATAACAATATCAATAAGAAATAACAATAACAATAAGAAATAACAATAACAATAAGAAATAACAATAACAAAAAGAAATAACAATAACAATAGGAAATAACAATAACAATAAGAAATAACAATAACAATAGGAAATAACAATAACAATAATAAATAACAATAACAATAAGAAATAACAGTAACAATAAGAAATAAAAATAACAATAAGAAATAACAATAACAATAATAAATAACAATAACAATAAGAAATAACAATAACTATAAGAAATAACAATAACAATAAGAAATAACAATAACAATAAGAAATAACAATAACAATAAGGAATAACAATAGCAATAAAAAATAACAATAACAATAAGAAATAACAATAACAATAGGAAATAACAATATCAATAAGAACAAACAATAACAATAAGAAATAACAATAAGAAATAACAATAACAATAAGAAATAACAATAACAATAAGAAATAACAATAACAATAGGAAATAACAATAACAATAACAATAAGAAATAACAATAACAAAAAGAAATAACAATAACAATAGGAAATAACAATAACAATAAGAAATAACAATAACAATAAGAAATAACAATAACAATAGGAAATAACAATAACAATAATAAATAACAATAACAATAAGAAATAACAATAACAATAAGAAATAAAAATAACAATAAGAAATAACAATAACAATAAGAAATAACAATAACAATAAAAAATAACAATAACAATAAGAAATAACAATAACTATAAGAAATAACAATAACAATAAGAAATAACAATAACAATAAGAAATAACAATAACAATAAGGAATAACAATAGCAATAAAAAATAACAATAACAATAAGAAATAACAATAACAATAGGAAATAACAATATCAATAAGAAATAACAATAACAATAAGAAATAACAATATCAATAAGAAATAACAATAACAATAAGAAATAACAATAACAGTAAGAAATAACAATAAGAAATAACAATAACAATAACAAAAAGAAATCACAATAATAATAAGAAAGAACAATAACAATAAGAAATAACAATAACAATAAGAAATAACAATAACAATAAGAAATAACAATAACAATAAGAAGGAACAATAACAATAAGAAATAACAATAACAATAAGAAATAACAATAACAATAAGAAATAACAATAACAATAAGAAACAACAATAACAATAAGAAATAACAATAACAATAAAAAATAACAATAACAATAAGAAATAACAATAACAATAAGAAATAACAAAAACAATAGGAAATAACAATAACAATAAGAAATAACAATAACAATAAGAAATAACAATATCAATAAGAAATAACAATATCAATAAGAAATAACAATAACAATAAGAAATAACAATAACAATAAGAAATAACAATAACAATAGGAAATAACAATAACAATAACAATAACAATAAGAAATAACAATAACAAAAAGAAATAACAATAACAGTAGGAAATAACAATAACAATAAGAAATAACAATAACAATAAGAAATAATAATAACAATAGGAAATAACAATAACAATAAGAAATAACAATAACAATAAGAAATAAAAATAACAATAAGAAATAACAATAACAATAAGAAATAACAATAACGATAAGAAATAAAAATAACAATAAAAAATAACAATAACAATAACAATAAGAAATAACAATAACAATAAGAAATAACAACAAGAATAAAAAATAACAATAACAATAAGAAATAACAATAATAATAAGAAATAACAATAACAATAAGAAATAACAATAACAATAAGACATAACAATACAAATAAGAAATAACAATAACAATAAGAAGGAACAATAACAATAAGAAATAACAATAACAATAAGAAATAACAATAACAATAAGAAACAACAATAACAATAAGGAATAACAATAACAATAAGAAATAACAATAACAATAACAAAAAGAAATCACAATAATAATAAGAAAGAACAATAACAATAAGAAATAACAATAACAATAAGAAATAACAATAACAATAAGAAATAACAATAACAATAAGAAGGAACAATAACAATAAGAAATAACAATAACAATAAGAAATAACAATAACTATAAGAAATAACAATAACAATAAGAAATAACAATAACAATAAGAAATAACAATAACAATAAGAAATAACAATAACAATAAGAAATAACAATAACAATAAGAAATAACAATATCAATAAGAATTAACAATAACAATAAGAAATAACAATAACAATAAGAAATAACAATAACAATAAGAAATAACAGTAACAATAAGAAATAACAATAACAATAAGAAATAACAATAACAATAAGAAATAACAATAACAATAGGAAATAACAATAACAATAACAATAAGAAATAACAATAACAAAAAGAAATAACAATAACAATAGGAAATAAGAATAACAATAAGAAATAACAATAACAATAGGAAATAACAATAACAATAATAAATAACAATAACAATAAGAAATAGCAATAACAATAAGAAATAAAAATAACAATAAGAAATAACAATAACAATAAGAAATAACAATAACAATAAGAAATAACAATAACTATAAGAAATAACAATAACAATAAGAAATAACAATAACAATAAGAAATAACAATAACAATAAGGAATAACAATAGCAATAAAAAAATAACAATAACAATAGGAAATACCAATATCAATAAGAAATAACAATAACAATAAGAAATAACAATATCAATAAGAAATAACAATAACAATAAGAAATAACAATAACAATAAGAAATAACAATAACAATAAGAAATAATAATAACAGTAAGAAATAACAATAAGAAATAACAATAACAATAACAATAAGAAATAACAATAATAATAAGAAAGAACAATAACAATAAGAAATAACAATAACAATAAGAAATAACAATAACAATAAGAAATAACAATAACAATAAGAAGGAACAATAACAATAAGAAATAACAATAACAATAAGAAATAACAATAACAATAAGAAACAACAATAACAATAAGAAATAACAATAACAATAAGAAATAACAATAACAATAACAATAAGAAATAACAAAAACAATAAGAAATAACAATAACAATAAGAAATAACAATAACAATAAGAAATAACAATAACAATAAGAAATAACAATAACAATAGGAAATAACAATAACAATAACAATAAGAAATAACAAAAACAAAAAGAAATAACAATAACAATAGGAAATAACAATAACAATAAGAAATAACAATAACAATAAGAATTAACAATAACAATAGGAAATAACAATAACAGTAATAAATAACAATAACAATAAGAAATAACAATAACAATAAGAAATAAAAATAACAATAAGAAATAACAATAATAATAAGAAATAACAATAACAATAAGAAATAAAAATAACAATAAGAAATAACAATAACAATAAGAAATAACAATAACAATAAGAAATAACAATATCAATAAGAATTAACAATAACAATAAGAAATAACAATAACAATAAGAAATAACAATAAAAAATAACAATAACAATAAGAAATAACAATAACAATAAGAAATAACAATAACAATAGGAAATAACAATAACAATATCAATAAGAAATAACAATAACAAAAAGAAATAACAATAACAATAGGAAATAACAATAACAATAAGAAATAACAATAACAATAGGAAATAACAATAACAGTAATAAATAACAATTACAATAAGAAATAACAGTAACAATAAGAAATAAAAATAACAATAAGAAATAACAATAACAATAAGAAATAACAATAACAATAAGAAATAACAATAACTATAAGAAATAACAATAACAATAAGAAATAACAATAACAATAAGAAATAACAATAACAATAAGGAATAACAATAGCAATAAAAAATAACAATAAGAATAAGAATTAACAATAACAATAGGAAATAACAATATCAATAAGAAATAACAATAACAATAAGAAATAACAATAACAATAAGAAATAACAATAACAAAAAGAAATAACAATAACAATAGGAAATAACAATAACAATAAGAAATAACAATAACAATAGGAAATAACAATAACAATAATAAATAACAATAACAATAAGAAATAACAGTAACAATAAGAAATAAAAATAACAATAAGAAATAACAATAACAATAATAAATAACAATAACAATAAGAAATAACAATAACTATAAGAAATAACAATAACAATAAGAAATAACAATAACAATAAGAAATAACAATAACAATAAGGAATAACAATAGCAATAAAAAATAACAATAACAATAAGAAATAACAATAACAATAGGAAATAACAATATCAATAAGAACAAACAATAACAATAAGAAATAACAATAAGAAATAACAATAACAATAAGAAATAACAATAACAATAGGAAATAACAATAACAATAACAATAAGAAATAACAATAACAAAAAGAAATAACAATAACAATAGGAAATAACAATAACAATAAGAAATAACAATAATAATAATAAATAACAATAACAATAGGAAATAACAATAACAATAATAAATAACAATAACAATAAGAAATAACAATAACAATAAGAAATAAAAATAACAATAAGAAATAACAATAACAATAAGAAATAACAATAACAATAAAAAATAACAATAACAATAAGAAATAACAATAACTATAAGAAATAACAATAACAATAAGAAATAACAATAACAATAAGAAATAACAATAACAATAAGGAATAACAATAGCAATAAAAAATAACAATAACAATAAGAAATAACAATAACAATAGGAAATAACAATATCAATAAGAAATAACAATAACAATAAGAAATAACAATATCAATAAGAAATAACAATAACAATAAGAAATAACAATAACAGTAAGAAATAACAATAAGAAATAACAATAACAATAACAAAAAGAAATCACAATAATAATAAGAAAGAACAATAACAATAAGAAATAACAATAACAATAAGAAATAACAATAACAATAAGAAATAACAATAACAATAAGAAGGAACAATAACAATAAGAAATAACAATAACAATAAGAAATAACAATAACAATAAGAAACAACAATAACAATAAGAAATAACAATAACAATAAAAAATAACAATAACAATAAGAAATAACAATAACAATAAGAAATAACAAAAACAATAGGAAATAACAATAACAATAAGAAATAACAATAACAATAAGAAATAACAATATCAATAAGAAATAACAATATCAATAAGAAATAACAATAACAATAAGAAATAACAATAACAATAAGAAATAACAATAACAATAGGAAATAACAATAACAATAACAATAACAATAAGAAATAACAATAACAAAAAGAAATAACAATAACAGTAGGAAATAACAATAACAATAAGAAATAACAATAACAATAAGAAATAATAATAACAATAGGAAATAACAATAACAATAAGAAATAACAATAACAATAAGAAATAAAAATAACAATAAGAAATAACAATAACAATAAGAAATAACAATAACGATAAGAAATAAAAATAACAATAAAAAATAACAATAACAATAACAATAAGAAATAACAATAACAATAAGAAATAACAACAAGAATAAAAAATAACAATAACAATAAGAAATAACAATAATAATAAGAAATAACAATAACAATAAGAAATAACAATAACAATAAGAAATAACAATACAAATAAGAAATAACAATAACAATAAGAAGGAACAATAACAATAAGAAATAACAATAACAATAAGAAATAACAATAACAATAAGAAACAACAATAACAATAAGGAATAACAATAACAATAAGAAATAACAATAACAATAACAAAAAGAAATCACAATAATAATAAGAAAGAACAATAACAATAAGAAATAACAATAACAATAAGAAATAACAATAACAATAAGAAATAACAATAACAATAAGAAATAACAATAACAATAAGAAGGAACAATAACAATAAGAAATAACAATAACAATAAGAAATAACAATAACAATAAGAAATAACAATAACAATAAGAAACAACAATAACAATAAGAAATAACAATAACAATAAAAAATAACAATAACAATAAGAAATAACAATAACAATAAGAAATAACAAAAACAATAAGAAATAACAATAACAATAAGAAATAACAATAACTATAAGAAATAACAATAACAATAAGAAATAACAATAACAATAAGAAATAACAATAACAATAAGGAATAACAATAGCAATAAAAAATAACAATAACAATAAGAAATAACAATAACAATAGGAAATAACAATATCAATAAGAACAAACAATAACAATAAGAAATAACAATAACAATAAGAAATAACAATAACAATAACAATAAGAAATAACAATAACAAAAAGAAATAACAATAACAATAGGAAATAACAATAACAATAAGAAATAACAATAACAATAGGAAATAACAATAACAATAATAAAAAACAATAACAATAAGAAATAACAATAACAATTAGAAATAAAAATAACAATAAGAAATAACAATAACAATAAGAAATAACAATAACAATAAAAAATAACAATAACAATAAGAAATAACAATAACTATAAGAAATAACAATAACAATAAGAAATAACAATAACAATAAGAAATAACAATAACAATAAGGAATAACAATAGCAATAAAAAATAACAATAAGAAATAACAATAACAATAGGAAATAACAATATCAATAAGAAATAACAATAACAATAAGAAATAACAATAACAATAAGAAATAACAATAACAATAAGAAATAACAATAACAATAACAAAAAGAAATCACAATAATAATAAGAAAGAACAATAACAATAAGAAATAACAATAACAATAAGAAGGAACAATAACAATAAGAAATAACAATAACAATAAGAAATAACAATAACAATAAGAAATAACAATAACAATAAGAAACAACAATAACAATAAGAAATAACAATAACAATAAAAAATAACAATAACAATAAGAAATAACAATAACAATAAGAAATAACAAAAACAATAGGAAATAACAATAACAATAAGAAATAACAATAACAATAAGAAATAACAATAACAATAAGAAATAACAATATCAATAAGAAATAACAATAACAATAAGAAATAACAATAACAATAAGAAATAACAATAACAATAGGAAATAACAATAACAATAACAATAACAATAAGAAATAACAATAACAAAAAGAAATAACAATAACAGTAGGAAATAACAATAACAATAAGAAATAACAATAACAATAAGAAATAACAATAACAATAGGAAATAACAATAACAATAAGAAATAACAATAACAATAAGAAATAACAATAACAATAAGAAATAAAAATAACAATAAGAAATAACAATAACAATAAGAAATAACAATAACGATAAGAAATAAAAATAACAATAAAAAATAACAATAAGAAATAACAATAACAATAAGAAATAACAACAAGAATAAAAAATAACAATAACAATAAGAAATAACAATAATAATAAGATATAACAATAACAATAAGAAATAACAATAACAATAAGAAATAACAATAACAATAAGAAATAACAATACAAATAAGAAATAACAATAACAATAAGAAGGAACAATAACAATAAGAAATAACAATAACAATAAGAAATAACAATAACAATAAGAACAAACAATAACAATAAGAAATAACAATAACAATAAGAAATAACAATAACAATAACAATAAGAAATAACAATAACAAAAAGAAATAACAATAACAATAGGAAATAACAATAACAATAAGAAATAACAATAACAATAGGAAATAACAATAACAATAATAAAAAACAATAACAATAAGAAATAACAATAACAATTAGAAATAAAAATAACAATAAGAAATAACAATAACAATAAGAAATAACAATAACAATAAAAAATAACAATAACAATAAGAAATAACAATAACTATAAGAAATAACAATAACAATAAGAAATAACAATAACAATAAGAAATAACAATAACAATAAGGAATAACAATAGCAATAAAAAATAACAATAAGAAATAACAATAACAATAGGAAATAACAATATCAATAAGAAATAACAATAACAATAAGAAATAACAATAACAATAAGAAATAACAATAACAATAAGAAATAACAATAACAGTAAGAAATAACAATAAGAAATAACAATAACAATAACAAAAAGAAATCACAATAATAATAAGAAAGAACAATAACAATAAGAAATAACAATAACAATAAGAAATAACAATAACAATAAGAAGGAACAATAACAATAAGAAATAACAATAACAATAAGAAATAACAATAACAATAAGAAATAACAATAACAATAAGAAACAACAATAACAATAAGAAATAACAATAACAATAAAAAATAACAATAACAATAAGAAATAACAATAACAATAAGAAATAACAAAAACAATAGGAAATAACAATAACAATAAGAAATAACAATAACAATAAGAAATAACAATATCAATAAGAAATAACAATAACAATAAGAAATAACAATAACAATAAGAAATAACAATAACAATAGGAAATAACAATAACAATAACAATAACAATAAGAAATAACAATAACAAAAAGAAATAACAATAACAGTAGGAAATAACAATAACAATAAGAAATAACAATAACAATAAGAAATAACAATAACAATAGGAAATAACAATAACAATAAGAAATAACAATAACAATAAGAAATAACAATAACAATAAGAAATAAAAATAACAATAAGAAATAACAATAACAATAAGAAATAACAATAACGATAAGAAATAAAAATAACAATAAAAAATAACAATAAGAAATAACAATAACAATAAGAAATAACAACAAGAATAAAAAATAACAATAACAATAAGAAATAACAATAATAATAAGATATAACAATAAAAATAAGAAATAACAATAACAATAAGAAATAACAATAACAATAAGAAATAACAATACAAATAAGAAATAACAATAACAATAAGAAGGAACAATAACAATAAGAAATAACAATAACAATAAGAAATAACAATAACAATAAGAAACAACAATAACAATAAGGAATAACAATAACAATAAGAAATAACAATAACAATAAGAAATAACAAAAACAATAAGTAATAACAATAACAATAAGAAATAACAATAACAATAAGAAATAACAATAACAATTAGAAATAACAATATCAATAAGAAATAACAATAACATTAAGAAATAACAATAAAAAATAACAATAACAATAAGAGATAACAACAAGAATAAAAAATAACAATAACAATAAGAAATAACAATATCAATAAGAAATAACAATAACAATAAGAAATAACAATAACAATAAGAAATAACAATAACAATAAGAAATAACAATAAAAAAAAGAAATAACAATAACAATAAGAAATAACAATAACAATAACAATAAGAAATAACAACAACAATAACAATAAGAAATAACAATAACAATAAGAAATAACAATAACAATAACAATAAGAAATAACAATAACAAAAAGTAATAAAAATAACAATTAGAAATAACAATAACAATAAGAAATAACAATAACAATAACAATAAGAAATAACAATAACAATAAGAAATAACAATAACAAAAAGAAATAACAATAACAATAAGAAATAACAATAACAATAAGAAATAACATTAACAATAAGAAATAACAATAACAATAAGAAATAACAATAACAATAAGAAATAGCAATAACAATAAGAAATAACAATAACAATAAGAAATAACATTAACAATAAGAAATAACAATAACAATAAGAAATAACAATAACAATAAGAAATAGCAATAACAATAAGAAGTAACAATAACAATAAGAAATTACAATAACAATAAGAAATAACAATAACAATAAGAAGTAACAATAACAATAAGAAATAACAATAACAATAAGAAAAAACAATAAGAAATAACAATAACAATAAGAAATAACAATAACAATAACAATAACAATAAGAAATAACAATAACAATAAGAAATAACAATAACAATATGTAATAACAATAACAATAAGAAATAACAATAACAATAAGAAATAACAATAACAATAAGTAATAACAATAACAATAAGAAATAACAATAACAATAAGAAATAACAATAACAGTAAGAAATAACAATAACAATAAGAAATAAAAATAACATAGAGAAATAACAATAACAATAAGAAATAACAATAACAATAACAATAAGAAATAACAATAACAAAAAGAAATAACAAAAACAATAGGAAATAACAATAACAATAAGAAATAACAATAACAATAAGAAATAACAATAACAATAAGAAATAACAATAACAATAAGAAATAGCAATAACAATAAGAAATAACAATAACAATAAGAAATAACAATAACAATAAGAAATAACAATAACAATAAGAAATAACAATAACAATAAGAAATAACAATAACAATAAGAAATAACAATAGCAATAAAAAATAACAATAACAATAAGAAATAACAATAACAATAGGAAATAACAATATCAATAAGAAATAACAATAACAATAAGAAATAACAATAACAATAAGAAATAACAATAACAATAAGAAATAACAATAACAGTAAGAAATAACAATAAGAAATAACAATAACAATAACAATAAGAAAGAACAATAACAATAAGAAATAACAATAACAATAAGAATTAACAATATCAATAAGAAATAACAATAACTATAAGAAATAACAATAACAATAAGAAGGAACAATAACAATAAGAAATAACAATAACAATAAGAAACAACAATAACAATAAGAAATAACAATAACAATAAGAAATAACAATAACAATAAGAAATAACCATAACAATAAGAAATAACAAAAACAATAAGAAATAACAATAACAATAAGAAATAACAATAACAATAAGAAATAACAATAACAATAAGAAATAACAATAACAATAAGAAATAACAATAAAAATAAGAAATAACAATAACAATAAGAAATAACAATAACAATAAAAAATAACAATAACAATAAGAAATAACAATAACAATAAGAAATAACAACAAGAATAAAAAATAACAATAACAATAAGAAATAACAATATCAATAAGAAATAACAATAACAATAAGAAATAACAATAACAATAAGAAATAACAATATCAATAAGAAATAACAATAACAATAAGAAACAAGAAATAACAATAACAATAAGAAATAACAATAACAATAAGAAATAACAATAACAATAAGAAATAAAAATAACAATAAGAAATAACAATAACAATAAGAAATAACAATAACAATAAGAAATAACAATAACAATAAGAAATAACAATACAATAAGGAATAACAATAGCAATAAAAAATAACAATAACAATAAGAAATAACAATAACAATAAGAAATAACAATAACAATAAGAAATAACAATATCAGTAAGAAATAACAATAACCATAAGAAATAACAATAACAATAAGAAATAACAATAACAATAAAAAATAACAATAACAATAAGAAATAACAACAACAATAAAAAATAACAATAACAATAAGAAATAACAATATCAATAAGAAATAACAATATCAATAAAAAATAACAATAACAATAAGAAATAACAATAACAATAAGAAATAACAATAACAATAAGAAATAAAAATAACAATAACAATAAGAAATAACAATTACAATAACAATAAGAAATAACAATAAAAATAAGAAATAACAATAACAATAAGAAATAACAATAGCAATAAAAAATAACAATAACAATAAGAAATAACAATAACAATAGGAAATAACAATATCAATAAGAAATAACAATAACAATAAGAAATAACAATAACAATAAGAAATAACAATATCAATAAGAAATAACAATAACAATAAGAAATAACAATAACAATAGGAAATAACAATAACAATAATAAATAACAATAACAATAAGAAATAACAATAACAATAAGAAATATAAATAACAATAAGAAATAACAATAACAATAAGAAATAACAATAACAATAAAAAATAACAATAACAATAAGAAATAACAATAACTATAAGAAATAACAATAACAATAAGAAATAACAATAACAATAAGAAATAACAATAACAATAAGGAATAACAATAGCAATAAAAAATAACAATAACAATAAGAAATAACAATAACAATAGGAAATAACAATATCAATAAGAAATAACAATAACAATAAGAAATAACAATAACAATAAGAAATAACAATAACAATAAGAAATAACAATAACAATAAGAAATAACAATAACAGTAAGAAATAACAATAAGAAATAACAATAACAATAACAAAAAGATATCACAATAATAATAAGAAAGAACAATAACAATAAGAAATAACAATAACAATAAGAAATAACAATAACAATAAGAAGGAACAATAACAATAAGAAATAACAATAAGAAATAACAATAACAATAAGAAATAACAATAACAATAAGAAACAACAATAACAATAAGAAATAACAATAACAATAAAAAATAACAATAACAATAAGAAATAACAATAACAATAAGAAATAACAAAAACAATAGGAAATAACAATAACAATAAGAAATAACAATAACAATAAGAAATAACAATAACAATAAGAAATAACAATATCAATAAGAAATAACAATAACAATAAGAAATAACAATAACAATAAGAAATAACAATAACAATAGGAAATAACAATAACAATAACAATAAGAAATAACAATAACAAAAAGAAAGAACAATAACAGTAGGAAATAACAATAACAAAAAGAAATAACAATAACAATAAGAAATAACAATAACAATAGGAAATAACAATAACAATAAGAAATAACAATAACAATAAGAAATAAAAATAACAATAAGAAATAACAATAACAATAAGAAATAACAATAACGATAAGAAATAAAAATAACAATAAAAAATAACAATAACAATAACAATAAGAAATAACAATAACAATAAGAAATAACAACAAGAATAAAAAATAACAATAACAATAAGAAATAACAATAATAATAAGAAATAACAATAACAATAAGAAATAACAATAAAAATAAGAAATAACAATAACAATAAGAAATAACAATACAAATAAGAAATAACAATAACAATAAGAAGGAACAATAACAATAAGAAATAACAATAACAATAAGAAATAACAATAACAATAAGAAACAACAATAACAATAAGGAATAACAATAACAATAAGAAATAACAATAACAATAAGAAATAACAAAAACAATAAGAAATAACAATAACAATAAGAAATAACAATAACAATAAGAAATAACAATAACAATAAGAAATAACAATAACAATAAGAAATAACAATATCAATAAGAAATAACAATAACATTAAGAAATAACAATAAAAAATAACAATAACAATAAGAGATAACAACAAGAATAAAAAATAACAATAACAATAAGAAATAACAATAACAATAAGAAATAACAATAACAATAAGAAATAACAATAACAATAAGAAATAACAATAAAAATAAGAAATAACAATAACAATAAGAAATAACAATAACAATAACAATAAGAAATAACAATAACAATAACAATAAGAAATAACAATAACAATAAGAAATAACAATAACAATAACAATAAGAAATAACAATAACAATAACAATAAGAAATAACAATAACAAAAAGAAATAACAATAACAATTAGAAATAACAATAACAATAAGAAATAACAATAACAATAACAATAAGAAATAACAATAACAAAAAGAAATAACAATAACAATAAGAAATAACAATAACAATAAGAAATAACAGTAACAATAAGAAATAACAATAACAATAAGAAATAACAATAACAATAAGAAATAGCAATAACAATAAGAAATAACAATAACAATAAGAAATAACATTAACAATAAGAAATAACAATAACAATAAGAAATAACAATAACAATAAGAAATAGCAATAACAATAAGAAATAACAATAAGAAATAACAATAACAATAAGAAGTAACAATAACAATAAGAAATAACAATAACAATAAGAAATAACAATAACAATAAGAAAAAACAATAAGAAATAACAATAACAATAAGATATAACAATAACAATAAGAAATAACAATAACAATAAGAAATAACAATAACAATAACAATACGAAATAACAATAACAATAAGAAATAACAATAACAATATGTAATAACAATAACAATAAGAAATAACAATAACAATAAGAAATAACAATAACAATAAGTAATAACAATAACAATAAGAAATAACAATAACAATAAGAAATAACAATAACAGTAAGAAATAACAATAACAATAAGAAATAAAAATAACATAGAGAAATAACAATAACAATAAGAAATAACAATAACAAAAAGAAATAACAAAAACAATAGGAAATAACAATAACAATAAGAAATAACAATAACAATAAGAAATAACAATAACAATAAGAAATAACAATAACAATAAGAAATAACAATAACAATAAGAAATAGCAATAACAATAAGAAATAACAATAACAATAAGAAATAACAATAACAATAAGAAATAACAATAACAATAAGAAATAACAATAACAATAAGAAATAACAATAACAATAACAATTACAATAACAATAAGAAATAACAATAAGAAATAACAATAACAATAAGAAATAACAATAACAATAACAATAAGAAATAACAATAACAATAAGAAATAACAATAATAATAGGAAATAACAATATCAATAAGAAATAACAATAACAATAAGAAATAACAATAACAATAAGAAATAACAATAACAATAAGAAATAACAATAACAGTAAGAAATAACAATAAGAAATAACAATAACAATAACAATAAGAAAAAACAATAACAATAAGAAATAACAATAACAATAAGAATTAACAATATCAATAAGAAATAACAATAACTATAAGAAATAACAATAACAATAAGAAGGAACAATAACAATAAGAAATAACAATAACAATAAGAAACAACAATAACAATAAGAAATAACAATAACAATAAGAAATAACAATAACAATAAGAAATAACCATAACAATAAGAAATTACAAAAACAATAAGAAATAACAATAACAATAAGAAATAACAATAAGAAATAACAATAACAATAAGAAATAACAATAAAAATAAGAAATAACAATAACAATAAGAAATAACAATAACAATAAGAAATAACATCAAGAATAAAAAATAACAATAACAATAAGAAATAACAATATCAATAAGAAATAACAATAACAATAAGAAATAACAATATCAATAAGAAATAACAATAACAATAAAAAATAACAATAAAAATAAGAAATAACAATAACAATAAGAAATAACAATAACAATAACAATAACAATAAGAAATAAAAATAACAATAAGAAATAACAATAACAATAA
The DNA here is from genome assembly GCA_963969525.1 of Ontholestes murinus. NCBI lineage: Eukaryota > Metazoa > Arthropoda > Insecta > Coleoptera > Staphylinidae > Ontholestes > Ontholestes murinus. The sequence goes on from CAXAKX010000791.1 coordinate 34,957, forward strand.
GAAATAACAATAACAATAAGAAATAACAATAACAATAAGAAATAACAATAACAATAAGAAATAACAATAACAATAAGGAATAACAATAGCAATAAAAAATAACAATAACAATAAGAAATAACAATAACAATAAGAAATAACAATAACAATAAGAAATAACAATATCAGTAAGAAATAACAATAACAATAAGAAATAACAATAACAATAAGAAATAACAATAACAATAAAAAATAACAATAACAATAAGAAATAACAACAACAATAAAAAATAACAATAACAATAAGAAATAACAATATCAATAAGAAATAACAATATCAATAAAAAATAACAATAACAATAAGAAATAACAATAACAATAAGAAATAACAATAACAATAAGAAATAACAATAACAATAACAATAAGAAATAAAAATAACAATAACAATAAGAAATAACAATTACAATAACAATAAGAAATAACAATAACAATAAGAAATAACAATAAAAATAAGAAATAACAATAACAATAAGAAATAACAATAGCAATAAAAAATAACAATAACAATAAGAAATAACAATAACAATAGGAAATAACAATATCAATAAGATATAACAATAACAATAAGAAATAACAATAACAATAAGAAATAACAATATCAATAAGAAATAACAATAGCAATAAGAAATAACAATAACAATAAGAAATAACAATAACAATAAGAAATAACAATAACAATAACAATCAGAAATATCAATAACAATAAGAAATAACAATAACAAAAAGAAATAACAATAACAATAGGAAATAACAATAACAACAAGAAATAACAATAACAATAAGAAATAACAATAACAATAAGGAATAACAATAGCAATAAAAAATAACAATAACAATAAGAAATAACAATAACAATAGGAAATAACAATATCAATAAGAAATAACAATAACAATAAGAAATAACAATAACAATAAGAAATAACAATAACAATAAGAAATAACAATAACAATAAGGAATAACAATAGCAATAAAAAATAACAATAACAATAAGAAATAACAATAACAATAGGAAATAACAATATCAATAAGAAATAACAATAACAATAAGAAATAACAATAACAATAAGAAATAACAATAACAATAAGAAATAACAATAACAATAAGAAATAACAATAACAGTAAGAAATAACAATAAGAAATAACAATAACAATAACAAAAAGAAATCACAATAATAATAAGAAAGAACAATAACAATAAGAAATAACAATAACAATAAGAAATAACAATAACAATAAGAAATAACAATAACAATAAGAAGGAACAATAACAATAAGAAATAACAATAACAATAAGAAATAACAATAACAATAAGAAATAACAATAACAATAAGAAACAACAATAACAATAAGAAATAACAATAACAATAAAAAATAACAATAACAATAAGAAATAACAATAACAATAAGAAATAACAAAAACAATAGGAAATAACAATAACAATAAGAAATAACAATAACAATAAGAAATAACAATAACAATAAGAAATAACAATATCAATAAGAAATAACAATAACAATAGGAAATAACAATAACAATAACAATAACAATAAGAAATAACAATAACAAAAAGAAATAACAATAACAGTAGGAAATAACAATAACAATAAGAAATAACAATAACAATAGGAAATAACAATAACAATAAGAAATAACAATAACAATAAGAAATAAAAATAACAATAAGAAATAACAATAACAATAAGAAATAACAATAACGATAAGAAATAAAAATAACAATAAAAAATAACAATAACAATAACAATAACAAAAAGAAATAACAATAACAGTAGGAAATAACAATAACAATAAGAAATAACAATAACAATAGGAAATAACAATAACAATAAGAAATAACAATAACAATAAGAAATAAAAATAACAATAAGAAATAACAATAACAATAAGAAATAACAATAACAATAAGAAATAACAATAACAATAAGAAATAACAATAACAATAAGAAATAACAATAACAATAAGGAATAACAATTGCAATAAAAAATAACAATAACAATAAGAAATAACAATAACAATAAGAAATAACAATAACAATAAGAAATAACAATATCAGTAAGAAATAACAATAACAATAAGAAATAACAATAACAATAAGAAATAACAATAACAATAAAAAATAACAATAACAATAAGAAATAATAACAACAATAAAAAATAACAATAACAATAAGAAATAACAATATCAATAAGAAATAACAATATCAATAAAAAATAACAATAACAATAAGAAATAACAATAACAATAAGAAATAACAATAACAATAAGAAATAACAATAACAATAACAATAAGAAATAAAAATAACAATAACAATAAGAAATAACAATTACAATAACAATAAGAAATAACAATAAAAATAAGAAATAACAATAACAATAAGAAATAACAATAACAATAAGAAATAACAATAACAATAAGAAATAACAGTAACAATAAGAAATAACAATAACAATAAGAAATAACAATAACAATAAGAAATAACAATAACAATAGGAAATAACAATAACAATAACAATAAGAAATAACAATAACAAAAAGAAATAACAATAACAATAGGAAATAAGAATAACAATAAGAAATAACAATAACAATAGGAAATAACAATAACAATAATAAATAACAATAACAATAAGAAATAGCAATAACAATAAGAAATAAAAATAACAATAAGAAATAACAATAACAATAAGAAATAACAATAACAATAAGAAATAACAATAACTATAAGAAATAACAATAACAATAAGAAATAACAATAACAATAAGAAATAACAATAACAATAAGGAATAACAATAGCAATAAAAAAATAACAATAACAATAGGAAATACCAATATCAATAAGAAATAACAATAACAATAAGAAATAACAATATCAATAAGAAATAACAATAACAATAAGAAATAACAATAACAATCAGAAATAACAATAACAATAAGAAATAATAATAACAGTAAGAAATAACAATAAGAAATAACAATAACAATAACAATAAGAAATAACAATAATAATAAGAAAGAACAATAACAATAAGAAATAACAATAACAATAAGAAATAACAATAACAATAAGAAATAACAATAACAATAAGAAGGAACAATAACAATAAGAAATAACAATAACAATAAGAAATAACAATAACAAAAAGAAACAACAATAACAATAAGAAATAACAATAACAATAAGAAATAACAATAACAATAAGAAATAACAAAAACAATAAGAAATAACAATAACAATAAGAAATAACAATAACAATAAGAAATAACAATAACAATAAGAAATAACAATAACAATAGGAAATAACAATAACAATAACAATAAGAAATAACAAAAACAAAAAGAAATAACAATAACAATAGGAAATAACAATAACAATAAGAAATAACAATAACAATAAGAATTAACAATAACAATAGGAAATAACAATAACAGTAATAAATAACAATAACAATAAGAAATAACAATAACAATAAGAAATAAAAATAACAATAAGAAATAACAATAATAATAAGAAATAACAATAACAATAAGAAATAAAAATAACAATAAGAAATAACAATAACAATAAGAAATAACAATAACAATAAGAAATAACAATATCAATAAGAATTAACAATAACAATAAGAAATAACAATAACAATAAGAAATAACAATAAAAAATAACAATAACAATAAGAAATAACAATAACAATAAGAAATAACAATAACAATAGGAAATAACAATAACAATATCAATAAGAAATAACAATAACAAAAAGAAATAACAATAACAATAGGAAATAACAATAACAATAGGAAATAACAATAACAATAATAAATAACAATTACAATAAGAAATAACAGTAACAATAAGAAATAAAAATAACAATAAGAAATAACAATAACAATAAGAAATAACAATAACAATAAGAAATAACAATAACTATAAGAAATAACAATAACAATAAGAAATAACAATAACAATAAGAAATAACAATAACAATAAGGAATAACAATAGCAATAAAAAATAACAATAAGAATAAGAATTAACAATAACAATAGGAAATAACAATATCAATAAGAAATAACAATAACAATAAGAAATAACAATAACAATAAGAAATAACAATAACAAAAAGAAATAACAATAACAATAGGAAATAACAATAACAATAAGAAATAACAATAACAATAGAAAATAACAATAACAATAATAAATAACAATAACAATAAGAAATAACAGTAACAATAAGAAATAAAAATAACAATAAGAAATAACAATAACAATAATAAATAACAATAACAATAAGAAATAACAATAACTATAAGAAATAACAATAACAATAAGAAATAACAATAACAATAAGAAATAACAATAACAATAAGGAATAACAATAGCAATAAAAAATAACAATAACAATAAGAAATAACAATAACAATAGGAAATAACAATATCAATAAGAACAAACAGTAACAATAAGAAATAACAATAAGAAATAACAATAACAATAAGAAATAACAATAACAATAAGAAATAACAATAACAATAGGAAATAACAATAACAATAACAATAAGAAATAACAATAACAAAAAGAAATAACAATAACAATTGGAAATAACAATAACAATAAGAAATAACAATAATAATAATAAATAACAATAACAATAGGAAATAACAATAACAATAATAAATAACAATAACAATAAGAAATAACAATAACAATAAGAAATAAAAATAACAATAAGAAATAACAATAACAATAAGAAATAACAATAACAATAAAAAATAACAATAACAATAAGAAATAACAATAACTATAAGAAATAACAATAACAATAAGAAATAACAATAACAATAAGAAATAACAATAACAATAAGGAATAACAATAGCAATAAAAAATAACAATAACAATAAGAAATAACAATAACAATAGGAAATAACAATATCAATAAGAAATAACAATAACAATAAGAAATAACAATATCATAAGAAATAACAATAAGAAATAACAATAACAGTAAGAAATAACAATAAGAAATAACAATAACAATAACAAAAAGAAATCACAATAATAATAAGAAAGAACAATAACAATAAGAAATAACAATAACAATAAGAAATAACAATAACAATAAGAAATAACAATAACAATAAGAAGGAACAATAACAATAAGAAATAACAATAACAATAAGAAATAACAATAACAATAAGAAACAACAATAACAATAAGAAATAACAATAACAATAAAAAATAACAATAACAATAAGAAATAACAATAACAATAAGAAATAACAAAAACAATAGGAAATAACAATAACAATAAGAAATAACAATAACAATAAGAAATAACAATATCAATAAGAAATAACAATATCAATAAGAAATAACAATAACAATAAGAAATAACAATAACAATAAGAAATAACAATAACAATAGGAAATAACAATAACAATAACAATAACAATAAGAAATAACAATAACAAAAAGAAATAACAATAACAGTAGGAAATAACAATAACAATAAGAAATAACAATAACAATAAGAAATAATAATAACAATAGGAAATAACAATAACAATAAGAAATAACAATAACAATAAGAAATAAAAATAACAATAAGAAATAACAATAACAATAAGAAATAACAATAACGATAAGAAATAAAAATAACAATAAAAAATAACAATAACAATAACAATAAGAAATAACAATAACAATAAGAAATAACAACAAGAATAAAAAATAACAATAACAATAAGAAATAACAATAATAATAAGAAATAACAATAACAATAAGAAATAACAATAACAATAAGAAATAACAATACAAATAAGAAATAACAATAACAATAAGAAGGAACAATAACAATAAGAAATAACAATAACAATAAGAAATAACAATAACAATAAGAAACAACAATAACAATAAGGAATAACAATAACAATAAGAAATAACAATAACAATAACAAAAAGAAATCACAATAATAATAAGAAAGAACAATAACAATAAGAAATAACAATAACAATAAGAAATAACAATAACAATAAGAAATAACAATAACAATAAGAAGGAACAATAACAATAAGAAATAACAATAACAATAAGAAATAACAATAACAATAAGAAATAACAATAACAATAAGAAACAACAATAACAATAAGAAATAACAATAACAATAAAAAATAACAATAACAATAAGAAATAACAATAACAATAAGAAATAACAAAAACAATAAGAAATAACAATAACAATAAGAAATAACAATAACTATAAGAAATAACAATAACAATAAGAAATAACAATAACAATAAGAAATAACAATAACAATAAGGAATAACAATAGCAATAAAAAATAACAATAACAATAAGAAATAACAATAACAATAGGAAATAACAATATCAATAAGAACAAACAATAACAATAAGAAATAACAATAACAATAAGAAATAACAATAACAATAGGAAATAACAATAACAATAACAATAAGAAATAACAATAACAAAAAGAAATAACAATAACAATAGGAAATAACAATAACAATAAGAAATAACAATAACAATAGGAAATAACAATAAGAATAATAAAAAACAATAACAATAAGAAATAAAAATAACAATAAGAAATAACAATAACAATAAGAAATAACAATAACAATAAAAAATAACAATAACAATAAGAAATAACAATAACTATAAGAAATAACAATAACAATAAGAAATAACAATAACAATAAGAAATAACAATAACAATAAGGAATAACAATAGCAATAAAAAATAACAATAACAATAGGAAATAACAATATCAATAAGAAATAACAATAACAATAAGAAATAACAATAACAATAAGAAATAACAATAACAATAAGAAATAACAATAACAGTAAGAAATAACAATAAGAAATAACAATAACAATAACAAAAAGAAATCACAATAATAATAAGAAAGAACAATAACAATAAGAAATAACAATAACAATAAGAAATAACAATAACAATAAGAAGGAACAATAACAATAAGAAATAACAATAACAATAAGAAATAACAATAACAATAAGAAATAACAATAACAATAAGAAACAACAATAACAATAAGAAATAACAATAACAATAAAAAATAACAATAACAATAAGAAATAACAAAAACAATAGGAAATAACAATAACAATAAGAAATAACAATAACAATAAGAAATAACAATAATAATAAGAAATAACAATATCAATAAGAAATAACAATAACAATAAGAAATAACAATAACAATAAGAAATAACAATAACAATAGGAAATAACAATAACAATAACAATAACAATAAGAAATAACAATAACAAAAAGAAATAACAATAACAGTAGGAAATAACAATAACAATAAGAAATAACAATAACAATAAGAAATAACAATAACAATAGGAAATAACAATAACAATAAGAAATAACAATAACAATAAGAAATAACAATAACAATAAGAAATAAAAATAACAATAAGAAATAACAATAACAATAAGAAATAACAATAACGATAAGAAATAAAAATAACAATAAAAAATAACAATAAGAAATAACAATAACAATAAGAAATAACAACAAGAATAAAAAATAACAATAACAATAAGAAATAACAATAATAATAAGATATAACAATAACAATAAGAAATAACAATAACAATAAGAAATAACAATAACAATAAGAAATAACAATACAAATAAGAAATAACAATAACAATAAGAAGGAACAATAACAATAAGAAATAACAATAACAATAAGAAATAACAATAACAATAAGAAACAACAATAACAATAAGGAATAACAATAACAATAAGAAATAACAATAACAATAAGAAATAACAAAAACAATAAGTAATAACAATAACAATAAGAAATAACAATAACAATAAGAAATAACAATAACAATTAGAAATAACAATATCAATAAGAAATAACAATAACATTAAGAAATAACAATAAAAAATAACAATAACAATAAGAGATAACAACAAGAATAAAAAATAACAATAACAATAAGAAATAACAATATCAATAAGAAATAACAATAACAATAAGAAATAACAATAACAATAAGAAATAACAATAACAATAAGAAATAACAATAAAAAAAAGAAATAACAATAACAATAAGAAATAACAATAACAATAACAATAAGAAATAACAACAACAATAACAATAAGAAATAACAATAACAATAAGAAATAACAATAACAATAACAATAAGAAATAACAATAACAAAAAGTAATAAAAATAACAATTAGAAATAACAATAACAATAAGAAATAACAATAACAATAACAATAAGAAATAACAATAACAATAAGAAATAACAATAACAAAAAGAAATAACAATAACAATAAGAAATAACAATAACAATAAGAAATAACATTAACAATAAGAAATAACAATAACAATAAGAAATAACAATAACAATAAGAAATAGCAATAACAATAAGAAATAACAATAACAATAAGAAATAACATTAACAATAAGAAATAACAATAACAATAAGAAATAACAATAACAATAAGAAATAGCAATAACAATAAGAAGTAACAATAACAATAAGAAATAACAATAACAATAAGAAATAACAATAACAATAAGAAGTAACAATAACAATAAGAAATAACAATAACAATAAGAAAAAACAATAAGAAATAACAATAACAATAAGAAATAACAATAACAATAACAATAACAATAAGAAATAACAATAACAATAAGAAATAACAATAACAATATGTAATAACAATAACAATAAGAAATAACAATAACAATAAGAAATAACAATAACAATAAGTAATAACAATAACAATAAGAAATAACAATAACAATAAGAAATAACAATAACAGTAAGAAATAACAATAACAATAAGAAATAAAAATAACATAGAGAAATAACAATAACAATAAGAAATAACAATAACAATAACAATAAGAAATAACAATAACAAAAAGAAATAACAAAAACAATAGAAAATAACAATAACAATAAGAAATAACAATAACAATAAGAAATAACAATAACAATAAGAAATAACAATAACAATAAGAAATAGCAATAACAATAAGAAATAACAATAACAATAAGAAATAACAATAACAATAAGAAATAACAATAACAATAAGAAATAACAATAACAATAAGAAATAACAATAACAATAAGAAATAACAATAGCAATAAAAAATAACAATAACAATAAGAAATAACAATAACAATAGGAAATAACAATATCAATAAGAAATAACAATAACAATAAGAAATAACAATAACAATAAGAAATAACAATAACAATAAGAAATAACAATAACAGTAAGAAATAACAATAAGAAATAACAATAACAATAACAATAAGAAAGAACAATAACAATAACAATAAGAATTAACAATATCAATAAGAAATAACAATAACTATAAGAAATAACAATAACAATAAGAAGGAACAATAACAATAAGAAATAACAATAACAATAAGAAACAACAATAACAATAAGAAATAACAATAACAATAAGAAATAACAATAACAATAAGAAATAACCATAACAATAAGAAATAACAAAAACAATAAGAAATAACAATAACAATAAGAAATAACAATAACAATAGGAAATAACAATAACAATAATAAAAAACAATAACAATAAGAAATAAAAATAACAATAAGAAATAACAATAACAATAAGAAATAACAATAACAATAAAAAATAACAATAACAATAAGAAATAACAATAACTATAAGAAATAACAATAACAATAAGAAATAACAATAACAATAAGAAATAACAATAACAATAAGGAATAACAATAGCAATAAAAAATAACAATAAGAAATAACAATAACAATAGGAAATAACAATATCAATAAGAAATAACAATAACAATAAGAAATAACAATAACAATAAGAAATAACAATAACAATAAGAAATAACAATAACAGTAAGAAATAACAATAAGAAATAACAATAACAATAACAAAAAGAAATCACAATAATAATAAGAAAGAACAATAACAATAAGAAATAACAATAACAATAAGAAATAACAATAACAATAAGAAGGAACAATAACAATAAGAAATAACAATAACAATAAGAAATAACAATAACAATAAGAAATAACAATAACAATAAGAAACAACAATAACAATAAGAAATAACAATAACAATAAAAAATAACAATAACAATAAGAAATAACAATAACAATAAGAAATAACAAAAACAATAGGAAATAACAATAACAATAAGAAATAACAATAACAATAAGAAATAACAATAATAATAAGAAATAACAATATCAATAAGAAATAACAATAACAATAAGAAATAACAATAACAATAAGAAATAACAATAACAATAGGAAATAACAATAACAATAACAATAACAATAAGAAATAACAATAACAAAAAGAAATAACAATAACAGTAGGAAATAACAATAACAATAAGAAATAACAATAACAATAAGAAATAACAATAACAATAGGAAATAACAATAACAATAAGAAATAACAATAACAATAAGAAATAACAATAACAATAAGAAATAAAAATAACAATAAGAAATAACAATAACAATAAGAAATAACAATAACGATAAGAAATAAAAATAACAATAAAAAATAACAATAAGAAATAACAATAACAATAAGAAATAACAACAAGAATAAAAAATAACAATAACAATAAGAAATAACAATAATAATAAGATATAACAATAACAATAAGAAATAACAATAACAATAAGAAATAACAATAACAATAAGAAATAACAATACAAATAAGAAATAACAATAACAATAAGAAGGAACAATAACAATAAGAAATAACAATAACAATAAGAAATAACAATAACAATAAGAAACAACAATAACAATAAGGAATAACAATAACAATAAGAAATAACAAAAACAATAAGTAATAACAATAACAATAAGAAATAACAATAACAATAAGAAATAACAATAACAATTAGAAATAACAATATCAATAAGAAATAACAATAACATTAAGAAATAACAATAAAAAATAACAATAACAATAAGAGATAACAACAAGAATAAAAAATAACAATAACAATAAGAAATAACAATATCAATAAGAAATAACAATAACAATAAGAAATAACAATAACAATAAGAAATAACAATAACAATAAGAAATAACAATAAAAAAAAGAAATAACAATAACAATAAGAAATAACAATAACAATAACAATAAGAAATAACAACAACAATAACAATAAGAAATAACAATAACAATAAGAAATAACAATAACAATAACAATAAGAAATAACAATAACAAAAAGTAATAAAAATAACAATTAGAAATAACAATAACAATAAGAAATAACAATAACAATAACAATAAGAAATAACAATAACAATAAGAAATAACAATAACAAAAAGAAATAACAATAACAATAAGAAATAACAATAACAATAAGAAATAACATTAACAATAAGAAATAACAATAACAATAAGAAATAACAATAACAATAAGAAATAGCAATAACAATAAGAAATAACAATAACAATAAGAAATAACATTAACAATAAGAAATAACAATAACAATAAGAAATAACAATAACAATAAGAAATAGCAATAACAATAAGAAGTAACAATAACAATAAGAAATAACAATAACAATAAGAAATAACAATAACAATAAGAAGTAACAATAACAATAAGAAATAACAATAACAATAAGAAAAAACAATAAGAAATAACAATAACAATAAGAAATAACAATAACAATAACAATAACAATAAGAAATAACAATAACAATAAGAAATAACAATAACAATATGTAATAACAATAACAATAAGAAATAACAATAACAATAAGAAATAACAATAACAATAAGTAATAACAATAACAATAAGAAATAACAATAACAATAAGAAATAACAATAACAGTAAGAAATAACAATAACAATAAGAAATAAAAATAACATAGAGAAATAACAATAACAATAAGAAATAACAATAACAATAACAATAAGAAATAACAATAACAAAAAGAAATAACAAAAACAATAGGAAATAACAATAACAATAAGAAATAACAATAACAATAAGAAATAACAATAACAATAAGAAATAACAATAACAATAAGAAATAGCAATAACAATAAGAAATAACAATAACAATAAGAAATAACAATAACAATAAGAAATAACAATAACAATAAGAAATAACAATAACAATAAGAAATAACAATAGCAATAAAAAATAACAATAACAATAAGAAATAACAATAACAATAGGAAATAACAATATCAATAAGAAATAACAATAACAATAAGAAATAACAATAACAATAAGAAATAACAATAACAATAAGAAATAACAATAACAGTAAGAAATAACAATAAGAAATAACAATAACAATAACAATAAGAAAGAACAATAACAATAAGAAATAACAATAACAATAAGAATTAACAATATCAATAAGAAATAACAATAACTATAAGAAATAACAATAACAATAAGAAGGAACAATAACAATAAGAAATAACAATAACAATAAAAAACAACAATAACAATAAGAAATAACAATAACAATAAGAAATAACAATAACAATAAGAAATAACCATAACCATAAGAAATAACAAAAACAATAAGAAATAACAATAACAATAAGAAATAACAATAACAATAAGAAATAACAATAACAATAAGAAATAACAATAACAATAAGAAATAACAATAAAAATAAGAAATAACAATAACAATAAGAAATAACAATAACAATAAAAAATAACAATAACAATAAGAAATAACAATAACAATAAGAAATAACTACAAGAATAAAAAATAACAATAACAATAAGAAATAACAATATCAATAAGAAATAACAATAACAATAAGAAATAACAATAACAATAAGAAATAACAATATCAATAAGAAATAACAATAACAATAAGAAATAAGAAATAACAATAACAATAAGTAATAACAATAACAATAAGAAATAACAATAACAATAAGAAATAAAAATAACAATAAGAAATAACAATAACAATAAGAAATAACAATAACAATAAGAAATAACAATAACAATAAGAAATAACAATACAATAAGGAATAACAATAGCAATAAAAAATAACAATAACAATAAGAAATAACAATAACAATAAGAAATAACAATAACAATAAGAAATAACAATATCAGTAAGAAATAACAATAACCATAAGAAATAACAATAACAATAAGAAATAACAATAACAATAAAAAATAACAATAACAATAAGAAATAACAACAATAAAAAATAACAATAACAATAAGAAATAACAATATCAATAAAAAATAACAATAACAATAAGAAATAACAATAACAATAAGAAATAACAATAACAATAAGAAATAAAAATAACAATAACAATAAGAAATAACAATTACAATAACAATAAGAAATAACAATAAAAATAAGAAATAACAATAACAATAAGAAATAACAATAGCAATAAAAAATAACAATAACAATAAGAAATAACAATAACAATAGGAAATAACAATATCAATAAGAAATAACAATAACAATAAGAAATAACAATAACAATAAGAAATAACAATATCAATAAGAAATAACAATAACAATAAGAAATAACAATAACAATAGGAAATAACAATAACAATAATAAATAACAATAACAATAAGAAATAACAATAACAATAAGAAATATAAATAACAATAAGAAATAACAATAACAATAAGAAATAACAATAACAATAAAAAATAACAATAACAATAAGAAATAACAATAACTATAAGAAATAACAATAACAATAAGAAATAACAATAACAATAAGAAATAACAATAACAATAAGGAATAACAATAGCAATAAAAAATAACAATAACAATAGGAAATAACAATATCAATAAGAAATAACAATAACAATAAGAAATAACAATAACAATAAGAAATAACAATAACAATAAGAAATAACAATAACAATAAGAAATAACAATAACAGTAAGAAATAACAATAAGAAATAACAATAACAATAAGAAATAACAATAACAGTAAGAAATAACAATAACAATAAGAAATAAAAATAACATAGAGAAATAACAATAACAATAAGAAATAACAATAACAATAACAATAAGAAATAACAATAACAAAAAGAAATAACAAAAACAATAGGAAATAACAATAACAATAAGAAATAACAATAACAATAAGAAATAACAATAACAATAAGAAATAACAATAACAATAAGAAATAGCAATAACAATAAGAAATAACAATAACAATAAGAAATAACAATAACAATAAGAAATAACAATAACAATAAGAAATAACAATAACAATAAGAAATAACAATAGCAATAAAAAATAACAATAACAATAAGAAATAACAATAACAATAGGAAATAACAATATCAATAAGAAATAACAATAACAATAAGAAATAACAATAACAATAAGAAATAACAATAACAATAAGAAATAACAATAACAGTAAGAAATAACAATAAGAAATAACAATAACAATAACAATAAGAAAGAACAATAACAATAAGAAATAACAATAACAATAAGAATTAACAATATCAATAAGAAATAACAATAACTATAAGAAATAACAATAACAATAAGAAGGAACAATAACAATAAGAAATAACAATAACAATAAGAAACAACAATAACAATAAGAAATAACAATAACAATAAGAAATAACAATAACAATAAGAAATAACCATAACAATAAGAAATAACAAAAACAATAAGAAATAACAATAACAATAAGAAATAACAATAACAATAAGAAATAACAATAACAATAAGAAATAACAATAACAATAAGAAATAACAATAAAAATAAGAAATAACAATAACAATAAGAAATAACAATAACAATAAAAAATAACAATAACAATAAGAAATAACAATAACAATAAGAAATAACTACAAGAATAAAAAATAACAATAACAATAAGAAATAACAATATCAATAAGAAATAACAATAACAATAAGAAATAACAATAACAATAAGAAATAACAATATCAATAAGAAATAACAATAACAATAAGAAATAAGAAATAACAATAACAATAAGTAATAACAATAACAATAAGAAATAACAATAACAATAAGAAATAAAAATAACAATAAGAAATAACAATAACAATAAGAAATAACAATAACAATAAGAAATAACAATAACAATAAGAAATAACAATACAATAAGGAATAACAATAGCAATAAAAAATAACAATAACAATAAGAAATAACAATAACAATAAGAAATAACAATAACAATAAGAAATAACAATATCAGTAAGAAATAACAATAACCATAAGAAATAACAATAACAATAAGAAATAACAATAACAATAAAAAATAACAATAACAATAAGAAATAACAACAACAATAAAAAATAACAATAACAATAAGAAATAACAATATCAATAAAAAATAACAATAACAATAAGAAATAACAATAACAATAA
Source organism: Ontholestes murinus (assembly GCA_963969525.1). Classification (NCBI taxonomy): domain Eukaryota; kingdom Metazoa; phylum Arthropoda; class Insecta; order Coleoptera; family Staphylinidae; genus Ontholestes; species Ontholestes murinus. The sequence goes on from CAXAKX010000791.1 coordinate 50,523, forward strand.
GAAATAACAATAACAATAAGAAATAAAAATAACAATAACAATAAGAAATAACAATTACAATAACAATAAGAAATAACAATAAAAATAAGAAATAACAATAACAATAAGAAATAACAATAGCAATAAAAAATAACAATAACAATAAGAAATAACAATAACAATAGGAAATAACAATATCAATAAGAAATAACAATAACAATAAGAAATAACAATAACAATAAGAAATAACAATATCAATAAGAAATAACAATAACAATAAGAAATAACAATAACAATAGGAAATAACAATAACAATAATAAATAACAATAACAATAAGAAATAACAATAACAATAAGAAATATAAATAACAATAAGAAATAACAATAACAATAAGAAATAACAATAACAATAAAAAATAACAATAACAATAAGAAATAACAATAACTATAAGAAATAACAATAACAATAAGAAATAACAATAACAATAAGAAATAACAATAACAATAAGGAATAACAATAGCAATAAAAAATAACAATAACAATAGGAAATAACAATATCAATAAGAAATAACAATAACAATAAGAAATAACAATAACAATAAGAAATAACAATAACAATAAGAAATAACAATAACAATAAGAAATAACAATAACAGTAAGAAATAACAATAAGAAATAACAATAACAATAACAAAAAGATATCACAATAATAATAAGAAAGAACAATAACAATAAGAAATAACAATAACAATAAGAAATAACAATAACAATAAGAAATAACAATAACAATAAGAAGGAACAATAACAATAAGAAATAACAATAAGAAATAACAATAACAATAAGAAATAACAATAACAATAAGAAACAACAATAACAATAAGAAATAACAATAACAATAAAAAATAACAATAACAATAAGAAATAACAATAACAATAAGAAATAACAAAAACAATAGGAAATAACAATAACAATAAGAAATAACAATAACAATAAGAAATAACAATAACAATAAGAAATAACAATATCAATAAGAAATAACAATAACAATAAGAAATAACAATAACAATAAGAAATAACAATAACAATAGGAAATAACAATAACAATAACAATAAGAAATAACAATAACAAAAAGAAATAACAATAACAGTAGGAAATAACAATAACAATAAGAAATAACAATAACAATAAGAAATAACAATAACAATAGGAAATAACAATAACAATAAGAAATAACAATAACAATAAGAAATAAAAATAAGAATAAGAAATAACAATAACAATAAGAAATAACAATAACGATAAGAAATAAAAATAACAATAAAAAATAACAATAACAATAACAATAAGAAATAACAATAACAATAAGAAATAACAACAAGAATAAAAAATAACAATAACAATAAGAAATAACAATAATAATAAGAAATAACAATAACAATAAGAAATAACAATAAAAATAAGAAATAACAATAACAATAAGAAATAACAATACAAATAAGAAATAACAATAACAATAAGAAGGAACAATAACAATAAGAAATAACAATAACAATAAGAAATAACAATAACAATAAGAAACAACAATAACAATAAGGAATAACAATAACAATAAGAAATAACAATAACAATAAGAAATAACAAAAACAATAAGAAATAACAATAACAATAAGAAATAACAATAACAATAAGAAATAACAATAACAATAAGAAATAACAATATCAATAAGAAATAACAATAACATTAAGAAATAACAATAAAAAATAACAATAACAATAAGAGATAACAACAAGAATAAAAAATAACAATAACAATAAGAAATAACAATAACAATAAGAAATAACAATAACAATAAGAAATAACAATAACAATAAGAAATAACAATAAAAATAAGAAATAACAATAACAATAAGAAATAACAATAACAATAACAATAAGAAATAACAATAACAATAACAATAAGAAATAACAATAACAATAAGAAATAACAATAACAATAACAATAAGAAATAACAATAACAATAACAAAAAGAAATAACAATAACAATTAGAAATAACAATAACAATAAGAAATAACAATAACAATAACAATAAGAAATAACAATAACAAAAAGAAATAACAATAACAATAAGAAATAACAATAACAATAAGAAATAACAGTAACAATAAGAAATAACAATAACAATAAGAAATAACAATAACAATAAGAAATAGCAATAACAATAAGAAATAACAATAACAATAAGAAATAACATTAACAATAAGAAAATAACAATAACAATAAGAAATAACAATAACAATAAGAAATAGCAATAACAATAAGAAATAACAATAAGAAATAACAATAACAATAAGAAGTAACAATAACAATAAGAAATAACAATAACAATAAGAAATAACAATAACAATAAGAAAAAACAATAAGAAATAACAATAACAATAAGATATAACAATAACAATAAGAAATAACAATAACAATAAGAAATAACAATAACAATAACAATACGAAATAACAATAACAATAAGAAATAACAATAACAATATGTAATAACAATAACAATAAGAAATAACAATAACAATAAGAAATAACAATAACAATAAGTAATAACAATAACAATAAGAAATAACAATAACAATAAGAAATAACAATAACAGTAAGAAATAACAATAACAATAAGAAATAAAAATAACATAGAGAAATAACAATAACAATAAGAAATAACAATAACAAAAAGAAATAACAAAAACAATAGGAAATAACAATAACAATAAGAAATAACAATAACAATAAGAAATAACAATAACAATAAGAAATAACAATAACAATAAGAAATAACAATAACAATAAGAAATAGCAATAACAATAAGAAATAACAATAACAATAAGAAATAACAATAACAATAAGAAATAACAATAACAATAAGAAATAACAATAACAATAAGAAATAACAATAACAATAACAATAAGAAATAACAATAAGAAATAACAATAACAATAAGAAATAACAATAACAATAACAATAAGAAATAACAATAACAATAAGAAATAACAATAGCAATAAAAAATAACAATAACAATAAGAAATAACAATAATAATAGGAAATAACAATATCAATAAGAAATAACAATAACAATAAGAAATAACAATAACAATAAGAAATAACAATAACAATAAGAAATAACAATAACAGTAAGAAATAACAATAAGAAATAACAATAACAATAACAATAAGAAAAAACAATAACAATAAGAAATAACAATAACAATAAGAATTAACAATATCAATAAGAAATAACAATAACTATAAGAAATAACAATAACAATAAGAAGGAACAATAACAATAAGAAATAACAATAACAATAAGAAACAACAATAACAATAAGAAATAACAATAACAATAAGAAATAACAATAACAATAAGAAATAACCATAACAATAAGAAATTACAAAAACAATAAGAAATAACAATAACAATAAGAAATAACAATAACAATAAGAAATAACAATAACAATAAGAAATAACAATAAAAATAAGAAATAACAATAACAATAAGAAATAACAATAACAATAAGAAATAACATCAAGAATAAAAAATAACAAAAACAATAAGAAATAACAATATCAATAAGAAATAACAATAACAATAAGAAATAACAATATCAATAAGAAATAACAATAACAATAAAAAATAACAATAAAAATAAGAAATAACAATAACAATAAGAAATAACAATAACAATAACAATAAGAAATAACAATAACAATAAGAAATAAAAATAACAATAAGAAATAACAATAACAATAAGAAATAACAATAACAATAAGAAATAACAATAACAATAAGAAATAACAATAACAATAAGAAATAACAATAACAATAAGGAATAACAATAGCAATAAAAAATAACAATAACAATAAGAAATAACAATAACAATAAGAAATAACAATAACAATAAGAAATAACAATATCAGTAAGAAATAACAATAACAATAAGAAATAACAATAACAATAAGAAATAACAATAACAATAAAAAATAACAATAACAATAAGAAATAACAACAACAATAAAAAATAACAATAACAATAAGAAATAACAATATCAATAAGAAATAACAATATCAATAAAAAATAACAATAACAATAAGAAATAACAATAACAATAAGAAATAACAATAACAATAAGAAATAACAATAACAATAACAATAAGAAATAAAAATAACAATAACAATAAGAAATAACAATTACAATAACAATAAGAAATAACAATAACAATAAGAAATAACAATAAAAATAAGAAATAACAATAACAATAAGAAATAACAATAGCAATAAAAAATAACAATAACAATAAGAAATAACAATAACAATAGGAAATAACAATATCAATAAGATATAACAATAACAATAAGAAATAACAATAACAATAAGAAATAACAATATCAATAAGAAATAACAATAACAATAAGAAATAACAATAACAATAAGAAATAACAATAAACAATAAGAAATAACAATAACAATAACAATCAGAAATATCAATAACAATAAGAAATAACAATAACAAAAAGAAATAACAATAACAATAGAAATAACAATAACAACAAGAAATAACAATAACAATAAGAAATAACAATAACAATAAGGAACAACAATAGCAATAAAAAATAACAATAACAATAAGAAATAACAATAACAATAGGAAATAACAATATCAATAAGAAATAACAATAACAATAAGAAATAACAATAACAATAAGAAATAACAATAACAATAAGAAATAACAATAACAATAAGGAATAACAATAGCAATAAAAAATAACAATAACAATAAGAAATAACAATAACAATAGGAAATAACAATATCAATAAGAAATAACAATAACAATAAGAAATAACAATAACAATAAGAAATAACAATAACAATAAGAAATAACAATAACAATAAGAAATAACAATAACAGTAAGAAATAACAATAAGAAATAACAATAACAATAACAAATAGAAATCACAATAATAATAAGAAAGAACAATAACAATAAGAAATAACAATAACAATAAGAAATAACAATAACAATAAGAAATAACAATAACAATAAGAAGGAACAATAACAATAAGAAATAACAATAACAATAAGAAATAACAATAACAATAAGAAATAACAATATCAATAAGAAATAACAATAACAATAGGAAATAACAATAACAATAACAATAACAATAAGAAATAACAATAACAAAAAGAAATAACAATAACAGTAGGAAATAACAATAACAATAAGAAATAACAATAACAATAGGAAATAACAATAACAATAAGAAATAACAATAACAATAAGAAATAAAAATAACAATAAGAAATAACAATAACAATAAGAAATAACAATAACGATAAGAAATAAAAATAACAATAAAAAATAACAATAACAATAACAATAACAAAAAGAAATAACAATAACAGTAGGAAATAACAATAACAATAAGAAATAACAATAACAATAGGAAATAACAATAACAATAAGAAATAACAATAACAATAAGAAATAAAAATAACAATAAGAAATAACAATAACAATAAGAAATAACAATAACAATAAGAAATAACAATAACAATAAGAAATAACAATAACAATAAGAAATAACAATAACAATAAGGAATAACAATAGCAATAAAAAATAACAATAACAATAAGAAATAACAATAACAATAAGAAATAACAATATCAGTAAGAAATAACAATAACAATAAGAAATAACAATAACAATAAGAAATAACAATAACAATAAAAAATAACAATAACAATAAGAAATAACAACAACAATAAAAAATAACAATAACAATAAGAAATAACAATATCAATAAGAAATAACAATATCAATAAAAAATAACAATAACAATAAGAAATAACAATAACAATAAGAAATAACAATAACAATAAGAAATAACAATAACAATAACAATAAGAAATAAAAATAACAATAACAATAAGAAATAACAATTACAATAACAATAAGAAATAACAATAACAATAAGAAATAACAATAAAAATAAGAAATAACAATAACAATAAGAAATAACAATAGCAATAAAAAATAACAATAACAATAAGAAATAACAATAACAATAGGAAATAACAATATCAATAAGATATAACAATAACAATAAGAAATAACAATAACAATAAGAAATAACAATATCAATAAGAAATAACAATAACAATAAGAAATAACAATAACAATAAGAAATAACAATAACAATAAGAAATAACAATAACAATAACAATCAGAAATATCAATAACAATAAGAAATAACAATAACAAAAAGAAATAACAATAACAATAGGAAATAACAATAACAACAAGAAATAACAATAACAATAAGAAATAACAATAACAATAAGGAATAACAATAGCAATAAAAAATAACAATAACAATAAGAAATAACAATAACAATAGGAAATAACAATATCAATAAGAAATAACAATAACAATAAGAAATAACAATAACAATAAGAAATAACAATAACAATAAGAAATAACAATAACAATAAGGAATAACAATAGCAATAAAAAATAACAATAACAATAAAAAATAACAATAACAATAGGAAATAACAATATCAATAAGAAATAACAATAACAATAAGAAATAACAATAACAATAAGAAATAACAATAACAATAAGAAATAACAATAACAATAAGAAATAACAATAACAGTAAGAAATAACAATAAGAAATAACAATAACAATAACAAAAAGAAATCACAATAATAATAAGAAAGAACAATAACAATAAGAAATAACAATAACAATAAGAAATAACAATAACAATAAGAAATAACAATAACAATAAGAAGGAACAATAACAATAAGAAATAACAATAACAATAAGAAATAACAATAACAATAAGAAATAACAATAACAATAAGAAACAACAATAACAATAAGAAATAACAATAACAATAAAAAATAACAATAACAATAAGAAATAACAATAACAATAAGAAATAACAAAAACAATAGGAAATAACAATAACAATAAGAAATAACAATAACAATAAGAAATAACAATAACAATAAGAAATAACAATATCAATAAGAAATAACAATAACAATAGGAAATAACAATAACAATAACAATAACAATAAGAAATAACAATAACAAAAAGAAATAACAATAACAGTAGGAAATAACAATAACAATAAGAAATAACAATAACAATAGGAAATAACAATAACAATAAGAAATAACAATAACAATAAGAAATAAAAATAACAATAAGAAATAACAATAACAATAAGAAATAACAATAACGATAAGAAATAAAAATAACAATAAAAAATAACAATAACAATAACAATAACAATAAGAAATAACAATAACAATAAGAAACAACAACAAGAATAAAAAATAACAATAACAATAAGAAATAACAATAACAATAAGAAATAACAATAATAATAAGAAATAACAATAACAATAAGAAATAACAATAAGAAATAACAATACAAATAAGAAATAACAATAACAATAAGAAGGAACAATAACAATAAGAAATAACAATAACAATAAGAAATAACAATAACAATAAGAAACAACAATAACAATAAGGAATAACAATAACAATAAGAAATAACAATAACAATAAGAAATAACAAAAACAATAAGAAATAACAATAACAATAAGAAATAACAATAACAATAAGAAATAACAATAACAATAAGAAATAACAATATCAATAAGAAATAACAATAAAAAATAACAATAACAATAAGAGATAACAACAAGAATAAAAAATAACAATAACAATAAGAAATAACAATATCAATAAGAAATAACAATAACAATAAGAAATAACAATAACAATAAGAAATAACAATAACAATAAGAAATAACAATAAAAATAAGAAATAACAATAACAATAAGAAATAACAATAACAATAACAATAAGAAATAACAATAACAATAACAATAAGAAATAACAATTACAATAAGAAATAACAATAACAATAACAAAAAGAAATAACAATAACAATTAGAAATAACAATAACATTAAGAAATAACAATAACAATAACAATAAGAAATAACAATAACAAAAAGAAATAACAATAACAATAAGAAATAACAATAACAATAAGAAATAACAGTAACAATAAGAAATAACAATAACAATAAGAAATAACAATAACAATAAGAAATAGCAATAACAATAAGAAATAACAATAACAATAAGAAATAACATTAACAATAAGAAATAACAATAACAATAAGAAATAACAATAACAATAAGAAATAACAATAACAATAAGAAGTAACAATAACAATAAGAAATAACAATATCAATAAGAAATAACAATAACAATAAAAAATAACAATAAAAATAAGAAATAACAATAACAATAAGAAATAACAATAACAATAACAATAAGAAATAACAATAACAATAAGAAATAAAAATAACAATAAGAAATAACAATAACAATAAGAAATAACAATAACAATAAGAAATAACAATAACAATAAGAAATAACAATAACAATAAGAAATAACAATAACAATAAGGAATAACAATAGCAATAAAAAATAACAATAACAATAAGAAATAACAATAACAATAAGAAATAACAATAACAATAAGAAATAACAATATCAGTAAGAAATAACAATAACAATAAGAAATAACAATAACAATAAGAAATAACAATAACAATAAAAAATAACAATAACAATAAGAAATAACAACAACAATAAAAAATAACAATAACAATAAGAAATAACAATATCAATAAGAAATAACAATATCAATAAAAAATAACAATAACAATAAGAAATAACAATAACAATAAGAAATAACAATAACAATAAGAAATAACAATAACAATAACAATAAGAAATAAAAATAACAATAACAATAAGAAATAACAATTACAATAACAATAAGAAATAACAATAACAATAAGAAATAACAATAAAAATAAGAAATAACAATAACAATAAGAAATAACAATAGCAATAAAAAATAACAATAACAATAAGAAATAACAATAACAATAGGAAATAACAATATCAATAAGATATAACAATAACAATAAGAAATAACAATAACAATAAGAAATAACAATATCAATAAGAAATAACAATAACAATAAGAAATAACAATAACAATAAGAAATAACAATAACAATAAGAAATAACAATAACAATAACAATCAGAAATATCAATAACAATAAGAAATAACAATAACAAAAAGAAATAACAATAACAATAGGAAATAACAATAACAACAAGAAATAACAATAACAATAAGAAATAACAATAACAATAAGGAACAACAATAGCAATAAAAAATAACAATAACAATAAGAAATAACAATAACAATAGGAAATAACAATATCAATAAGAAATAACAATAACAATAAGAAATAACAATAACAATAAGAAATAACAATAACAATAAGAAATAACAATAACAATAAGGAATAACAATAGCAATAAAAAATAACAATAACAATAAGAAATAACAATAACAATAGGAAATAACAATATCAATAAGAAATAACAATAACAATAAGAAATAACAATAACAATAAGAAATAACAATAACAATAAGAAATAACAATAACAATAAGAAATAACAATAACAGTAAGAAATAACAATAAGAAATAACAATAACAATAACAAAAAGAAATCACAATAATAATAAGAAAGAACAATAACAATAAGAAATAACAATAACAATAAGAAATAACAATAACAATAAGAAATAACAATAACAATAAGAAGGAACAATAACAATAAGAAATAACAATAACAATAAGAAATAACAATAACAATAAGAAATAACAATATCAATAAGAAATAACAATAACAATAGGAAATAACAATAACAATAACAATAACAATAAGAAATAACAATAACAAAAAGAAATAACAATAACAGTAGGAAATAACAATAACAATAAGAAATAACAATAACAATAGGAAATAACAATAACAATAAGAAATAACAATAACAATAAGAAATAAAAATAACAATAAGAAATAACAATAACAATAAGAAATAACAATAACGATAAGAAATAAAAATAACAATAAAAAATAACAATAACAATAACAATAACAAAAAGAAATAACAATAACAGTAGGAAATAACAATAACAATAAGAAATAACAATAACAATAGGAAATAACAATAACAATAAGAAATAACAATAACAATAAGAAATAAAAATAACAATAAGAAATAACAATAACAATAAGAAATAACAATAACAATAAGAAATAACAATAACAATAAGAAATAACAATAACAATAAGAAATAACAATAACAATAAGGAATAACAATAGCAATAAAAAATAACAATAACAATAAGAAATAACAATAACAATAAGAAATAACAATAACAATAAGAAATAACAATATCAGTAAGAAATAACAATAACAATAAGAAATAACAATAACAATAAGAAATAACAATAACAATAAAAAATAACAATAACAATAAGAAATAACAACAACAATAAAAAATAACAATAACAATAAGAAATAACAATATCAATAAGAAATAACAATATCAATAAAAAATAACAATAACAATAAGAAATAACAATAACAATAAGAAATACCAATAACAATAAGAAATAACAATAACAATAACAATAAGAAATAAAAATAACAATAACAATAAGAAATAACAATTACAATAACAATAAGAAATAACAATAACAATAAGAAATAACAATAAAAATAAGAAATAACAATAACAATAAGAAATAACAATAGCAATAAAAAATAACAATAACAATAAGAAATAACAATAACAATAGGAAATAACAATATCAATAAGATATAACAATAACAATAAGAAATAACAATAACAATAAGAAATAACAATATCAATAAGAAATAACAATAACAATAAGAAATAACAATAACAATAAGAAATAACAATAACAATAAGAAATAACAATAACAATAACAATCAGAAATATCAATAACAATAAGAAATAACAATAACAAAAAGAAATAACAATAACAATAGAAAATAACAATAACAACAAGAAATAACAATAACAATAAGAAATAACAATAACAATAAGGAATAACAATAGCAATAAAAAATAACAATAACAATAAGAAATAACAATAACAATAGGAAATAACAATATCAATAAGAAATAACAATAACAATAAGAAATAACAATAACAATAAGAAATAACAATAACAATAAGAAATAACAATAACAATAAGGAATAACAATAGCAATAAAAAATAACAATAACAATAAGAAATAACAATAACAATAGGAAATAACAATATCAATAAGAAATAACAATAACAATAAGAAATAACAATAACAATAAGAAATAACAATAACAATAAGAAATAACAATAACAATAAGAAATAACAATAACAGTAAGAAATAACAATAAGAAATAACAATAACAATAACAAAAAGAAATCACAATAATAATAAGAAAGAACAATAACAATAAGAAATAACAATAACAATAAGAAATAACAATAACAATAAGAAATAACAATAACAATAAGAAGGAACAATAACAATAAGAAATAACAATAACAATAAGAAATAACAATAACAATAAGAAATAACAATAACAATAAGAAACAACAATAACAATAAGAAATAACAATAACAATAAAAAATAACAATAACAATAAGAAATAACAATAACAATAAGAAATAACAAAAACAATAGGAAATAACAATAACAATAAGAAATAACAATAACAATAAGAAATAACAATAACAATAAGAAATAACAATATCAATAAGAAATAACAATAACAATAGGAAATAACAATAACAATAACAATAACAATAAGAAATAACAATAACAAAAAGAAATAACAATAACAATAGGAAATAACAATAACAATAAGAAATAACAATAACAATAGGAAATAACAATAACAATAAGAAATAACAATAACAATAAGAAATAAAAATAACAATAAGAAATAACAATAACAATAAGAAATAACAATAACGATAAGAAATAAAAATAACAATAAAAAATAACAATAACAATAACAATAACAATAAGAAATAACAATAACAATAAGAAACAACAACAAGAATAAAAAATAACAATAACAATAAGAAATAACAATAACAATAAGAAATAACAATAATAATAAGAAATAACAATAACAATAAGAAATAACAATAAGAAATAACAATACAAATAAGAAATAACAATAACAATAAGAAGGAACAATAACAATAAGAAATAACAATAACAATAAGAAATAACAATAACAATAAGAAACAACAATAACAATAAGGAATAACAATAACAATAAGAAATAACAATAACAATAAGAAATAACAAAAACAATAAGAAATAACAATAACAATAAGAAATAACAATAACAATAAGAAATAACAATAACAATAAGAAATAACAATATCAATAAGAAATAACAATAAAAAATAACAATAACAATAAGAGATAACAACAAGAATAAAAAATAACAATAACAATAAGAAATAACAATATCAATAAGAAATAACAATAACAATAAGAAATAACAATAACAATAAGAAATAACAATAACAATAAGAAATAACAATAAAAATAAGAAATAACAATAACAATAAGAAATAACAATAACAATAACAATAAGAAATAACAATAACAATAACAATAAGAAATAACAATTACAATAAGAAATAACAATAACAATAACAAAAAGAAATAACAATAACAATTAGAAATAACAATAACATTAAGAAATAACAATAACAATAACAATAAGAAATAACAATAACAAAAAGAAATAACAATAACAATAAGAAATAACAATAACAATAAGAAATAACAGTAACAATAAGAAATAACAATAACAATAAGAAATAACAATAACAATAAGAAATAGCAATAACAATAAGAAATAACAATAACAATAAGAAATAACATTAACAATAAGAAATAACAATAACAATAAGAAATAACAATAACAATAAGAAATAGCAATAACAATAAGAAATAACAATAAGAAATAACAATAACAATAAGAAGTAACAATAACAATAAGAAATAACAATAACAATAAGAAATAACAATAACAATTAGAAGTAACAATAACAATAAGAAATAACAATAACAATAAGAAATAACAATAACAATAAGAAAAAACAATAAGAAATAACAATAACAATAAGATATAACAATAAGAAATAACAATAAGAAATAACAATAACAATAACAATAACAATAAGAAATAACAATAACAATATGTAATAACAATAACAATAAGAAATAACAATAACAATAAGAAATAACAATAACAATAAGTAATAACAATAACAATAAGAAATAACAATAACAATAAGAAATAACAATAACAGTAAGAAATAACAATAACAATAAGAAATAAAAATAACATAGAGAAATAACAATAACAATAACAATAAGAAATAACAATAACAAAAAGAAATAACAAAAACAATAGGAAATAACAATAACAATAAGAAATAACAATAACAATAAGAAATAACAATAACAATAAGAAATAACAATAACAATAAGAAATAACAATAACAATAAGAAATAGCAATAACAATAAGAAATAACAATAACAATAAGAAATAACAATAACAATAAGAAATAACAATAACAATAAGAAATAACAATAACAATAAGAAATAACAATAACAATAAGAAATAACAATAACAATAAGAAATAACAATAACAATAAGAAATAACAATAAGAAATAACAATAACAATAACAATAAGAAAGAACAATAACAATAAAAAATAACAATAACAATAAGAAATAACAATATCAATAAGAAATAACAATAAAAATAAGAAATAACAATAACAATAAGAAATAACAATAACAATAACAATAAGAAATAACAATAACAATAAGAAATAACAATAACAATAAGAAATAACAATAGCAATAAAAAATAACAATAACAATAAGAAATAACAATAACAATAGGAAATAACAATATCAATAAGAAATAACAATAACAATAAGAAATAACAATAACAATAAGAAATAACAATAACAATAAGAAATAACAATATCAATAAGAAATAACAATAACAATAAGAAATAACAATAACAATAAGAAATAACAATAACAATAAGAAATAACAATAAAAATAAGAAATAACAATAACAATAAGAAATAACAATAACAATAAGAAATAACAATAAAAAATAACAATAACAATAAGAAATAACAATAACAATGAGAAATAACAATAACAATAGGAAATAACAATAACAATAACAATAAGAAATAACAATAACAAAAAGAAATAACAATAACAATAGGAAATAATAATAACAATAAGAAATAACAATAACAATAAGAAATAACAATAACAATAAGAAATAAAAATAACAATAAGAAATAACAATAACAATAAGAAATAACAATAACAATAAGAAATAAAAATAACAATAAGAAATAACAATAACAATAAGAAATAACAATAACAATAAGAAATAACAATATCAATAAGAATTAACAATAACAATAAGAAATAACAATAACAATAAGAAATAACAATAACAATAAGAAATAACAATAACAATAGGAAATAACAATAACAATAAGAAATAACAATAACAATAAGAAATAACAATAACAATAAGAAATAAAAATAACAATAAGGAATAACAATAACAATAAGAAATAACAATAACAATAAGAAATAAAAATAACAATAAGAAATAACAATAACAATAAGAAATAACAATAACAATAAGAAATAACAATATCAATAAGAATTAACAATAACAATAAGAAATAACAATAACAATAAGAAATAACAATAACAATAAGAAATAACAATAAAAAATAACAATAACAAAAAGAAATAACAATAACAATAAGAAATAACAATAACAATAGGAAATAACAATAACAATAACAATAAGAAATAACAATAACAAAAAGAAATAACAATAACAATAGGAAATAACAATAACAATAAGAAATAACAATAACAATAGGAAATAACAATAACAATAATAAATAACAATAACAATAAGAAAAAACAGTAACAATAAGAAATAAAAATAACAATAAGAAATAACAATAACAATAAGAAATAACAATAACAATAAGAAATAACAATAACTATAAGAAATAACAATAACAATAAGAAATAACAATAACAATAAGAAATAACAATAACAATAAGGAATAACAATAGCAATAAAAAATAACAATAACAATAAGAAATAACAATAACAATAGGAAATAACAATATCAATAAGAAATAACAATAACAATAAGAAATAACAATAACAATAAGAAATAACAATAACAATAGGAAATAACAATAAGAATAACAATAAGAAATAACAATAACAAAAAGAAATAACAATAACAATAGGAAATAACAATAACAATAAGAAATAACAATAACAATAAGAAATAACAATAACAATAGGAAATAACAATAACAATAATAAATAACAATAACAATAAGAAATAACAATAACAATAAGAAATAAAAATAACAATAAGAAATAACAATAACAATAAGAAATAACAATAACAATAAAAAATAACAATAACAATAAGAAATAACAATAACTATAAGAAATAACAATAACAATAAGAAATAACAATAACAATAAGAAATAACAATAACAATAAGGAATAACAATAGCAATAAAAAATAACAATAACAATAAGAAATAACAATAACAATAGGAAATAAAAATATCAATAAGAAATAACAATAACAATAAGAAATAACAATAACAATAAGAAATAACAATAACAATAAGAAATAACAATAACAATAAGAAATAACAATAACAGTAAGAAATAACAATAAGAAATAACAATAACAATAACAAAAAGAAATCACAATAATAATAAGAAAGAACAATAACAATAAGAAATAACAATAACAATAAGAAATAACAATAACAATAAGAAATAACAATAACAATAAGAAGGAACAATAACAATAAGAAATAACAATAACAATAAGAAATAACAATAACAATAAGAAATAACAATAACAATAAGAAACAACAATAACAATAAGAAATAACAATAACAATAAAAAATAACAATAACAATAAGAAATAACAATAACAATAAGAAATAACAAAAACAATAGGAAATAACAATAACAATAAGAAATAACAATAACAATAAGAAATAACAATAACAATAAGAAATAACAATATCAATAAGAAATAACAATAACAATAAGAAATAACAATAACAATAGGAAATAACAATAACAATAACAATAACAATAAGAAATAACAATAACAAAAAGAAATAACAAAAACAATAGGAAATAACAATAACAATAAGAAATAACAATAACAATAAGAAATAACAATAACAATAAGAAATAACAATAACAATAAGAAATAACAATAACAATAAGAAATAGCAATAACAATAAGAAATAACAATAACAATAAGAAATAACAATAACAATAAGAAATAACAATAACAATAAGAAATAACAATAACAATAAGAAATAACAATAACAATAAGAAATAACAATAACAATAAGAAATAACAATGACAATAACAATAAGAAAGAACAATAACAATAAAAAATAACAATAACAATAAGAAATAACAATAAAAATAAGAAATAACAATAACAATAACAATAAGAAATAACAATAACAATAACAATAAGAAATAACAATAACAATAAGAAATAACAATAACAATAAGAAATAACAATAGCAATAAAAAATAACAATAACAATAAGAAATAACAATAACAATAGGAAATAACAATATCAATAAGAAATAACAATAACAATAAGAAATAACAATAACAATAAGAAATAACAATAACAATAAGAAATAACAATATCAATAAGAAATAACAATAACAATAAGAAATAACAATAACAATAAGAAATAACAATAACAATAAGAAATAACAATAAAAATAAGAAATAACAATAACAATAAGAAATAACAATAACAATAAGAAATAACAATAAAAAATAACAATAACAATAAGAAATAACAATAACAATAAGAAATAACAATAACAATAGGAAATAACAATAACAATAACAATAAGAAATAACAATAACAAAAAGAAATAACAATAACAATAGGAAATAACAATAACAATAAGAAATAACAATAACAATAAGAAATAACAATAACAATAAGAAATAAAAATAACAATAAGAAATAACAATAACAATAAGAAATAACAATAACAATAAGAAATAAAAATAACAATAAGAAATAACAATAACAATAAGAAATAACAATAACAATAAGAAATAACAATATCAATAAGAATTAACAATAACAATAAGAAATAACAATAACAATAAGAAATAACAATAAAAAATAACAATAACAATAAGAAATAACAATAACAATAAGAAATAACAATAACAATAGGAAATAACAATAACAATAAGAAATAACAATAACAATAGGAAATAACAATAACAATAATAAATAACAATAACAATAAGAAATAACAGTAACAATAAGAAATAAAAATAACAATAAGAAATAACAATAACAATAAGAAATAACAATAACAATAAGAAATAACAATAACAATAAGAAATAACAATAACAATAAGAAATAACAATAACAATAAGAAATAACAATAACAATAAGGAATAACAATAGCAATAAAAAATAACAATAACAATAAGAAATAACAATAACAATAGGAAATAACAATATCAATAAGAAATAACAATAAGAAATAACAATAACAATAAGAAATAACAATAGCAATAAAAAATAACAATAACAATAAGAAATAACAATAACAATAGGAAATAACAATATCAATAAGAAATAACAATAACAATAAGAAATAACAATAACAATAAGAAATAACAATAACAATAAGAAATAACAATATCAATAAGAAATAACAATAACAATAAGAAATAACAATAACAATAAGAAATAACAATAACAATAAGAAATAACAATAAAAATAAGAAATAACAATAACAATAAGAAATAACAATAACAATAAGAAATAACAATAAAAAATAACAATAACAATAAGAAATAACAATAACAATAAGAAATAACAATAACAATAGGAAATAACAATAACAATAACAATAAGAAATAACAATAACAATAAGAAATAAAAATAACAATAAGAAATAACAATAACAATAAGAAATAACAATAACAATAAGAAATAACAATATCAATAAGAATTAACAATAACAATAAGAAATAACAATAACAATAAGAAATAACAATAAAAAATAACAATAACAATAAGAAATAACAATAACAATAAGAAATAACAATAACAATAGGAAATAACAATAACAATAACAATAAGAAATAACAATAACAAAAAGAAATAACAATAACAATAGGAAATAACAATAACAATAAGAAATAACAATAACAATAGGAAATAACAATAACAATAATAAATAACAATAACAATAAGAAATAACAGTAACAATAAGAAATAAAAATAACAATAAGAAATAACAATAACAATAAGAAATAACAATAACAATAAGAAATAACAATAACTATAAGAAATAACAATAACAATAAGAAATAACAATAACAATAAGAAATAACAATAACAATAAGGAATAACAATAGCAATAAAAAATAACAATAACAATAAGAAATAACAATATCAATAAGAAATAACAATAAGAAATAACAATAAGAAATAACAATAACAATAAGAAATAACAATAACAAAAAGAAATAACAATAACAATAGGAAATAACAATAACAATAAGAAATAACAATAACAATAAGAAATAACAATAACAATAGGAAATAACAATAACAATAATAAATAACAATAACAATAAGAAATAACAATAACAATAAGAAATAAAAATAACAATAAGAAATAACAATAACAATAAGAAATAACAATAACAATAAAAAATAACAATAACAATAAGAAATAACAATAACTATAAGAAATAACAATAACAATAAGAAATAACAATAACAATAAGAAATAACAATAACAATAAGGAATAACAATAGCAATAAAAAATAACAATAACAATAAGAAATAACAATAACAATAGGAAATAACAATATCAATAGGAAATAACAATAACAATAAGAAATAACAATAACAATAAGAAATAACAATAACAATAAGAAATAACAATAACAATAAGAAATAACAATAACAGTAAGAAATAACAATAAGAAATAACAATAACAATAACAAAAAGAAATCACAATAATAATAAGAAAGAACAATAACAATAAGAAATAACAATAACAATAAGAAATAACAATAACAATAAGAAGGAACAATAACAATAAGAAATAACAATAACAATAAGAAATAACAATAACAATAAGAAATAACAATAACAATAAGAAACAACAATAACAATAAGAAATAACAATAACAATAAAAAATGACAATAACAATGTTCGGTGCAAATAGAGCGATCGAATTTATTAGTTAGTTTGGATACATTTAATTTTCCCGTCCCATTCCATGCGCACTATTCCTTTGTTTTTTGTTTACCCTCAACTGAAATTAGCCGATTTTAACACTAACTCGATATAGTCGTTGAAATACCGGGCAACGGTATAGAACAAGCGGAACATTACAATTAGTGCTACATTCACCCTCGCCACCCTTAGTGTCGGAGATTTTGTGCTTCCCGGGAAGGAGACGGACGCCAAAGAACCACCACAATCACAGGTTAGTCGGCTGATTTGTCCTTTTCCCCCCTTTTCCGGCATTAAGTGTATCTAAACATCTTCACATGCTGTCGGTAGCTCTCGCGTAAATAGCTTACAACCTACTGTTGCTACCGAAGCCACTTCACCCTAAACAACAATAAGAAATAACAATAACAATAAGAAATAACAAAAACAATAAGAAATAACAATAACAATAAGAAATAACGATAACAATAAGAAATAACAATATCAATAAGAAATAACAATAACAATAAGAAATAACAATAACAATAAGAAATAACAATAACAATAAGGAATAACAATAGCAATAAAAAATAACAATAACAATAAGAAATAACAATAACAATAGGAAATGACAATATCAATAAGAAATAACAATAACAATAAGAAATAACAATAACAATAAGAAATAACAATAACAATAAGAAATAACAATAACAATAACAAAAAGAAATCACAATAATAATAAGAAAGAACAATAACAATAAGAAATAACAATAACAATAAGAAATAACAATAACAATAAGAAGGAACAATAACAATAAGAAATAACAATAACAATAAGAAATAACAATAACAATAAGAAATAACAATAACAATAAGAAACAATAATAACAATAAGAAATAACAATAATAATAAAAAATAACAATAACAATAAGAAATAACAATAACAATAAGAAATAACAAAAACAATAGGAAATAACAATAACAATAAGGAATAACAATAACAATAAGAAATAACAATATCAATAAGAAATAACAATAACAATAAGAAATAACAATAACAATAGGAAATAACAATAACAATAACAATAACAATAAGAAATAACAATAACAAAAAGAAATAACAATAACAGTAGGAAATAACAATAACAATAAGAAATAACAATAACAATAAGAAATAACAATAACAATAGGAAATAACAATAACAATAAGAAATAACAATAACAATAAGAAATAAAAATAACAATAAGAAATAACAATAACAATAAGAAATAACAATAACGATAAGAAATAAAAATAACAATAAAAAATAACAATAACAATAACAATAACAATAAGAAATAACAACAAGAATAAAAAATAACAATAACAATAAGAAATAACAATAATAATAAGAAATAACAATAACAATAAGAAATAACAATAACAATAAGAAATAACAATAACAATAAGAAATAACAATACAAATAAGAAATAACAATAACAATAAGAAGGAACAATAACAATAAGAATTAACAAAAACAATAAGAAATAACAATAGCAATAAGAAACAACAATAACAATAAGGAATAACAATAACAATAAGAAATAACAATAACAATAAGAAATAACAAAAACAATAAGAAATAACAATAACAATAAGAAATAACAATAACAATAAGAAATAACAATAACAATAAGAAATAACAATATCAATAAGAAATAACAATAAAAAATAACAATAACAATAAGAGATAACAACAAGAATAAAAAAATAACAATAACAATAAGAAATAACAATATCAATAAGAAATAACAATAACAATAAGAAATAACAATAACAATAAGAAATAACAATAACAATAAGAAATAACAATAAAAATAAGAAATAACAATAACAATAAGAAATAACAATAACAATAACAATAAGAAATAACAATAACAATAACAATAAGAAATAACAATAACAAAAAGAAATAACAATAACAATAAGAAATAACAATAACAATAAGAAATAGCAATAACAATAAGAAATAACAATAACAATAAGAAATAACAATAACAATAAGAAATAACAATAACAATAAGAAATAACAATAACAATAAGAAATAACAATAACAATAAGAAATAACAATAACAATAAGAAATAACAATAACAATAAGAAATAACAATAACAATAAGAAAGAACAATAACAATAAAAAATAACAATAACAATAAGAAATAACAATAAAAATAAGAAATAACAATAACAATAACAATAAGAAATAACAATAACAATAACAATAAGAAATAACAATAACAATAAGAAATAACAATAACAATAAGAAATAACAATAGCAATAAAAAATAACAATAACAATAAGAAATAACAATAACAATAGGAAATAACAATATCAATAAGAAATAACAATAACAATAAGAAATAACAATAACAATAAGAAATAACAATAACAATAAGAAATAACAATATCAATAAGAAATAACAATAACAATAAGAAATAACAATAACAATAAGAAATAACAATAACAATAAGAAATAACAATAAAAAATAACAATAACAATAAGAAATAACAATAACAATAAGAAATAACAATAACAATAGGAAATAACAATAACAATAACAAAAAGAAATAACAATAACAATAGGAAATAACAATAACAATAAGAAATAACAATAACAATAAGAAATAACAATAACAATAAGAAATAAAAATAACAATAAGAAATAACAATAACAATAAGAAATAACAATAACAATAAGAAATAAAAATAACAATAAGAAATAACAATAACAATAAGAAATAACAATAACAATAAGAAATAACAATATCAATAAGAATTAACAATAACAATAAGAAATAACAATAACAATAAGAAATAACAATAAAAAATAACAATAACAATAAGAAATAACAATAACAATAAGAAATAACAATAACAATAGGAAATAACAATAACAATAACAATAAGAAATAACAATAACAATAGGAAATAACAATAACAATAAGAAATAACAATAACAATAGGAAATAACAATAACAATAATAAATAACAATAACAATAAGAAATAACAGTAACAATAAGAAATAAAAATAACAATAAGAAATAACAATAACAATAAGAAATAACAATAACAATAAGAAATAACAATAACAATAAGAAATAACAATAACAATAAGAAATAACAATAACAATAAGAAATAACAATAACAATAAGGAATAACAATAGCAATAAAAAATAACAATAACAATAAGAAATAACAATAACAATAGGAAATAACAATATCAATAAGAAATAACAATAACAATAAGAAATAACAAAAAGAAATAACAATAACAATAAGAAATAACAATAACAATAAGAAATAACAATAACAATAAGAAATAACAATAACAATAAGAAATAACAATAGCAATAAAAAATAACAATAACAATAAGAAATAACAATAACAATAGGAAATAACAATATCAATAAGAAATAACAATAACAATAAGAAATAACAATAACAATAAGAAATAACAATAACAATAAGAAATAACAATATCAATAAGAAATAACAATAACAATAAGAAATAACAATAACAATAAGAAATAACAATAACAATAAGAAATAACAATAAAAATAAGAAATAACAATAACAATAAGAAATAACAATAACAATAAGAAATAACAATAAAAAATAACAATAACAATAAGAAATAACAATAACAATAAGAAATAACAATAACAATAGGAAATAACAATAACAATAACAATAAGAAATAAAAATAACAATAAGAAATAACAATAACAATAAGAAATAAAAATAACAATAAGAAATAACAATAACAATAAGAAATAACAATAACAATAAGAAATAACAATATCAATAAGAATTAACAATAACAATAAGAAATAACAATAACAATAAGAAATAACAATAAAAAATAACAATAACAATAAGAAATAACAATAACAATAAGAAATAACAATAACAATAGGAAATAACAATAACAATAAGAAATAACAATAACAAAAAGAAATAACAATAACAATAGGAAATAACAATAACAATAAGAAATAACAATAACAATAGGAAATAACAATAACAATAATAAATAACAATAACAATAAGAAATAACAGTAACAATAAGAAATAAAAATAACAATAAGAAATAACAATAACAATAAGAAATAACAATAACAATAAGAAATAACAATAACTATAAGAAATAACAATAACAATAAGAAATAACAATAACAATAAGAAATAACAATAACAATAAGGAATAACAATAGCAATAAAAAATAACAATAACAATAAGAAATAACAATATCAATAAGAAATAACAATAAGAAATAACAATAAGAAATAACAATAACAATAAGAAATAACAATAACAATAAGAAATAACAATAACAAAAAGAAATAACAATAACAATAGGAAATAACAATAACAATAAGAAATAACAATAACAATAAGAAATAACAATAACAATAGGAAATAACAATAACAATAATAAATAACAATAACAATAAGAAATAACAATAACAATAAGAAATAAAAATAACAATAAGAAATAACAATAACAATAAGAAATAACAATAACAATAAAAAATAACAATAACAATAAGAAATAACAATAACTATAAGAAATAACAATAACAATAAGAAATAACAATAACAATAAGAAATAACAATAACAATAAGGAATAACAATAGCAATAAAAAATAACAATAACAATAAGAAATAACAATAACAATAGGAAATAACAATATCAATAGGAAATAACAATAACAATAAGAAATAACAATAACAATAAGAAATAACAATAACAATAAGAAATAACAATAACAATAAGAAATAACAATAACAGTAAGAAATAACAATAAGAAATAACAATAACAATAACAAAAAGAAATCACAATAATAATAAGAAAGAACAATAACAATAAGAAATAACAATAACAATAAGAAATAACAATAACAATAAGAAATAACAATAACAATAAGAAGGAACAATAACAATAAGAAATAACAATAACAATAAGAAATAACAATAACAATAAGAAATAACAATAACAATAAGAAACAACAATAACAATAAGAAATAACAATAACAATAAAAAATAACAATAACAATGTTCGGTGCAAATAGAGCGATCGAATTTATTAGTTAGTTTGGATACATTTAATTTTCCCGTCCCATTCCATGCGCACTATTCCTTTGTTTTTTGTTTACCCTCAACTGAAATTAGCCGATTTTAACACTAACTCGATATAGTCGTTGAAATACCGGGCAACGGTATAGAACAAGCGGAACATTACAATTAGTGCTACATTCACCCTCGCCACCCTTAGTGTCGGAGATTTTGTGCTTCCCGGGAAGGAGACGGACGCCAAAGAACCACCACAATCACAGGTTAGTCGGCTGATTTGTCCTTTTCCCCCCTTTTCCGGCATTAAGTGTATCTAAACATCTTCACATGCTGTCGGTAGCTCTCGCGTAAATAGCTTACAACCTACTGTTGCTACCGAAGCCACTTCACCCTAAACAACAATAAGAAATAACAATAACAATAAGAAATAACAAAAACAATAAGAAATAACAATAACAATAAGAAATAACGATAACAATAAGAAATAACAATATCAATAAGAAATAACAATAACAATAAGAAATAACAATAACAATAAGAAATAACAATAACAATAAGGAATAACAATAGCAATAAAAAATAACAATAACAATAAGAAATAACAATAACAATAGGAAATAACAATATCAATAAGAAATAACAATAACAATAAGAAATAACAATAACAATAAGAAATAACAATAACAATAAGAAATAACAATAACAATAAGAAATAACAATAACAGTAAGAAATAACAATAAGAAATAACAATAACAATAACAAAAAGAAATCACAATAATAATAAGAAAGAACAATAACAATAAGAAATAACAATAACAATAAGAAATAACAATAACAATAAGAAGGAACAATAACAATAAGAAATAACAATAACAATAAGAAATAACAATAACAATAAGAAATAACAATAACAATAAGAAACAATAATAACAATAAGAAATAACAATAATAATAAAAAATAACAATAACAATAAGAAATAACAATAACAATAAGAAATAACAAAAACAATAGGAAATAACAATAACAATAAGGAATAACAATAACAATAAGAAATAACAATATCAATAAGAAATAACAATAACAATAAGAAATAACAATAACAATAACAATAACAATAAGAAATAACAATAACAAAAAGAAATAACAATAACAGTAGGAAATAACAATAACAATAAGAAATAACAATAACAATAAGAAATAACAATAACAATAGGAAATAACAATAACAATAAGAAATAACAATAACAATAAGAAATAAAAATAACAATAAGAAATAACAATAACAATAAGAAATAACAATAACGATAAGAAATAAAAATAACAATAAAAAATAACAATAACAATAACAATAACAATAAGAAATAACAATAACAATAAGAAATAACAACAAGAATAAAAAATAACAATAACAATAAGAAATAACAATAATAATAAGAAATAACAATAACAATAAGAAATAACAATAACAATAAGAAATAACAATAACAATAAGAAATAACAATACAAATAAGAAATAACAATAACAATAAGCAGGAACAATAACAATAAGAATTAACAAAAACTTTATGAAATAACAATAGCAATAAGAAACAACAATAACAATAAGGAATAACAATAACAATAAGAAATAACAATAACAATAAGAAATAACAAAAACAATAAGAAATAACAATAACAATAAGAAATAACAATAACAATAAGAAATAACAATAACAATAAGAAATAACAATATCAATAAGAAATAACAATAAAAAATAACAATAACAATAAGAGATAACAACAAGAATAAAAAATAACAATAACAATAAGAAATAACAATATCAATAAGAAATAACAATAACAATAAGAAATAACAATAACAATAAGAAATAACAATAACAATAAGAAATAACAATAAAAATAAGAAATAACAATAACAATAAGAAATAACAATAACAATAAGAAATAACAATAACAATAACAATAAGAAATAACAATAACAAAAAGAAATAACAATAACAATAAGAAATAACAATAACAAAAAGAAATAACAATAACAAAAAGAAATAACAATAACAATTAGAAATAACAATAACAATAAGAAATAACAATAACAATAACAATAAGAAATAACAATAACAAAAAGAAATAACAATAACAATAAGAAATAACAATAACAATAAGAAATAACAGTAACAATAAGAAATAACAATAACAATAAGAAATAACAATAACAATAAGAAATAGCAATAACAATAAGAAATAACAATAACAATAAGAAATAACATTAACAATAAGAAATAACAATAACAATAAGAAATAACAATAACAATAAGAAATAGCAATAACAATAAGAAATAACAATAACAATAAGAAGTAACAATAACAATAAGAAATAACAATAACAATAAGAAATAACAATAACAATAAGAAGTAACAATAACAATAAGAAATAACAATAACAATAAGAAATAAGAAAAAACAATAAGAAATAACAATAACAATAAGATGTAACAATAACAGTAAGAAATAACAATAACAATAACAATAACAATAAGAAATAACAATAACAATATGTAATAACAATAACAATAAGAAATAACAATAACAATAAGAAATAACAATAACAATAAGTAATAACAATAACAATAAGAAATAACAATAACAATAAGAAATAACAATAACAGTAAGAAATAACAATAACAATAAGGAATAGCAATAACAATAAGAAATAACAATAACAATAAGAAATAACAATAACAATAAGAAATAACAATAACAATAAGAAATAACAATAACAATAAGAAATAACAATAACAATAAGAAATAACAATAACAATAAGAAATAACAATAAGAAATAACAATAACAATAACAATAAGAAAGAACAATAACAATAAAAAATAACAATAACAATAAGAAATAACAATATCAATAAGAAATAACAATAACAATAACAATAAGAAATAACAATAACAATAACAATAAGAAATAACAATAACAATAAGAAATAACAATAACAATAAGAAATAACAATAGCAATAAAAAATAACAATAACAATAAGAAATAACAATAACAATAGGAAATAACAATATCAATAAGAAATAACAATAACAATAAGAAATAACAATAACAATAAGAAATAACAATAATAATAAGAAATAACAATATCAATAAGAAATAACAATAACAATAAGAAATAACAATAACAATAAGAAATAACAATAAAAATAAGAAATAACAATAACAATAAGAAATAACAATAACAATAAGAAATAACAATAAAAAATAACAATAACAATAAGAAATAACAATAACAATAAGAAATAACAATAACAATAAGAAATAACAATAACAATAAGAAATAACAATAACAATAAGAAATAACAATAAGAAATAACAATAACAATAACAATAAGAAAGAACAATAACAATAAAAAATAACAATAACAATAAGAAATAACAATATCAATAAGAAATAACAATAACAATAAGAAGGAACAATAACAATAAGAAATAACAATAACAATAAGAAATAACAATAACAATAAGAAATAACAATAACAATAAGAAGTAACAATAACAATAAGAAACAACAATAACAATAAGAAATAACAATAACAATAAAAAATAACAATAACAATAAGAAATAACAATAACAATAAGAAATAACAATAACAATAAGAAATAGCAATAACAATAAGAAATAACAATAAGAAATAACAATAACAATAAGAAGTAACAATAACAATAAGAAATAACAATAACAATAAGAAATAACAATAACAATAAGAAGTAACAATAACAATAAGAAATAACAATAACAATAAGAAATAACAATAACAATAAGAAAAAACAATAAGAAATAACAATAACAATAAGATATAACAATAACAATAAGAAATAACAATAACAATAACAATAAGAAATAACAATAACAATAAGAAATAACAATAACAATATGTAATAACAATAACAATAAGAAATAACAATAACAATAAGAAATAACAATAACAATAAGTAATAACAATAACAATAAGAAATAACAATAACACTAAGAAATAACAATAACAGTAAGAAATAGCAATAACAATAAGAAATAAAAATAACATAGAGAAATAACAATAACAATAAGAAATAACAATAACAATAACAATAAGAAATAACAATAACAAAAAGAAATAACAAAAACAATAAGAAATAACAATAACAATAAGAAATAACAATAACAATAAGAAATAACAATAACAATAAGAAATAACAATAACAATAAGAAATAGCAATAACAATAAGAAATAACAATAACAATAAGAAATAACAATAACAATAAGAAATAACAATAACAATAAGAAATAACAATAACAATAAGAAATAACAATAACAATAAGAAATAACAATAACAATAAGAAATAACAATAACAATAACAATAAGAAAGAACAATAACAATAAAAAATAACAATAACAATAAGGTAATAACAATATCAATAAGAAATAACAATAAGAATAAGAAATAACAATAACAATAACAATAAGAAATAACAATAACAATAAGAAATAACAATAGCAATAAAAATAACAATAACAATAAGAAATAACAATAACAATAGGAAATAACAATATCAATAAGAAATAACAATAACAATAAGAAATAACAATAACAATAAGAAATAACAATAACAATAAGAAATAACAATATCAATAAGAAATAACAATAACAATAAGAAATAACAATAACAATAAGAAATAACAATAACAATAAGAAATAACAATAAAAATAAGAAATAACAATAACAATAAGAAATAACAATAACAATAAGAAATAACAATAACAATAAGAAATAACAATAACAATAAGAAATAACAATAACAATAACAATAAGAAATAACAATAACAAAAAGAAATAACAATAACAATAGGAAATAACAATAACAATAAGAAATAAAAATAACAATAAGAAATAACAATAACAATAAGAAATAACAATAACAATAAGAAATAACAATAACAATAAGAAATAACAATAACAATAAGAAATAACAATAAAAAATAACAATAACAATAAGAAATAACAATAACAATAAGAAATAACAATAACAATAACAATAAGAAAAAACAATAACAAAAAGAAATAACAATAACAATAGGAAATAACAATAACAATAAGAAATAACAATAACAATAGGAAATAACAATAACAATAATAAATAACAATAACAATAAGAAATAACAGTAACAATAAGAAATAAAAATAACAATAAGAAATAACAATAACAATAAGAAATAACAATAACAATAAGAAATAACAATAACTATAAGAAATAACAATAACAATAAGAAATAACAATAACAATAAGAAATAACAATAACAATAAGGAATAACAATAGCAATAAAAAATAACAATAACAATAAGAAATAACAATAACAATAGGAAATAACAATATCAATAAGAAATAACAATAACAATAAGAAATAACAATAACAATAAGAAATAACAATAACAATAGGAAATAACAATAACAATAACAATAAGAAATAACAATAACAAAAAGAAATAACAATAACAATAGGAAATAACAATAACAATAAGAAATAACAATAACAATAAGAAATAACAATAACAATAGGAAATGACAATAACAATAATAAATAACAATAACAATAAGAAATAACAATAACAATAAGAAATAAAAATAACAATAAGAAATAACAATAACAATAAGAAATAACAATAACAATAAAAAATAACAATAACAATAAGAAATAACAATAACTATAAGAAATAACAATAACAATAAGAAATAACAATAACAATAAGAAATAACAATAACAATAAGGAATAACAATAGCAATAAAAAATAACAATAACTATAAGAAATAACAATAACAATAGGAAATAACAATATCAATAAGAAATAACAATAACAATAAGAAATAACAATAACAATAAGAAATAACAATAACAATAAGAAATAACAATAACAATAAGAAATAACAATAACAGTAAGAAATAACAATAACAATAACAAAAAGAAATCACAATAATAATAAGAAAGAACAATAACAATAAGAAATAACAATAACAATAAGAAATAACAATAACAATAAGAAGGAACAATTACAATAAGAAATAACAATAACAATAAGAAATAACAATAACAATAAGAAATAACAATAACAATAAGAAACAACAATAACAATAAGAAATAACAATAACAATAAAAAATAACAATAACAATAAGAAATAACAATAACAATAAGAAATAACAAAAACAATAGGAAATAACAATAACAATAAGAAATAACAATAACAATAAGAAATAACAATATCAATAAGAAATAACAATAACAATAAGAAATAACAATAACAATAAGAAATAACAATAACAATAGGAAATAACAATAACAATAACAATAACAATAAGAAATAACAATAACAGAAAGAAATAACAAAAACAATAGGAAATAACAATAACAATAAGAAATAACAATAACAATAAGAAATAACAATAACAATAAGAAATAACAATAACAATAAGAAATAACAATAACAATAAGAAATAGCAATAACAATAAGAAATAACAATAACAATAAGAAATAACAATAACAATAAGAAATAACAATAACAATAAGAAATAACAATAACAATAAGAAATAACAATAATAATAAGAAATAACAATAACAATAATAAATAACAATAAGAAATAACAATAACAATAACAATAAGAAAGAACAATAACAATAAAAAATAACAATAACAATAAGAAATAACAATAAAAATAAGAAATAACAATAACAATAACAATAAGAAATAACAATAACAATAAGAAATAACAATAACAATAAGAAATAACAATAACAATAAGAAATAACAATAGCAATAAAAAATAACAATAACAATAAGAAATAACAATAACAATAGGAAATAACAATATCAATAAGAAATAACAATAACAATAAGAAATAACAATAACAATAAGAAATAACAATAACAATAAGAAATAACAATATCAATAAGAAATAACAATAACAATAAGAAATAACAATAACAATAAGAAATAACAATAACAATAAGAAATAACAATAAAAATAAGAAATAACAATAACAATAAGAAATAACAATAACAATAAGAAATAACAATAAAAAATAACAATAACAATAAGAAATAACAATAACAATAAGAAATAACAATAACAATAACAATAAGAAATAACAATAACAAAAAGAAATAACAATAACAATAGGAAATAACAATAACAATAAGAAATAACAATAACAATAAGAAATAACAATATCAATAAGAATTAACAATAACAATAAGAAATAACAATAACAATAGGAAATAACAATAAAAAATAACAATAACAATAAGAAATAACAATAACAATAAGAAATAACAATAACAATAGGAAATAACAATAACAATAACAATAAGAAATAACTATAACAAAAAGAAATAACAATAACAATAGGAAATAACAATAACAATAAGAAATAACAATAACAATAGGAAATAACAATAACAATAATAAATAACAATAACAATAAGAAATAACAGTAACAATAAGAAATAAAAATAACAATAAGAAATAACAATAACAATAAGAAATAACAATAACAATAAGAAATAACAATAACTATAAGAAATAACAATAACAATAAGAAATAACAATAACAATAAGAAATAACAATAACAATAAGGAATAACAATAGCAATAAAAAATAACAATAACAATAAGAAATAACAATAACAATAGGAAATAACAATATCAATAAGAAATAACAATAACAATAAGAAATAACAATAAGAAATAACAATAACAATAAGAAATAACAATAAGAAATAACAATAACAATAAGAAATAACAATAACAATAAGAAATAACAATAACAATAAGAAATAACAATAGCAATAAAAAATAACAATAACAATAAGAAATAACAATAACAATAGGAAATAACAATATCAATAAGA
This sequence comes from Ontholestes murinus, assembly GCA_963969525.1. Lineage (NCBI taxonomy): Eukaryota > Metazoa > Arthropoda > Insecta > Coleoptera > Staphylinidae > Ontholestes > Ontholestes murinus. The sequence goes on from CAXAKX010000791.1 coordinate 83,049, forward strand.
AATAACAATAACAATAAGAAATAACAATAAAAATAAGAAATAACAATAACAATAAGAAATAACAATAACAATAAGAAATAACAATAAAAAATAACAATAACAATAAGAAATAACAATAACAATAAGAAATAACAATATCAATAAGAATTAACAATAACAATAAGAAATAACAATAACAATAAGAAATAACAATAACAATAAGAAATAACAATAAAAAATAACAATAACAATAAGAAATAACAATAACAATAAGAAATAACAATAACAATAGGAAATAACAATAACAATAACAATAAGAAATAACAATAACAAAAAGAAATAACAATAACAATAGAAAATAACAATAACAATAAGAAATAACAATAACAATAGGAAATAACAATAACAATAATAAATAACAATAACAATAAGAAATAACAGTAACAATAAGAAATAAAAATAACAATAAGAAATAACAATAACAATAAGAAATAACAATAACAATAAGAAATAACAATAACTATAAGAAATAACAATAACAATAAGAAATAACAATAACAATAAGAAATAACAATAACAATAAGGAATAACAATAGCAATAAAAAAATGACAATAACAATAAGAAATAACAATAACAATAGGAAATAACAATATCAATAAGAAATAACAATAACAATAAGAAATAACAATAAGAAATAACAATAACAATAAGAAATAACTATAACAATAAGAAATAACAATAACAATAAGAAATAACAATAACAATAAGAAATAACAATAGCAATAAAAAATAACAATAACAATAAGAAATAACAATAACAATAGGAAATAACAATATCAATAAGAAATAACAATAACAATAAGAAATAACAATAACAATAAGAAATAACAATAACAATAAGAAATAACAATATCAATAAGAAATAACAATAACAATAAGAAATAACAATAACAATAAGAAATAACAATAACAATAAGAAATAACAATAAAAATAAGAAATAACAATAACAATAAGAAATAACAATAACAATAAGAAATAACAATAAAAAATAACAATAACAATAAGAAATAACAATAACAATAAGAAATAACAATAACAATAACAATAAGAAATAACAATAACAAAAAGAAATAACAATAACAATAGGAAATAACAATAACAATAAGAAATAACAATAACAATAAGAAATAACAATAACAATAAGAAATAACAATATCAATAAGAATTAACAATAACAATAAGAAATAACAATAACAATAGGAAATAACAATAAAAAATAACAATAACAATAAGAAATAACAATAACAATAAGAAATAACAATAACAATAGGAAATAACAATAACAATAACAATAAGAAATAACTATAACAAAAAGAAATAACAATAACAATAGGAAATAACAATAACAATAAGAAATAACAATAGGAAATAACAATAACAATAATAAATAACAATAACAATAAGAAATAACAGTAACAATAAGAAATAAAAATAACAATAAGAAATAACAATAACAATAAGAAATAACAATAACAATAAGAAATAACAATAACTATAAGAAATAACAATAACAATAAGAAATAACAATAACAATAAGAAATAACAATAACAATAAGGAATAACAATAGCAATAAAAAATAACAATAACAATAAGAAATAACAATAACAATAGGAAATAACAATATCAATAAGAAATAACAATAACAATAAGAAATAACAATAAGAAATAACAATAACAATAAGAAATAACAATAAGAAATAACAATAACAATAAGAAATAACAATAACAATAAGAAATAACAATAACAATAAGAAATAACAATAGCAATAAAAAATAACAATAACAATAAGAAATAACAATAACAATAGGAAATAACAATATCAATAAGAAATAACAATAACAATAAGAAATAACAATAAAAATAAGAAATAACAATAACAATAAGAAATAACAATAACAATAAGAAATAACAATAAAAAATAACAATAACAATAAGAAATAACAATAACAATAAGAAATAACAATATCAATAAGAATTAACAATAACAATAAGAAATAACAATAACAATAAGAAATAACAATAACAATAAGAAATAACAATAAAAAATAACAATAACAATAAGAAATAACAATAACAATAAGAAATAACAATAACAATAGGAAATAACAATAACAATAACAATAAGAAATAACAATAACAAAAAGAAATAACAATAACAATAGAAAATAACAATAACAATAAGAAATAACAATAACAATAGGAAATAACAATAACAATAATAAATAACAATAACAATAAGAAATAACAGTAACAATAAGAAATAAAAATAACAATAAGAAATAACAATAACAATAAGAAATAACAATAACAATAAGAAATAACAATAACTATAAGAAATAACAATAACAATAAGAAATAACAATAACAATAAGAAATAACAATAACAATAAGGAATAACAATAGCAATAAAAAAATGACAATAACAATAAGAAATAACAATAACAATAGGAAATAACAATATCAATAAGAAATAACAATAACAATAAGAAATAACAATAAGAAATAACAATAACAATAAGAAATAACTATAACAATAAGAAATAACAATAACAATAAGAAATAACAATAACAATAAGAAATAACAATAGCAATAAAAAATAACAATAACAATAAGAAATAACAATAACAATAGGAAATAACAATATCAATAAGAAATAACAATAACAATAAGAAATAACAATAACAATAAGAAATAACAATAACAATAAGAAATAACAATATCAATAAGAAATAACAATAACAATAAGAAATAACAATAACAATAAGAAATAACAATAACAATAAGAAATAACAATAAAAATAAGAAATAACAATAACAATAAGAAATAACAATAACAATAAGAAATAACAATAAAAAAATAACAATATCAATAAGAAATAACAATAACAATAAGAAATAACAATAACAATAGGAAATAACAATAACAATAACAAAAAGAAATAACAATAACAATAGGAAATAACAATAACAATAAGAAATAACAATAACAATAAGAAATAAAAATAACAATAAGAAATAACAATAACAATAAGAAATAACAATAACAATAAGAAATAAAAATAACAAAAGGAAATAACAATAACAATAACTATAAGAAATAACAATAACAAAAAGAAATAACAATAACAATAGGAAATAACAATAACAATAAGAAATAACAATAACAATAGGAAATAACAATAACAATAATAAATAACAATAACAATAAGAAATAACAGTAACAAAAAAAATAAAAATAACAATAAGAAATAACAATAACAATAAGAAATAACAATAACAATAAGGAATAACAATAGCAATAAAAAATAACAATAACAATAAGAAATAACAATAACAATAGGAAATAACAATATCAATAAGAAATAACAATAACAATAAGAAATAACAATAAGAAATAACAATAACAATAAGAAATAACAATAACAATAAGAAATAACAATAACAATAGGAAATAACAATAACAATAACAATAAGAAATAACAATAACAAAAAGAAATAACAATAACAATAGGAAATAACAATAACAATAAGAAATAACAATAACAATAAGAAATAACAATAACAATAGGAAATAACAATAACAATAATAAATAACAATAACAATAAGAAATAAAAATAACAATAAGAAATAACAATAACAATAAGAAATAACAATAACAATAAAAAATAACAATAACAATAAGAAATAACAATAACTATAAGAAATAACAATAACAATAAGAAATAACAATAACAATAAGAAATAACAATAAGCAATAACAATAGCAATAAAAAATAACAATAACAATAAGAAATAACAATAACAATAGGAAATAACAATATCAATAAGAAATAACAATAACAATAAGAAATAACAATAACAATAAGAAATAACAATAACAATAAGAAATAACAATAACAATAAGAAATAACAATAACAGTAAGAAATAACAATAACAAAAAGAAATCACAATAATAATAAGAAAGGACAATAACAATAAGAAATAACAATAACAATAAGAAATAACAATAACAATAAGAAGGAACAATAACAATAAGAAATAACAATAACAATAAGAAATAACAATAACAATAAGAAATAACAATAAGAAACAACAATAACAATAAGAAATAACAATAACAATAAAAAATAACAATAACAATGTTCGGTGCAAATAGAGCGATCGAATTTATTAGTTAGTTTGGATACATTTAATTTTCCCGTCCCATTCCATGCGCACTATTCCTTTGTTTTTTGTTTACCCTCACCTGAAATTAGCCGATTTTAACACTAACTCGATATAGTCGTTGAAATACCGGGCAACGGTATAGAACAAGCGGAACTTTACAATTAGTGCTACATTCACCCTCGCCACCCTTAGTGTCGGAGATTTTGTGCTTCCCGGGAAGGAGACGGACGCCAAAGAACCACCACAATCACAGGTTAGTCGGCTGATTTGTCCTTTTCCCCCCTTTTCCGGCATTAAGTGTATCTAAACATCTTCACATGCTGTCGGTAGCTCTCGCGTAAATAGCTTACAACCTACTGTTGCTACCGAAGCCACTTCACCCTAAACAAATTGGTCCTTCGAACCGAATCGTGCCCTTTAAGGGCCTCCTGGTTAAAATTTAAAATTATTAATTTTTCGTCATTTTGGCCGCCATTTTGCATTCCCACGTGGCTGTTTCCACAACGTACTTCTTGTTTAAACGTCCGACAGTCATCGGCTTGAGTCGCGTCCAGCGACCCTATTCGCATTATCTGCGCTCGCCGCTTGCGCGTAGTCAGATAAATAACTCTTTTCGCGGAACACATCTCAGCGCCACACGCACGCTCAGCAACATCTATTTTCAATTCGCTATTTTCCATTCGAATTCATCGCATTTATTGAATATATCTTATTAGTGCACTATGACTGAACCAAGCGCGAAAGATCACTTGAGATTTACGGTACTTAATACTAAAAAGGAACGACTTTGGAATATGGCGCAACTTTGTTTTGATTTAATAAATAATTTACCCGAGAAACGCGACCTTTTTACGGTGCGCGCCTCACAGATAACACAGGTTCGTTCGGATTTTATGGACATCCTCGATGAATTAGCGGCCTTATCAGTAAGGCATGACGATTTTAAAATAGATACGATTTCTCTTACCGCTGCATTTGACGACCTGTATTATCCCATTGTTGCGGTCCAATTGAAGTACGAGCGTGAAGCGGCTACTACCGCTGCTGTTGCGTCAGCTGTGGACGCTACTGCTACCGTAGCGTCTACTCCCAATCATATAAAATCTCGTACTAAACTGCCCGAGATTCAAATTTCGAAATTTGACGGATCTGCAGAAAACTTTTCATCATTCATTTCGCTTTATAATAATTTAATTCATGATACTGATTTATCCGATATTGAAAAGTTTTCGTATTTAATCAGTTATTTAGAGGGAAATGCGTTACGTTTGGTTCAAACAGTCACATTTAGTCCTGATAATTATAGTGTCGCATATGATTTGTTAGTCAAACGTTTTACAAGCAGAAGACTTATAGCAAATCATTATTTTTCGACGATTTTAAATTTATCGCCACTGAAGAATGATCATCCTCGCCACATGCGAGAATTGGTTGATACTTTGCAGGCTACTGTTACTTCTTTAAAATCACAATACTCTGAATACTTTCTGCTTGAACTTTCACTTCGTTTGTTGGATCCTAAAACTCGCAGAAGCTTTGAAGCCCGTCATCTCGACGCGGAATTCCCAAGTTTCGATGATTTAATTAAACATTTAAGGGATCAGTGCTCAGTAAATGAACTTGTTTCTGGTTCGCCGACAAAACCTATTTCAAATTCGAATATTATTAAAACAAATAAACGAATGTCAATGATTGTACCGGAGGCGAGCAGTACACAACGGAAAAAACATTTCGCCTTAATTTGTCCGAATTGTAGAGGTGAACACAAATTAATTAAATGCCCCTCATTCTTAGCGGCAACACCACGAGCACGTTATGAAATAGTTAAGTCTCATAAGCGTTGTTATGCTTGCCTAGGGCAGCATAATGTTGTTAATTGCTCATCAAAATACGCTTGCAAAACCTGTAATAATAAAAAACATAACTCTTTCTTGCATTTTGATGACAATATTAATTATCATGATGATATTCCTACGGTTCAGATTGCTAAAAATCCTCCTGGTGAAAACATTGAAGGCGATTCTAATGCTACTCTGTCATTGGCAAATCCGTGTCAAAATAATGCAGGTACTCATGCTATATTGGGCACAGCACAGGCACAGATTTTAGGTTCAAATGGGCAATGGCACGTTTGTCGTTTGGTACTTGACACAGGGAGCCAAGTAAACTTTATTACGGCATCGCTCGCCAATCGTTTAAATTTACCTTTCGCTAAGTGCAAGTACGATCTTAAAGGAGTAGGGCAGGCCCGTCTAGGAAAACCACAGGGACTTGTTAATTGTAATATCGCTCCGCTTGCATCGCGGAATTCTCCAATTCGTTTTCAGGCAGTCGTCTTGCCTCGTATAACTTCAGATTTACCTACTGTTCCTCTCTCGCAACAACTTAAAGATAAATTTGCGTCATTGAGTTTGGCAGATCCTGATTTTTGTCGGCCTGCACCGATAGATATATTGCTCGGTGTAGACACTGTCCTTGATATCACTCCCTCGTCGCCTTCACACATCAAGGGCAGCCCTACTGCAGTTCTTACGACCTTCGGCTGGGTTATTATGGGCTCATACTCTAGTAGCAATCCACCAGAGCTCGTTGCTTTGAACGCACACCATGCTTCTGAAATTCCACTCAATGACATACTCCGTTCATTTTGGGAAGCCGAAGAAGTTACTTCTCCTTCGCTTTCTTCACCCGAAGATATTGTTTGCGAGAAATATTTTAATGATACAACGACACGCGTTGATACCGGTCGTTATATGGTTCGATTGCCCTTCAAAAATAATACTCGACCTTGCTTCGAATCCAATAGGGAAAAGGCCCTTAATCGATTCTACAAATTAGAACTTCGCTTTGAACGAGATCCTGAATATTTCAAATTATATTCGGAGAATGTTCAAAATTACATTTCGCAAGGACATCTCATACCTGCTCCTCGACCTTCGCAATATATCCTGACACATCATGGAGTTATGAAACAGAACTCTAATTCCGCTACAATTAGAGTGATTTTTAATCCTGCTGAGCAGGAGAGAAATGGCCTAAGTTTAAATGACACCCTCTTAAGTGGTCCGAAATTGCAGTCCGATATTGGACAAATTAGCACACGATTTAGATTATCACGAGTGGCATTCACCTGTGACATACGACAAATGTTTAGGGAAATATTAGTTCACCCATCTGATTGTATATATCAACATATATTTTGGCGTTCTTCTCCCAACTATCCCGTACTAGAATGGGAGCACACTCGCTTAATATTCGGTTCTACTAGTAGTCCATTTCTAGCACAACGCACATTACAGCAATTGGTTTTAGATGAAGGTCCGTCCTTTCCTCTTGCAGCTGAAGCTTTGCAAAACTCAATCTATATTGATGACATTTTGTGTGGAGCAGAATCTGAAACTGTTGCTCTAGAATTGAAATTCCAGTTAATTTCACTGTTAAGATTAGGAGGTTTTGAACTCGGTAAATGGGCAAGTTCTCATGACAGCGTTGTTTGTGCTGATGGTACAATGCCACAGGAATTACCTACGTCAAACGGTGTTATTAAACTCTTAGGGTTGTGTTGGGATTCTATAGCTGACACATTTCGGTATTTAACTCGACATTCTAATGAAGTACCTACCAAAAGAGGAATTCTTTCGCGTATTGCTCGAACATATGATGTGAACGGTTACTTAAGCCCTTTCGTCTTTTTGCTTAAAGTTTTGTTGCAAAGGCTTTGGTTACTTAAAGTTGAGTGGGACGATCCACTGTCAATGGACACGCAGTGTTAATGAAATGTCTACATTAGAACAAATTTCTATTCCTCGTTGTATTATACACATTGACTATACCCATGTCACTTTGGTGGGATTTTCAGACGCGAGTACTGTGGGAATGGCAGCAGTCATTTATTTAAGATTGGAAATAAATGAAACAGTACTTATAAATTTAGTTGTTGCCAAGACCAGAGTCGCTCCATTGAAGACATGGACTATTCCGCGCTTGGAACTTGGTGCGGCTTGTTTGCTGTCAAAACTGATGCATTACACGATTCCATGTTTTTCGTCTTTACAATTGAGAGCACCTATTTATTTTACGGATTCATCCACCGCACTCGCGTGGATTAGAACTCCTCCCTATCGCTTAAAAACATTCGTTGCAAACAGAGTTGTGCAAATCCATGACTACGCTCCTACTGCCACTTGGAAATTCGTTCCAGGGTCACAAAACCCGGCTGATTTTGCAAGTCGCGGTCTATTTCCATCCGAATTATTGGATTGTTCGATGTGGTGGAATGGACCGGATTTTTTACATACACCTCCAACGCTATGGCCGGTTGATTTGCCTGATATTTCGACTGCAAATCTTCCTGACATTAAAGAAGTTCTTGTAAATATACACTTGTCTTCATCTAATTCAGACTCCATTATAGATTTATTTGATAAAGTTTCATCTCTCACTAAACTTCAGCGTATTCTTGCTTACATTAGACGTTTCGCGCTTAACTTTATAGCCAGGATGCAGGGAAAACCTCGATCGGAATGGAATCGTGGACCACTTTCGGCCCAAGATTATTCGGATGCTCTTCATTTTGCTATAAAGATTACGCAGCAGCATCATTTCATCGAAGAGATTAATTTGCTAATCAAGGGCGGTTTATGTTCAAAACGTTTAAGGAAGTTGTCACCCTTTCTTGATTCACAGGGACTTTTGACGGTGGGGGGTCGACTAAAAATGGCAAGGATGCCAAAGCATTCACGCCATCCGTATCTAATACCACATAATAGTCGTTTGGCAATTCTCTTGATAGATCATTATCATCTGTATACGGGTCATGGAGGACCGACTATTGTACAATCTCTACTTCATCGAAATTATTGGATCCCTTCCGCACGTAGTTTAATTCGTAAGCGAATTTTCCACTGCTTAGTTTGTTATCGGTTCAAAGCCGAACCGATTCACCCCCCAATGGCAGATTTGCCAGCATATCGTGTACAGCCAGCTCGATGTTTTACACACACCGGAGTAGACTTTGCTGGCCCATTCCATATTAAAGCGTCCCTATTGAGGACAACTAAAACAGTCAAGTGTTACATGGCACTATTCGTCTGCATGGTTACAAAAGCGCTGCACTTGGAAGCCGTAACTGATCTTACGACTGGTGGTTGTCTCGCCGCTTTAGACAGGTTCATTGCTCGTCGTGGTTTACCCACTCACATTTACTCCGATCAAGGGAGAAACTTCAAAGGAGCTGCACGTGAAATTTCCGAAATTACGCAGTATTTTGATAAATCTTCTGCAGATATTTCGCATTATTTTGCAACTAGAAACATACACTGGTGTTTTAACCCCCCTTATGCGCCACACTTTGGCGGTTTGTGGGAAGCCGGGGTAAAATCCGTAAAACACCACCTTCGACGCATTATTGGTTCCCAAATTTTAACTCTAGAGGAATTTGGTACTGTACTTTCTCGTATAGAGGGTATTTTGAACTCTCGACCGCTATGTGTTTTGTCTAATTCACCAGATGATGGAGTCGATTATTTGACGCCTGGTCATTTCTTAATAGGTGGTCCTATTCTCGCCCGACCAGAGGCAGATATTTTAGATTTACCTATGAGTAGACTCAATCGGTGGCAGTTATGTAGACAAATCGTGCAATCATTTTGGAAGCGGTGGAGTCGCGAATATCTCCACACGCAATTACATCGTCCTATATGGGACACTCCATCGCGAACTCCCTCGGAAGGAGACGTCGTGTTTTGGTTCAGTCCGGGAGTCCCGCCGACTTCATGGCCAATGGGCCGCATTACGCAATTAAAACCGGGCGCAGATGGAGTGACTAGGGTTGTTCACATTAAAACGGCCACAGGGGAAGTGGTAAGGCCAGTCACTAAAGTGGTACCTCTGCCCTTAAATTAATGGTCAAATCACATTTTTTGTCTTATTCGTTTGTTTACTTCTTACTATTCATAATTTCGTTTTATTTTCTATTTAATTTTCACTAGTGACCAATACATTCATTTCTACTTAGTTTACTCAAAATATCTCATTTTGGGTGGGGGGTATGTTCGGTGCAAATAGAGCGATCGAATTTATTAGTTAGTTTGGATACATTTAATTTTCCCGTCCCATTCCATGCGCACTATTCCTTTGTTTTTTGTTTACCCTCACCTGAAATTAGCCGATTTTAACACTAACTCGATATAGTCGTTGAAATACCGGGCACCGGTATAGAACAAGCGGAACTTTACAATTAGTGCTACATTCACCCTCGCCACCCTTAGTGTCGGTGATTTTGTGCTTCCCGGGAAGGAGACGGACGCCAAAGAACCACCACAATCACAGGTTAGTCGGCTGATTTGTCCTTTTCCCCCCTTTTCCGGCATTAAGTGTATCTAAACATCTTCACATGCTGTCGGTAGCTCTCGCGTAAATAGCTTACAACCTACTGTTGCTACCGAAGCCACTTCACCCTAAACAACAATAAGAAATAACAATAACAATAAGAAATAACAAAAACAATAGGAAATAACAATAACAATAAGAAATAACAATAACAATAAGAAATAACAATAACAATAAGAAATAACAATATCAATAAGAAATAACAATAACAATAAGAAATAACAATAACAATAAGAAATAACAATAACAATAGGAAATAACAATAACAATAACAATAACAATAAGAAATAACAATAACAAAAAGAAATAACAATAACAGTAGGAAATAACAATAACAATAAGAAATAACAATAACAATAAGAAATAACAATAACAATAGGAAATAACAATAACAATAAGAAATAACAATAACAATAAGAAATAAAAATAACAATAAGAAATAACAATAACAATAAGTAATAACAATAACGATAAGAAATAAAAATAACAATAAAAAATAACAATAACAATAACAATAAGAAATAACAATAACAATAAGAAATAACAACAAGAATAAAAAATAACAATAACAATAAGAAATAACAATAACAATAAGAAATAACAATAATAATAAGAAATAACAATAACAATAAGAAATAACAATAACAATAAGAAATAACAATAACAATAAGAAATAACAATACAAATAAGAAATAACAATAAAAATAAGAAGGAACAATAACAATAAGAAATAACAATAACAATAAGAAATAACAATAACAATAAGAAACAACAATAACAATAAGGAATAACAATAACAATAAGAAATAACAATAACAATAAGAAATAACAAAAACAATAAGAAATAACAATAACAATAAGAAATAACAATAACAATAAGAAATAACAATAACAATAAGAAATAACAATAACAATAAGAAATAACAATAACAATAAGAAATAACAATATCAATAAGAAATAACAATAACATTAAGAAATAACAATAAAAAATAACAATAACAATAAGAGATAACAACAAGAATAAAAAATAACAATAACAATAAGAAATAACAATATCAATAAGAAATAACAATAACAATAAGAAATAACAATAACAATAAGAAATAACAATAACAATAAGAAATAACAATAAAAATAAGAAATAACAATAACAATAAGAAATAACAATAACAATAAGAAATAACAATAACAATAAGAAATAACAATAACAATAACAATAAGAAATAACAATAACAAAAAGAAATAACAAAAAGAAATAACAATAACAATTAGAAATAACAATAACAATAAGAAATAACAATAACAATAACAATAAGAAATAACAATAACAAAAAGAAATAACAATAACAATAAGAAATAACAATAACAATAAGAAATAACAGTAACAATAAGAAATAACAATAACAATAAGAAATAACAATAACAATAAGAAATAGCAATAACAATAAGAAATAACAATAACAATAAGAAATAACATTAACAATAAGAAATAACAATAACAATAAGAAATAACAATAACAATAAGAAATAGCAATAACAATAAGAAATAACAATAAGAAATAACAATAACAATAAGAAGTAACAATAACAATAAGAAATAACAATAACAATAAGAAAGAACAATAACAATAAAAAATAACAATAACAATAAGAAATAACAATATCAATAAGAAATAACAATAAAAATAAGAAATAACAATAACAATAACAATAAGAAATAACAATAACAATAACAATAAGAAATAACAATAACAATAAGAAATAACAATAACAATAAGAAATAACAATAGCAATAAAAAATAACAATAACAATAAGAAATAACAATAACAATAGGAAATAACAATATCAATAAGAAATAACAATAACAATAAGAAATAACAATAACAATAAGAAATAACAATATCAATAAGAAATAACAATAACAATAAGAAATAACAATAACAATAAGAAATAACAATAACAATAAGAAATAACAATAACAATAAGAAATAACAATAAAAATAAGAAATAACAATAACAATAAGAAATAACAATAACAATAACAATAAGAAATAACAATAACAATAACAATAAGAAATATCAATAACAATAAGAAATAACAATAACAATAAGAAATAACAATAACAGTAAGAAATAACAATAACAATAAGAAATAAAAATAACAGTAAGAAATAACAATAACAATAAGAAATAACTATAACAATAAGAAATAACAATAACAATAACAATAAGAAATAACAATAACAAAAAGAAATAACAATAACAATAGGAAATAACAATAACAATAAGAAATAACAATAACAAAAAGAAATAACAATAAGAATAAGAAATAACAATAACAATAAGAAATAACAATAACAATAAGAAATAGCAATAACAATAAGAAATAACAATAACAGTTAGAAATAACAATAACAATAAGAAATAACAATAACAATAATAACAATAAGAAATAACAATATCAATAAGAATTAACAATAACAATAAGAAATAACAATAACAATAAGAAATAACAATAACAATAAGAAATAACAATAACAATAGCAAATAACAATAACAATAACAATAAGAAATAACAATAACAAAAAGAAATAACAATAACAATAGGAAATAAGAATAACAATAAGAAATAACAAAAACAATAAGAAATAACAATAACAATAGGAAATAACAATAACAATAATAAATAACAATAACAATAAGAAATAACAATAACAATAAGAAATAAAAATAACAATAAGAAATAACAATAACAATAAGAAATAACAATAACAATAAGAAATAACAATAACAATAAGAAATAACAATAACAATAAGAAATAACAATAACAATAAGATATAAAAATAACTATAAGAAATAACAATAACAATAAAAAATAACAATAACATTAAGAAATAACAATAAAAATAAGAAATAGCAATATCAATAAGAAATAGCAATAACAATAAGAAATAGCAATAACAATAAGAAATAACAATAACAATAAGAAATAACAATAAAAATAAGAAATAACAATAACAATAAGAAATAACAATAACAATAACAATTACAATAACAATAAGAAATAACAATAACAATAAGAAATAACAATAGCAATAAAAAATAACAATAACAATAAGAAATAACAATAACAATAGGAAATAACAATATCAATAAGAAATAACAATAACAATAAGAAATAACAATAACAATAAGAAATAACAATAACAATAAGAAATAACAATAACAGTAAGAAATAACAATAAGAAATAACAATAACAATAACAATAAGAAAGAACAATAACAATAAGAAATAACAATAACAATAAGAATTAACAATATCAATAAGAAATAACAATAACTATAAGAAATAACAATAACAATAAGAAGGAACAATAACAATAAGAAATAACAATAACAATAAGAAACAACAATAACAATAAGAAATAACAATAACAATAAGAAATAACAATAACAATAAGAAATAACCATAACAATAAGAAATAACAAAAACAATAAGAAATAACAATAACAATAAGAAATAACAATAACAATAAGAAATAACAATAACAATAAGAAATAACAATAACAATAAGAAATAACAATAACAATAAGAAATAACAATAACAATAAGAAATAACAATAACAATAAGAAGTAACAATAACAATAAGAAATAACAATAACAATAAGAAATACCAATAACAATAAGAAATAACAATAACAATAAGGAATAACAATAGCAATAAAAAATAACAATAACAATAAGAAATAACAATAACAATAAGAAATAACAATAACAATAAGAAATAACAATAACAATAGGAAATAACAATATCAGTAAGAAATAACAATAACAATAAGAAATAACAATAACAATAAGAAATAACAATAACAATAAAAAATAACAATAACAATAAGAAATAACAACAACAATAAAAAATAACAATAACAATAAGAAATAACAATATCAATAAAAAATAACAATAACAATAAGAAATAACAATAACAATAAGAAATAACAATAACAATAAGAAATAACAATAACAATAACAATAAGAAATAAAAATAACAATAACAATAAGAAATAACAATTACAATAACAATAAGAAATAACAATAACAATAAGAAATAACAATAAAAATAAGAAATAACAATAACAATAAGAAATAACAATAGCAATAAAAAATAACAATAACAATAAGAAATAACAATAACAATAGGAAATAACAATATCAATAAGAAATAACAATAACAATAAGAAATAACAATAACAATAAGAAATAACAATATCAATAAGAAATAACAATAACAATAAGAAATAACAATAACAATAAGAAATAACAATAACAATAACAATAAGAAATATCAATAACAATAAGAAATAACAATAACAATAAGAAATAACAATAACAGTAAGAAATAACAATAACAATAAGAAATAAAAATAACAGTAAGAAATAACAATAACAATAAGAAATAACAATAACAATAAGAAATAACTATAACAATAAGAAATAACAATAACAATAAGAAATAACAATAACAAAAAGAAATAACAATAACAATAGGAAATAACAATAACAATAAGAAATAACAATAACAATAAGAAATAACAATAACAATAAGGAATAACAATAGCAATAAAAAATAACAATAACAATAAGAAATAACAATAACAATAGGAAATAACAATATCAATAAGAAATAACAATAACAATAAGAAATAACAATAACAATAAGAAAAAACAATAACAATAAGGAATAACAATAGCAATAAAAAATAACAATAACAATAAGAAATAACAATAACAATAGGAAATAACAATATCAATAAGAAATAACAATAACAATAAGAAATAACAATAACAATAAGAAATAACAATAACAATAAGAAATAACAATAACAATAAGAAATAACAATAACAGTAAGAAATAACAACAAGAAATAACAATAACAATAACAAAAAGAAATCACAATAATAATAAGAAAGAACAATAACAATAAGAAATAACAATAACAATAAGAAATAACAATAACAATAAGAAATAACAATAAGAATAAGAAGGAACAATAACAATAAGAAATAACAATAACAATAAGAAATAACAATAACAATAAGAAATAACAATAACAATAAGAAACAACAATAACAATAAGAAATAACAATAACAATAAAAAATAACAATAACAATAAGAAATAACAATAACAATAAGAAATAACAAAAACAATAGGAAATAACAATAACAATAAGAAATAACAATAACAATAAGAAATAACAATAACAATAAGAAATAACAATATCAATTAGAAATAACAATAACAATAAGAAATAACAATAACAATAGGAAATAACAATAACAATAACAATAACAATAAGAAATAACAATAACAAAAAGAAATAACAATAACAGTAGGAAATAACAATAACAATAAGAAATAACAATAACAATAAGAAATAACAATAACAATAGGAAATAACAATAACAATAAAAAATAACAATAACAATAAGAAATAAAAATAACAATAAGAAATAACAATAACAATAAGAAATAACAATAACGATAAGAAATAAAAATAACAATAAAAAATAACAATAACAATAACAATAAGAAATAACAATAACAATAAGAAATAACAACAAGAATAAAAAATAACAATAACAATAAGAAATAACAATAATAATAAGAAATAACAATAACAATAAGAAATAACAATAACAATAAGAAATAACAATAACAATAAGAAATAACAATACAAATAAGAAATAACAATAACAATAAGAAGGAACAATAACAATAAGAAATAACAATAACAATAAGAAATAACAATAACAATAAGAAACAACAATAACAATAAGGAATAACAATAACATTAAGAAATAACAATAACAATAAGAAATAACAAAAACAATAAGAAATAACAATAACAATAAGAAATAACAATAACAATAAGAAATAACAATAACAATAAGAAATAACAATAACATTAAGAAATAACAATAAAAAATAACAATAACAATAAGAGATAACAACAAGAATAAAAAATAACAATAACAATAAGAAATAACAATATCAATAAGAAATAACAATAACAATAAGAAATAAAAATAACATTAAGAAATAACAATAAAAAATAACAATAACAATAAGAGATAACAACAAGAATAAAAAATAACAATAACAATAAGAAATAACAATATCAATAAGAAATAACAATAACAATAAGAAATAACAATAACAATAAGAAATAACAATAAAAATAAGAAATAACAATAACAATAAGAAATAACAATAACAATAAGAAATAACAATAACAATAACAATAAGAAATAACAATAACAATAACAATAAGAAATAACAATAACAAAAAGAAATAACAATAACAAAAAGAAATAACAATAACAATTAGAAATAACAATAACAATAAGAAATAACAATAACAATAACAATAAGAAATAACAATAACAAAAAGAAATAACAATAACAATAAGAAATAACAATAACAATAAGAAATAACAGTAACAATAAGAAATAACAATAACAATAAGAAATAACAATAACAATAAGAAATAGCAATAACAATAAGAAATAACAATAACAATAAGAAATAACATTAACAATAAGAAATAACAATAACAATAAGAAATAACAATAACAATAAGAAATAGCAATAACAATAAGAAATAACAATAAGAAATAACAATAACAATAAGAAGTAACAATAACAATAAGAAATAACAATAACAATAAGAAATAACAATAACAATAAGAAGTAACAATAACAATAAGAAATAACAATAACAATAAGAAATAACAATAACAATAAGAAAAAACAATAAGAAATAACAATAACAATAAGATATAACAATAACAATAAGAAATAACAATAACAATAAGAAATAACAATAACAATAACAATAACAATAAGAAATAACAATAACAATAAGAAATAACAATAACAATATGTAATAACAATAACAATAAGAAATAACAATAACAATAAGAAATAACAATAACAATAAGTAATAACAATAACAATAAGAAATAACAATAACAATAAGAAATAACAATAACAGTAAGAAATAACAATAACAATAAGAAATAAAAATAACATAGAGAAATAACAATAACAATAAGAAATAACAATAACAATAACAATAAGAAATAACAATAACAAAAAGAAATAACAAAAACAATAGGAAATAACAATAACAATAAGAAATAACAATAACAATAAGAAATAACAATAACAATAAGAAATAGCAATAACAATAAGAAATAACAATAACAATAAGAAATAACAATAACAATAAGAAATAACAATAACAATAAGAAATAACAATAACAATAAGAAATAACAATAAGAAATAACAATAACAATAAGAAATAACAATAAGAAATAACAATAACAATAACAATAAGAAAGAACAATAACAATAAAAAATAACAATAACAATAAGAAATAACAATAAAAATAAGAAATAACAATAACAATAAGAAATAACAATAACAATAACAATAAGAAATAACAATAAGAAATAACAATAATAATAAGAAATAACAATAACAATAAGAAATAACAATAGCAATAAAAAATAACAATAACAATAAGAAATAACAATAACAATAGGAAATAACAATATCAATAAGAAATAACAATAAAAATAAGAAATAACAATAACAATAAGAAATAACAATAACAATAAAAATAACAATATCAATAAGAAATAACAATAACAATAAGAAATAACAATAACAATAAGAAATAACAATAAAAATAAGAAATAACAATAACAATAAGAAATAACAATAACAATAAGAAATAACAATAACAATAAGAAATAGCAATAACAATAAGAAATAACAATAACAATAAGAAATAACAATAACAATAAGAAATAACAATAACAATAAGAAATAACAATATCAATAAGAAATAACAATAACAATAAGAAATAACAATAACAATAAGAAATAACAATAACAATAAGAAATAACAATAACAATAAAAAATAACAATAACAATAAGAAATAACAATAACAATAGGAAATAACAATAACAATAAGAAATAACAATAACAATAAGAAATAACAATAACAATAAGAAATAACAATATCAATAAGAAATAACAATAACAATAAGAAATAACAATAACAATAGGAAATAACAATAACAATAACAATAAGAAATAACAATAACAAAAAGAAATAACAATAACAGTAGGAAATAACAATAACAATAAGAAATAACAATAACAATAAGAAATAACAATAACAATAGGAAATAACAATAACAATAAGAAATAACAATAACAATAAGAAATAAAAATAACAATAAGAAATAACAATAACAATAAGAAATAACAATAACGATAAGAAATAAAAATAACAATAAAAAATAACAATAACGATAACAATAAGAAATAACAATAACAATAAGAAATAACAACAAGAATAAAAAATAACAATAACAATAAGAAATAACAATAACAATAAGAAATAACAATAATAATAAGAAATAACAATAACAATAAGAAATAACAATAACAATAAGAAATAACAATAACAATAAGAAATAACAATACAAATAAGAAATAACAATAACAATAAGAAGGAACAATAACAATAAGAAATAACAATAACAATAAAAAATAACAATAACAATAAGAAACAACAATAACAATAAGGAATAACAATAACAATAAGAAATAACAATAACAATAAGAAATAACAAAAACAATAAGAAATAACAATAACAATAAGAAATAACAATAACAATAAGAAATAACAATAACAATAAGAAATAACAATAACAATAAGAAATAACAATATCAATAAGAAATAACAATAACATTAAGAAATAACAATAAAAAATAACAATAACAATAAGAGATAACAACAAGAATAAAAAATAACAATAACAATAAGAAATAACAATATCAATAAGAAATAACAATAACAATAAGAAATAACAATAACAATAAGAAATAACAATAAAAATAAGAAATAACAATAACAATAAGAAATAACAATAACAATAACAATAAGAAATAACAATAACAATAACAATAAGAAATAACAATAACAATAACAATAAGAAATAACAATAACAAAAAGAAATAACAATAACAAAAAGAAATAACAATAACAATTAGAAATAACAATAACAATAAGAAATAACAATAACAATAACAATAAGAAATAACAATAACAAAAAGAAATAACAATAACAATAAGAAATAACAATAACAATAAGAAATAACAGTAACAATAAGAAATAACAATAACAATAAGAAATAACAATAACAATAAGAAATAGCAATAACAATAAGAAATAACAATAACAATAAGAAATAACATTAACAATAAGAAATAACAATAACAATAAGAAATAACAATAACAATAAGAAATAGCAATAACAATAAGAAATAACAATAAGAAATAACAATAACAATAAGAAGTAACAATAACAATAAGAAATAACAATAACAATAAGAAATAACAATAACAATAAGAAGTAACAATAACAATAAGAAATAACAATAACAATAAGAAATAACAATAACAATAAGAAAAAACAATAAGAAATAACAATAACAATAAGATATAACAATAACAATAAGAAATAACAATAACAATAAGAAATAACAATACCAATAAGAAATAACAATAACAATATGTAATAACAATAACAATAAGAAATAACAATAACAATAAGAAATAACAATAACAATAAGTAATAACAATAACAATAAGAAATAACAATAACAATAAGAAATAACAATAACAGTAAGAAATAACAATAACAATAAGAAATAACAATAACAATAAGAAATAACAATAACAATAACAATAAGAAATAACAATAACAAAAAGAAATAACAAAAACAATAGGAAATAACAATAACAATAAGAAATAACAATAACAATAAGAAATAACAATAACAATAAAAACTAACAATAACAATAAGAAATAACAATAACAATAAGAAATAGCAATAACAATAAGAAATAACAATAACAATAAGAAATAACAATAACAATAAGAAATAACAATAACAATAAGAAATAACAATAACAATAAGAAATAACAATAACAATAAGAAATAACAATAACAATAAGAAATAACAATAACAATAAGAAATAACAATAACAATAAGAAATAACAATAAGAAATAACAATAACAATAAGAAATAACAATAACAATAAGAAATAACAATAACAATAAGAAATAACAATAATAATAAGAAATAACAATAACAATAAGAAATAACAATAGCAATAAAAAATAACAATAACAATAAGAAATAACAATAACAATAGGAAATAACAATATCAATAAGAAATAACAATAACAATAAGAAATAACAATATCAATAAGAAATAACAATAACAATAAGAAATAACAATAACAATAAGAAATAACAATAACAATAAGAAATAACAATAAAAATAAGAAATAACAATAACAATAAGAAATAACAATAACAATAACAATAAGAAATAACAATAACAATAACAATAAGAAATATCAATAACAATAAGAAATAACAATAACAATAAGAAATAACAATAACAGTAAGAAATAACAATAACAATAAGAAATAAAAATAACAGTAAGAAATAACAATAACTATAACAATAAGAAATAACAATAACAATAACAATAAGAAATAACAATAACAAAAAGAAATAACAATAACAATAAGAAATAACAATAACAATAAGAAATAGCAATAACAATAAGAAATAACAATAACAGTTAGAAATAACAATAACAATAAGAAATAACAATAACAATAATAACAATAAGAAATAACAATATCAATAAGAATTAACAATAACAATAAGAAATAACAATAACAATAAGAAATAACAATAACAATAAGAAATAACAATAACAATAAGAAATAACAATAACAATAGCAAATAACAATAACAATAACAATAAGAAATAACAATAACAAAAAGAAATAAGAATAACAATAAGAAATAACAAAAACAATAAGAAATAACAATAACAATAGGAAATAACAATAACAATAATAAATAACAATAACAATAAGAAATAACAATAACAATAAGAAATAAAAATAACAATAACAATAAGAAATAACAATAACAATAAGAAATAACAATAACAATAAGAAATAACAATAACAATAAGATATAACAATAACTATAAGAAATAACAATAACAATAAAAAATAACAATAACATTAAGAAATAACAATAAAAATAAGAAATAGCAATATCAATAAGAAATAGCAATAACAATAAGAAATAACAATAACAATAAGAAATAACAATAAAAATAAGAAATAACAATAACAATAAGAAATAACAATAATAATAACAATTACAATAACAATAAGAAATAACAATAACAATAACAATAAGAAATAACAATAACAATAACAATAAGAAATAACAATAACAATAAGAAATAACAATAGCAATAAAAAATAACAATAACAATAAGAAATAACAATAACAATAGGAAATAACAATATCAATAAGAAATAACAATAACAATAAGAAATAACAATAACAATAAGAAATAACAATAACAATAAGAAATAACAATAACAGTAAGAAATAACAATAAGAAATAACAATAACAATAACAATAAGAAAGAACAATAACAATAAGAAATAACAATAGCAATAAGAATTAACAATATCAATAAGAAATAACAATAACAATAAGAAATAACAATAACAATAAGAAGGAACAATAACAATAGGAAATAACAATAACAATAAGAAACAACAATAACAATAAGAAATAACAATAACAATAAGAAATAACAATAACAGTAAGAAATAACCATAACAATAAGAAATAACAAAAACAATAAGAAATAACAATAACAATAAGAAATAACAATAACAATAAGAAATAACAATAACAATAAGAAATAACAATAACAATAAGAAATAACAATAACAATAAGAAATAACAATAAAAATAAGAAATAACAATAACAATAAGAAATAACAATAACAATAAAAAATAACAATAAGAAATAACAATAACAATAAGAAATAACAATATCAATAAGAAATAACAATAACAATAAGAAATAACAATAACAATAAGAAATAACAATATCAATAAGAAATAACAATAACAATAAAAAATAACAATAAAAATAAGAAATAACAATAACAATAAGAAATAACAATAACAATAACAATAAGAAATAACAATAACAATAACAATAAGAAATTTCAATAACAATAAGAAATAACAATAACAATAAGAAATAACAATAACAATAAGAAATAACAATAAGAAATAACAATAACAATAAGAAATAACAAAAACAATAAGAAATAACAATAACAATAAGAAATAACAATAACAATAAGAAATAACAATAACAATAAGAAATAACAATAACAATAAGAAATAACAATAAGAAATAACAATAACAATAAGAAATAACAAAAACAATAAGAAATAACAATAACAATAAGAAATAACAATAACAATAAGAAATAACAATAACAGTAAGAAATAACAATAAGAAATAACAATAACAATAACAATAAGACAGAACAATAACAATAAAAAATAACAATAACAATAAGAAATAACAATAACAATAAGAAATAACAATAACAATAAGAAATAACAATAACAATAAGAAATAACAATAGCAATAAAAAATAACAATAACAATAAAAAATAACAATAACAATAGGAAATAACAATATCAATAAGAAATAACAATAACAATAAGAAATAACAATAACAATAAGAAATAACAATATCAATAAGAAATAACAATAACAATAAGAAATAACAATATCAATAAGAAATAACAATAACAATAAGAAATAACAATAACAATAAGAAATAACAATAACAATAAGAAATAACAATAACAATAAAAAATAACAATAAAAATAAGAAATAACAATAACAATAACAATAAGAAATAACAATAACAATAACAATAAGAAATATCAATAACAATAAGAAATAACAATAACAATAAGAAATAACAATAACAGTAAGAAATAACAATAACAATAAAAAATAAAAATAACAGTAAGAAATAACAATAACAATAAGAAATAACTATAACAATAAGAAATAACAATAACAATAACAATAAGAAATAACAATAACAAAAAGAAATAACAATAACAATAGGAAATAACAATAACAATAAGAAATAACAATAAAAAATAACAATAACAATAAGAGATAACAACAAGAATAAAAAATAACAATAACAATAAGAAATAACAATATCAATAAGAAATAACAATAACAATAAGAAATAACAATAACAATAAGAAATAACAATAACAATAAGAAATAACAATAAAAATAAGAAATAACAATAACAATAAGAAATAACAATAACAATAACAATAAGAAATAACAATAACAATAAGAAATAACAATAACAATAACAATAAGAAATAACAATAACAAAAAGAAATAACAATAACAAAAAGAAATAACAATAACAATTAGAAATAACAATAACAATAAGAAATAACAATAACAATAACAATAAGAAATAACAATAACAAAAAGAAATAACAATAACAATAAGAAATAACAATAACAATAAGAAATAACAGTAACAATAAGAAATAACAATAACAATAAGAAATAACAATAACAATAAGAAATAGCAATAACAATAAGAAATAACAATAACAATAAGAAATAACATTAACAATAAGAAATAACAATAACAATAAGAAATAACAATAACAATAAGAAATAGCAATAACAATAAGAAATAACAATAAGAAATAACAATAACAATAAGAAGTAACAATAACAATAAGAAATAACAATAACAATAAGAAATAACAATAACAATAAGAAGTAACAATAACAATAAGAAATAACAATAACAATAAGAAAAAACAATAAGAAATAACAATAACAATAAGATATAACAATAACAATAAGAAATAACAATAACAATAAGAAATAACAATAACAATAACAATAACAATAAGAAATAACAATAACAATAAGAAATAACAATAACAATAAGTAATAACAATAACAATAAGAAATAACAATAACAATAAGAAATAACAATAACAGTAAGAAATAACAATAACAATAAGAAATAAAAATAACATAGAGAAATAACAATAACAATAAGAAATAACAATAACAATAACAATAAGAAATAACAATAACAAAAAGAAATAACAAAAACAATAGGAAATAACAATAACAATAAGAAATAACAATAACAATAAGAAATAACAATAACAATAAGAAATAACAATAACAATAAGAAATAGCAATAACAATAAGAAATAACAATAACAATAAGAAATAACAATAACAATAAGAAATAACAATAACAATAAGAAATAACAATAACAATAAGAAATAACAATAAGAAATAACAATAACAATAAGAAATAACAATAAGAAATAACAATAACAATAACAATAAGAAAGAACAATAACAATAAAAAATAACAATAACAATAAGAAATAACAATAAAAATAAGAAATAACAATAACAATAAGAAATAACAATAACAATAACAATAAGAAATAACAATAAGAAATAACAATAATAATAAGAAATAACAATAACAATAAGAAATAACAATAGCAATAAAAAATAACAATAACAATAAGAAATAACAATAACAATAGGAAATAACAATATCAATAAGAAATAACAATAACAATAAGAAATAACAATAACAATAAGAAATAACAATAACAATAAGAAATAACAATATCAATAAGAAATAACAATAACAATAAGAAATAACAATAACAATAAGAAATAACAATAACAATAAGAAATAACAATAAAAATAAGAAATAACAATAAAAATAAGAAATAACAATAACAATAAGAAATAACAATAACAATAAGAAATAACAATAACAATAAGAAATAGCAATAACAATAAGAAATAACAATAACAATAAGAAATAACAATAACAATAAGAAATAACAATAACAATAAGAAATAACAATATCAATAAGAAATAACAATAACAATAAGAAATAACAATAACAATAACAAATAACAATAACAATAAGAAATAACAATAACAATAAAAAATAACAATAACAATAAGAAATAACAATAACAATAGGAAATAACAATAACAATAAGAAATAACAATAACAATAAGAAATAACAATAACAATAAGAAATAACAATATCAATAAGAAATAACAATAACAATAAGAAATAACAATAACAATAGGAAATAACAATAACAATAACAATAAGAAATAACAATAACAAAAAGAAATAACAATAACAGTAGGAAATAACAATAACAATAAGAAATAACAATAACAATAAGAAATAACAATAACAATAGGAAATAACAATAACAATAAGAAATAACAATAACAATAAGAAATAAAAATAACAATAAGAAATAACAATAACAATAAGAAATAACAATAACGATAAGAAATAAAAATAACAATAAAAAATAACAATAACGATAACAATAAGAAATAACAACAAGAATAAAAAATAACAATAACAATAAGAAATAACAATAACAATAAGAAATAACAATAATAATAAGAAATAACAATAACAATAAGAAATAACAATAACAATAAGAAATAACAATAACAATAAGAAATAACAATACAAATAAGAAATAACAATAACAATAAGAAGGAACAATAACAATAAGAAATAACAATAACAATAAAAAATAACAATAACAATAAGAAACAACAATAACAATAAGGAATAACAATAACAATAAGAAATAACAATAACAATAAGAAATAACAAAAACAATAAGAAATAACAATAACAATAAGAAATAACAATAACAATAAGAAATAACAATAACAATAAGAAATAACAATAACAATAAGAAATAACAATATCAATAAGAAATAACAATAACATTAAGAAATAACAATAAAGAATAACAATAACAATAAGAGATAACAACAAGAATAAAAAATAACAATAACAATAAGAAATAACAATATCAATAAACAATAACAATAAGAAATAACAATAACAACTAAGAAATAACAATAAAAATAAGAAATAACAATAACAATAAGAAATAACAATAACAATAACAATAAGAAACAATAACAATAACAATAAGAAATAACAATAACAATAAGAAATAACAATAACAATAACAATAAGAAATAACAATAACAAAAAGAAATAACAATAACAAAAAGAAATAACAATAACAATTAGAAATAAAAATAACAATAAGAAATAACAATAACAATAACAATAAGAAATAACAATAACAAAAAGAAATAACAATAACAATAAGAAATAACAATAACAATAAGAAATAACAGTAACAATAAGAAATAACAATAACAATAAGAAATAACAATAACAATAAGAACTAGCAATAACAATAAGAAATAACAATAACAATAAGAAATAACATTAACAATAAAGAAATAACAATAACAATAAGAAATAACAATAACAATAAGAAATAGCAATAACAATAAGAAATAACAATAAGAAAATAACAATAACAATAAGAAGTAACAATAACAATAAGAAATAACAATAACAATAAGAAATAACAATAACAATAAGAAGTAACAATAACAATAAGAAATAACAATAACAATAAGAAATAACAATAACAATAAGAAAAAACAATTAGAAATAAACAATAACAATAAGATATAACAATAACAATAAGAAATAACAATAACAATAAGAAATAACAATAACAATAAGAAATAACAATAACAATATGAAATAATAATAACAATAAGAAAATAACAATAACAATAAGAAATAACAATAACAATAAGTAATAAACAATAACAATAAGAAATAACAATAACAATAAGAAATAACAAAACAGTAAGAAATTAACAATAACAATAAGAAATAAAAATAACATAGAGAAATAACAATAACAATAAGAAATAACAATAACAATAACAATAAGAAATAACAATAACAAAAAGAAATAACAAAAACAATAGGAAATAACAATAACAATAAGAAATAACACAATAACAAATAAGAAATAACAATAACAATAAGAACTAACAATAACAATAAGAAATAACAATAACAATAAGAAATAGCAATAACAATAAGAAAATAACAATAACATAACAATAAGAAATAACAATAACAATAAGAAATAACAATAACAATAAGAAATAACAATAACAATAAGAAATAACAATAACAATAAGAAATAACAATAACAATAAGAAATAACAATAACAATAAGAAATAACAATAAGAAATAACAATAACAATAACAATAAGAAAGAACAATAACAATAAAAAATAACAATAACAATAAGAAATAACAATATCAATAAGAAATAACAATAAAAAATAAGAAATAACAATAACAATAACAATAAGAAATAACAATAACAATAACAATAAGAAATAACAATAACAATAAGAAATAACAATAATAATAAGAAATAACAATAACAATAAGAAATAACAATAGCAATAAAAAATAAACAATAACAATAAGAAATAACAATAACAATAGGAAATAACAATATCAATAAGAAATAACAATAACAATAAGAAATAACAATATCAATAAGAAATAACAATAACAATAAGAAATAACAATAACAATAAGAAATAACAATAACAATAAGAAATAACAATAAAAATAAGAAATAACAATAACAATAAGAAATAACAATAACAATAACAATAAGAAATAACAATAACAATAACAATAAGAAATATCAATAACAATAAGAAATAACAATAACAATAAGAAATAACAATAACAGTAAGAAATAACAATAACAATAAGAAATAAAAATACCAGTAAGAAATAACAATAACAATAAGAAATAACTATAACAATAAGAAATAACAATAACAATAACAATAAGAAATAACAATAACAAAAAGAAATAACAATAACAATAGGAAATAACAATAACAATAAGAAATAACAATAACAAAAAAAAATAACAATAAGAATAAGAAATAACAATAACAATAAGAAATAACAATAAGAAATAACAATAACAATAAGAAATAACAATAACAATAAGAAATAGCAATAACAATAAGAAATAACAATAACAGTTAGAAATAACAATAACAATAAGAAATAACAATAACAATAATAACAATAAGAAATAACAATATCAATAAGAATTAACAATAACAATAAGAAATAACAATAACAATAAGAAATAACAATAACAATAAGAAATAACAATAACAATAAGAAATAACAATAATAATAGCAAATAACAATAACAATAACAATAAGAAATAACAATAACAAAAAGAAATAAGAATAACAATAAGAAATAACAAAAACAATAAGAAATAACAATAACAATAGGAAATAACAATAACAATAATAAATAACAATAACAATAAGAAATAACAATAACAATAAGAAATAAAAATAACAATAAGAAATAACAATAACAATAAGAAATAACAATAACAATAAGAAATAACAATAACAATAAGAAATAACAATAACAATAAGATATAACAATAACTATAAGAAATAACAATAACAATAAAAAATAACAATAACATTAAGAAATAACAATAAAAATAAGAAATAGCAATATCAATAAGAAATAGCAATAACAATAAGAAATAACAATAACAATAAGAAATAACAATAAAAATAAGAAATAACAATAACAATAAGAAATAACAATAATAATAACAATTACAATAACAATAAGAAATAACAATAACAATAACAATAAGAAATAACAATAACAATAAGAAATAACAATAACAATAACAATAAGAAATAACAATAGCAATAAAAAATAACAATAACAATAAGAAATAACAATAACAATAGGAAATAACAATATCAATAAGAAATAACAATAACAATAAGAAATAAAAATAACAATAAGAAATAACAATAACAATAAGAAATAACAATAACAGTAAGAAATAACAATAAGAAATAACAATAACAATAACAATAAGAAAGAACAATAACAATAAGAAATAACAATAGCAATAAGAATTAACAATATCAATAAGAAATAACAATAACAATAAGAAATAACAATAACAATAAGAAGGAACAATAACAATAGGAAATAACAATAACAATAAGAAACAACAATAACAATAAGAAATAACAATAACAATAAGAAATAACAATAACAATAAGAAATAACCATAACAATAAGAAATAACAAAAACAATAAGAAATAACAATAACAATAAGAAATAACAATAACAATAAGAAATAACAATAACAATAAGAAATAACAATAACAATAAGAAATAACAATAACAATAAGAAATAACAATAAAAATAAGAAATAACAATAACAATAAGAAATAACAATAACAATAAAAAATAACAATAAGAAATAACAATAACAATAAGAAATAACAACAAGAATAAAAAATAACAATAACAATAAGAAATAACAATATCAATAAGAAATAACAATAACAATAAGAAATAACAATAACAATAAGAAATAACAATATCAATAAGAAATAACAATAACAATAAAAAATAACAATAAAAATAAGAAATAACAATAACAATAAGAAATAACAATAACAATAACAATAAGAAATAACAATAACAATAACAATAAGAAATTTCAATAACAATAAGAAATAACAATAACAATAAGAAATAACAATAAGAAATAACAATAACAATAAGAAATAACAAAAACAATAAGAAATAACAATAACAATAAGAAATAACAATAACAATAAGAAATAACAATAACAATAAGAAATAACAATAACAATAAGAAATAACAAAAACAATAAGAAATAACAATAACAATAAGAAATAACAATAACAATAAGAAATAACAATAACAGTAAGAAATAACAATAAGAAATAACAATAACAATAACAATAAGACAGAACAATAACAATAAAAAATAACAATAACAATAAGAAATAACAATAACAATAAGAAATAACAATAACAATAAGAAATAACAATAGCAATAAAAAATAACAATAACAATAAAAAATAACAATAACAATAGGAAATAACAATATCAATAAGAAATAACAATAACAATAAGAAATAACAATAACAATAAGAAATAACAATATCAATAAGAAATAACAATAACAATAAGAAATAACAATAACAATAAGAAATAACAATAACAATAAGAAATAACAATAACAATAAAAAATAACAATAAAAATAAGAAATAACAATAACAATAAGAAATAACAATAACAATAAGAAATAACAATAACAATAACAATAAGAAATAACAATAACAATAACAATAAGAAATATCAATAACAATAAGAAATAACAATAACAATAAGAAATAACAATAACAGTAAGAAATAACAATAACAATAAAAAATAAAAATAACAGTAAGAAATAACAATAACAATAAGAAATAACTATAACAATAAGAAATAACAATAACAATAACAAAAAGAAATAACAATAACAAAAAGAAATAACAATAACAATAGGAAATAACAATAACAATAAGAAATAACAATAACAAAAAGAAATAACAATAAGAATAAGAAATAACAATAACAATAAGAAATAACAATAAGAAATAACAATAAGAAATAACAATAACAATAAGAAATAACAATAACAATAAGAAATAGCAATAACAATAAGAAATAACAATAACAGTTAGAAATAACAATAACAATAAGAAATAACAATATCAATAAGAATTAACAATAACAATAAGAAATAACAATAACAATAACAATAAGAAATAACAATAACAATAAGAAATAACAATAACAATAGCAAATAACAATAACAATAAGAAATAACAATAACAAAAAGAAATAACAATAACAATAGGAAATAAGAATAACAATAAGAAATAACAAAAACAATAAGAAATAACAATAACAATAGGAAATAACAATAACAATAATAAATAACAATAACAATAAGAAATAACATTAACAATAAGAAATAACAATAACAATAAGAAATAACAATAACAATAAGAAATAGCAATAACAATAAGAAATAACAATAACAATAAGAAGTAACAATAACAATAAGAAATAACAATAACAATAAGAAATAACAATAACAATAAGAAGTAACAATAACAATAACAATAAGAAAAAACAATAAGAAATAACAATAACAATAACAATAAGAAATAACAATACCAATAACAATAACAATAACAATAAGAAATAACAATAACAATATGTAATAACAATAACAATAAGAAATAACAATAACAATAAGAAATAACAATAACAATAAGTAATAACAATAATTATAAGAAATAACAATAACAATAAGAAATAACAATAACAGTAAGAAATAACAATAACAATAAGAAATAAAAATAACAATGAGAAATAACAATAACAATAAGAAATAACAATAACAATAACAATAAGAAATAACAATAACAAAAAGAAATAACAATAACAATAGGAAATAACAATAACAATAAGAAATAACAATAACAATAAGAAATAACAATAACAATAAGAAATAACAATAACAATAAGAAATAACAATAACAATAAGAAATAACAATAAGAATAAGAAATAACAATAACAATAAGAAATAGCAATAACAATAAGAAATAACAATAATAATAAGAAATAACAATAACAATAAGAAATAACAATAACAATAAGAAATAACAATAACAATAAGAAATAACAATAACAATAAGAAATAACAATAACAGTAAGAAATAACAATAACAATAACAATAAGAAAGCACAATAACAATAAAAAATAACAATAACAATAAGAAATAACAATATCAATAAGAAATAACAATAATAATAAGAAATAATAATAACAATAACAAAAAGAAATAACAATAACAATAGGAAATAACAATAACAATAAGAAATAACAATAACAAAAAGAAATAACAATAAGAATAAGAAATAACAATAACAATAAGAAATAACAATAAGAAATAACAATAACAATAAGAAATAGCAATAACAATAAGAAATAACAATAACAGTTAGAAATAACAATAACAATAAGAAATAACAATAACAATAATAACAATAAGAAATAACAATATCAATAAGAATTAACAATAACAATAAGAAATAACAATAGCAATAAGAAATAACAATAACAATAAGAAATAACAATAACAATAAGAAATAACAATAACAATAGCAAATAACAATAACAATAACAATAATAAATAACAATAACAAAAAGAAATAACAATAACAATAGGAAATAAGAATAACAATAAGAAATAACAAAAACAATAAGAAATAACAATAACAATAGGAAATAACAATAACAATAATAAATAACAATAACAATAAGAAATAACAATAACAATAAGAAATAAAAATAACAATAAGAAATAACAATAACAATAAGAAATAACAATAACAATAAAAAATAACAATAACATTAAGAAATAACAATAAAAATAAGAAATAACAATATCAATAAGAAATAGCAATAACAATAAGAAATAGCAATAACAATAAGAAATAACAATAACAATAAGAAATAACAATAAAAATAAGAAATAACAATAACAATAAGAAATAACAATAACAATAACACTTACAATAACAATAAGAAATAACAATAACAATAACAATAAGAAATAACAATAACAATAAGAAATAACAATAACAATAAGAAATAACAATAACAATAAGAAATAACAATAACAATAACAATAAGAAATAACAATAACAATAAGAAATAACAATAGCAATAAAAAATAACAATAACAATAAGTAATAACAATAACTATAAGAAATAACAATAACAATAAGAAATAACAATAACAGTAAGAAATAACAATAACAATAAGAAATAAAAATAACAATGAGAAATAACAATAACAATAAGAAATAACAAAAACAATAAGAAATAACAATAACAATAAAAAATAACAATAACAATAAGAAATAACAATAACAATAAGAAATAACAATATCAATAAGAAATAACAATAACAATAAGAAATAACAATAACAATAGGAAATAACAATAACAATAACAATAAGAAATAACAATAACAAAAAGAAATAACAATAACAGTAGGAAATAACAATAACAATAAGAAATAACAATAACAATAAGAAGTAACAATAACAATAAGAAATAACAATAACAATAAGAAATAACAATAACAATAAGAAAAAACAATAAGAAATAACAATAACAATAAGATATAACAATAACAATAAGAAATAACAATAACAATAAGAAATAACAATAACAATAACAATAACAATAAGAAATAACAATAACAATAAGAAATAACAATAACAATATGTAATAACAATAACAATAAGAAATAACAATAACAATAAGAAATAACAATAACAATAAGTAATAACAATAACAATAAGAAATAACAATAACAATAAGAAATAACAATAACAGTAAGAAATAACAATAACAATGAGAAATAAAAATAACATAGAGAAATAACAATAACAATAGGAAATAACAATAACAATAACAATAAGAAATAACAATAAAAAAAAGAAATAACAAAAACAATAGGAAATAACAATAACAATAAGAAATAACAATAACAATAAGAAATAACAATAACAATAAGAAATAACAATAACAATAAGAAATAACAATAACAATAAGAAATAGCAATAACAATAGGAAATAACAATAACAATAAGAAATAGCAATAACAATAAGAAATAACAATAACAATAAGAAATAACAATAACAATAAGAAATAACAATAAGAAATAACAATAACAATAAGAAATAACAATAAGAAATAACAATAACAATAACAATAAGAAAGAACAATAACAATAAAAAATAACAATAACAATAAGAAATAACAATAAAAATAAGAAATAACAATAACAATAAGAAATAACAATAACAATAACAATAAGAAATAACAATAAGAAATAACAATAATAATAAGAAATAACAATAACAATAAGAAATAACAATAGCAATAAAAAATAACAATAACAATAAGAAATAACAATAACAATAGGAAATAACAATATCAATAAGAAATAACAATATCAATAAGAAATAACAATAACAATAAGAAATAACAATAACAATAAGAAATAACAATAACAATAAGAAATAACAATAAAAATAAGAAATAACAATAAAAATAAGAAATAACAATAACAATAAGAAATAACAATAACAATAAGAAATAACAATAACAATA
This sequence comes from Ontholestes murinus, assembly GCA_963969525.1. Classification (NCBI taxonomy): domain Eukaryota; kingdom Metazoa; phylum Arthropoda; class Insecta; order Coleoptera; family Staphylinidae; genus Ontholestes; species Ontholestes murinus. The sequence continues at coordinate 117,795 of CAXAKX010000791.1, forward strand.
AGAAATAGCAATAACAATAAGAAATAACAATAACAATAAGAAATAACAATAACAATAAGAAATAACAATAACAATAAGAAATAACAATATCAATAAGAAATAACAATAACAATAAGAAATAACAATAACAATAAGAAATAACAATAACAATAAGAAATAACAATAACAATAAAAAATAACAATAACAATAAGAAATAACAATAACAATAGGAAATAACAATAACAATAAGAAATAACAATAACAATAAGAAATAACAATAACAATAAGAAATAACAATATCAATAAGAAATAACAATAACAATAAGAAATAACAATAACAATAGGAAATAACAATAACAATAACAATAAGAAATAACAATAACAAAAAGAAATAACAATAACAGTAGGAAATAACAATAACAATAAGAAATAACAATAACAATAAGAAATAACAATAACAATAGGAAATAACAATAACAATAAGAAATAACAATAACAATAAGAAATAAAAATAACAATAAGAAATAACAATAACAATAAGAAATAACAATAACGATAAGAAATAAAAATAACAATAAAAAATAACAATAACGATAACAATAAGAAATAACAATAACAATAAGAAATAACAACAAGAATAAAAAATAACAATAACAATAAGAAATAACAATAACAATAAGAAATAACAATAATAATAAGAAATAACAATAACAATAAGAAATAACAATAACAATAAGAAATAACAATAACAATAAGAAATAACAATACAAATAAGAAATAACAATAACAATAAGAAGGAACAATAACAATAAGAAATTACAATAACAATAAAAAATAACAATAACAATAAGAAACAACAATAACAATAAGGAATAACAATAACAATAAGAAATAACAATAACAATAAGAAATAACAAAAACAATAAGAAATAACAATAACAATAAGAAATAACAATAACAATAAGAAATAACAATAACAATAAGAAATAACAATAACAATAAGAAATAACAATATCAATAAGAAATAACAATAACATTAAGAAATAACAATAAAAAATAACAATAACAATAAGAGATAACAACAAGAATAAAAAATAACAATAACAATAAGAAATAACAATATCAATAAGAAATAACAATAACAATAAGAAATAACAATAACAATAAGAAATAACAATAAAAATAAGAAATAACAATAACAATAAGAAATAACAATAACAATAACAATAAGAAATAACAATAACAATAACAATAAGAAATAACAATAACAATAAGAAATAACAATAACAATAACAATAAGAAATAACAATAACAAAAAGAAATAACAATAACAATTAGAAATAACAATAACAATAAGAAATAACAATAACAATAACAATAAGAAATAACAATAACAAAAAGAAATAACAATAACAATAAGAAATAACAATAACAATAAGAAATAACAGTAACAATAAGAAATAACAATAACAATAAGAAATAACAATAACAATAAGAAATAGCAATAACAATAAGAAATAACAATAACAATAAGAAATAACATTAACAATAAGAAATAACAATAACAATAAGAAATAACAATAACAATAAGAAATAGCAATAACAATAAGAAATAACAATAAGAAATAACAATAACAATAAGAAGTAACAATAACAATAAGAAATAACAATAACAATAAGAAATAACAATAACAATAAGAAGTAACAATAACAATAAGAAATAACAATAACAATAAGAAATAACAATAACAATAAGAAAAAACAATAAGAAATAACAATAACAATAAGAAATAACAATAACAATATGTAATAACAATAACAATAAGAAATAACAATAACAATAAGAAATAACAATAACAATAAGTAATAACAATAACAATAAGAAATAACAATAACAATAAGAAATAACAATAACAGTAAGAAATAACAATAACAATAAGAAATAAAAATAACATAGAGAAATAACAATAACAATAAGAAATAACAATAACAATAACAATAAGAAATAACAATAACAAAAAGAAATAACAAAAACAATAGGAAATAACAATAACAATAAGAAATAACAATAACAATAAGAAATAACAATAACAATAAGAACTAACAATAACAATAAGAAATAACAATAACAATAAGAAATAGCAATAACAATAAGAAATAACAATAACAATAAGAAATAACAATAACAATAAGAAATAACAATAACAATAAGAAATAACAATAACAATAAGAAATAACAATAACAATAAGAAATAACAATAAGAAATAACAATAACAATAACAATAAGAAAGAACAATAACAATAAAAAATAACAATAACAATAAGAAATAACAATATCAATAAGAAATAACAATAAAAATAAGAAATAACAATAACAATAACAATAAGAAATAACAATAACAATAACAATAAGAAATAACAATAACAATAAGAAATAACAATAATAATAAGAAATAACAATAACAATAAGAAATAACAATAGCAATAAAAAATAACAATAACAATAAGAAATAACAATAACAATAGGAAATAACAATATCAATAAGAAATAACAATAACAATAAGAAATAACAATATCAATAAGAAATAACAATAACAATAAGAAATAACAATAACAATAAGAAATAACAATAAAAATAAGAAATAACAATAACAATAACAATAAGAAATAACAATAACAATAACAATAAGAAATATCAATAACAATAAGAAATAACAATAACAATAAGAAATAACAATAACAGTAAGAAATAACAATAACAATAAGAAATAAAAATAACAGTAAGAAATAACAATAACAATAAGAAATAGCTATAACAATAAGAAATAACAATAACAATAACAATAAGAAATAACAATAACAAAAAGAAATAACAATAACAATAGGAAATAACAATAACAATAAGAAATAACAATAACAAAAAGAAATAACAATAAGAATAAGAAATAACAATAACAATAAGAAATAACAATAAGAAATAACAATAACAATAAGAAATAACAATAACAATAAGAAATAGCAATAACAATAAGAAATAACAATAACAGTTAGAAATAACAATAACAATAAGAAATAACAATAACAATAATAACAATAAGAAATAACAATATCAATAAGAATTAACAATAACAATAAGAAATAACAATAACAATAAGAAATAACAATAACAATAAGAAATAACAATAACAATAAGAAATAACAATAACAAAAAGAAATAAGAATAACAATAAGAAATAACAAAAACAATAAGAAATAACAATAACAATAGGAAATAACAATAACAATAATAAATAACAATAACAATAAGAAATAACAATAACAATAAGAAATAAAAATAACAATAAGAAATAACAATAACAATAAGAAATAACAATAACAATAAGAAATAACAATAACAATAAGAAATAACAATAACAATAAGATATAACAATAACTATAAGAAATAACAATAACAATAAAAAATAACAATAACATTAAGAAATAACAATAAAAATAAGAAATAGCAATATCAATAAGAAATAGCAATAACAATAAGAAATAACAATAACAATAAGAAATAACAATAAAAATAAGAAATAACAATAACAATAAGAAATAACAATAATAATAACAATTACAATAACAATAAGAAATAACAATAACAATAACAATAAGAAATAACAATAACAATAAGAAATAACAATAACAATAACAATAAGAAATAACAATAACAATAAGAAATAACAATAGCAATAAAAAATAACAATAACAATAAGAAATAACAATAACAATAGGAAATAACAATATCAATAAGAAATAACAATAACAATAAGAAATAACAATAACAATAAGAAATAACAATAACAATAAGAAATAACAATAACAGTAAGAAATAACAATAAGAAATAACAATAACAATAACAATAACAATAAGAAATAACAATAGCAATAAGAATTAACAATATCAATAAGAAATAACAATAACAATAAGAAATAACAATAACAATAAGAAGGAACAATAACAATAGGAAATAACAATAACAATAAGAAACAACAATAACAATAAGAAATAACAATAACAATAAGAAATAACAATAACAATAAGAAATAACCATAACAATAAGAAATAACAAAAACAATAAGAAATAACAATAACAATAAGAAATAACAATAACAATAAGAAATAACAATAACAATAAGAAATAACAATAACAATAAGAAATAACAATAACAATAAGAAATAACAATAAAAATAAGAAATAACAATAACAATAAGAAATAACAATAACAATAAAAAATAACAATAAGAAATAACAATATCAATAAGAAATAACAATAACAATAAGAAATAACAATAACAATAAGAAATAACAATATCAATAAGAAATAACAATAACAATAAAAAATAACAATAAAAATAAGAAATAACAATAACAATAAGAAATAACAATAACAATAACAATAAGAAATAACAATAACAATAACAATAAGAAATTTCAATAACAATAAGAAATAACAATAACAATAAGAAATAACAATAACAATAAGAAATAACAATAAGAAATAACAATAACAATAAGAAATAACAAAAACAATAAGAAATAACAATAACAATAAGAAATAACAATAACAATAAGAAATAACAATAACAATAAGAAATAACAATAACAATAAGAAATAACAATAACAATAAGAAATAACAAAAACAATAAGAAATAACAATAACAATAAGAAATAACAATAACAATAAGAAATAACAATAACAGTAAGAAATAACAATAAGAAATAACAATAAGACAGAACAATAACAATAAAAAATAACAATAACAATAAGAAATAACAATAACAATAAGAAATAACAATAACAATAAGAAATAACAATAACAATAAGAAATAACAATAGCAATAAAAAATAACAATAACAATAAATAATAACAATAACAATAGGAAATAACAATATCAATAAGAAATAACAATAACAATAAGAAATAACAATAACAATAAGAAATAACAATATCAATAAGAAATAACAATAACAATAAGAAATAACAATAACAATAAGAAATAACAATAACAATAAGAAATAACAATAACAATAAAAAATAACAATAAAAATAAGAAATAACAATAACAATAAGAAATAACAATAACAATAAGAAATAACAATAACAATAACAATAAGAAATAACAATAACAATAACAATAAGAAATATCAATAACAATAAGAAATAACAATAACAATAAGAAATAACAATAACAGTAAGAAATAACAATAACAATAAAAAATAAAAATAACAGTAAGAAATAACAATAACAATAAGAAATAACTATAACAATAAGAAATAACAATAACAATAACAATAAGAAATAACAATAACAAAAAGAAATAACAATAACAATAGGAAATAACAATAACAATAAGAAATAACAATAACAAAAAGAAATAACAATAAGAATAAGAAATAACAATAACAATAAGAAATAACAATAAGAAATAACAATAAGAAATAACAATAACAATAAGAAATAACAATAACAATAAGAAATAGCAATAACAATAAGAAATAACAATAACAGTTAGAAATAACAATAACAATAAGAAATAACAATATCAATAAGAATTAACAATAACAATAAGAAATAACAATAACAATAACAATAAGAAATAACAATAACAATAAGAAATAACAATAACAATAAGAAATAACAATAACAATAGCAAATAACAATAACAATAAGAAATAACAATAACAAAAAGAAATAACAATAACAATAGGAAATAAGAATAACAATAAGAAATAACAAAAACAATAAGAAATAACAATAACAATAGGAAATAACAATAACAATAATAAATAACAATAACAATAAGAAATAACATTAACAATAAGAAATAACAATAACAATAAGAAATAACAATAACAATAAGAAATAGCAATAACAATAAGAAATAACAATAACAATAAGAAGTAACAATAACAATAAGAAATAACAATAACAATAAGAAATAACAATAACAATAAGAAGTAACAATAACAATAACAATAAGAAAAAACAATAAGAAATAACAATAACAATAACAATAAGAAATAACAATACCAATAACAATAACAATAACAATAAGAAATAACAATAACAATATGTAATAACAATAACAATAAGAAATAACAATAACAATAAGAAATAACAATAACAATAAGTAATAACAATAACTATAAGAAATAACAATAACAATAAGAAATAACAATAACAGTAAGAAATAACAATAACAATAAGAAATAAAAATAACAATGAGAAATAACAATAACAATAAGAAATAACAATAACAATAACAATAAGAAATAACAATAACAAAAAGAAATAACAATAACAATAGGAAATAACAATAACAATAAGAAATAACAATAACAATAAGAAATAACAATAACAATAAGAAATAACAATAACAATAAGAAATAACAATAACAATAAGAAATAACAATAACAATAAGAAATAACAATAACAGTAAGAAATAACAATAAGAAATAACAATAACAATAACAATAAGAAAGCACAATAACAATAAAAAATAACAATAACAATAAGAAATAACAATATCAATAAGAAATAACAATAATAATAAGAAATAATAATAACAATAACAAAAAGAAATAACAATAACAATAGGAAATAACAATAACAATAAGAAATAACAATAACAAAAAGAAATAACAATAAGAATAAGAAATAACAATAACAATAAGAAATAACAATAAGAAATAACAATAACAATAAGAAATAGCAATAACAATAAGAAATAACAATAACAGTTAGAAATAACAATAACAATAAGAAATAACAATAACAATAATAACAATAAGAAATAACAATAAAAATAAGAAATAACAATAACAATAAGAAATAACAATAACAATAACACTTACAATAACAATAAGAAATAACAATAACAATAACAATAAGAAATAACAATAACAATAAGAAATAACAATAACAATAAGAAATAACAATAACAATAAGAAATAACAATAACAATAACAATAAGAAATAACAATAGCAATAAAAAATAACAATAACAATAAGAAATAACAATAACAATAGGAAATAACAATATCAATAAGAAATAACAATAACAATAAGAAATAACAATAACAATAAGAAATAACAATAACAATAAGTAATAACAATAACAGTAAGAAATAACAATAACAATAACAATAACAATAAGAAAGAACAATAACAATAAGAAATAACAATAACAATAAGAATTAACAATATCAATAAGAAATAACAATAACAATAAGAAATAACAATAACAATAAGAAGGAACAATAACAATAAGAAATAACAATAACAATAAGAAATAACAATAACAATAAGAAATAACCATAACAATAAGAAATAACAATAACAATAAGAAATAACAATAACAGTAAGAAATAACAATAAGAAATAACAATAACAATAACAAAAAGAAATCACAATAATAATAAGAAAGAACAATAACAATAAGAAATAACAATAACAATAAGAAATAACAATAACAATAAGAAATAACAATAACAATAAGAAGGAACAATAACAATAAGAAATAACAATAACAATAAGAAATAACAATAACAATAAGAAATAACAATAACAATAAGAAACAACAATAACAATAAGAAATAACAATAACAATAAAAAATAACAATAACAATAAGAAATAACAATAACAATAAGAAATAACAAAAACAATAGGAAATAACAATAACAATAAGAAATAACAATAACAATAAGAAATAACAATAACAATAAGAAATAACAATATCAATTAGAAATAACAATAACAATAAGAAATAACAATAACAATAGGAAATAACAATAACAATAACAATAACAATAAGAAATAACAATAACAAAAAGAAATAACAATAACAGTAGGAAATAACAATAACAATAAGAAATAACAATAACAATAAGAAATAACAATAACAATAGGAAATAACAATAACAATAAAAAATAACAATAACAATAAGAAATAAAAATAACAATAAGAAATAACAATAACAATAAGAAATAACAATAACGATAAGAAATAAAAATAACAATAAAAAATAACAATAACAATAACAATAAGAAATAACAACAAGAATAAAAAATAACAATAACAATAAGAAATAACAATAATAATAAGAAATAACAATAACAATAAGAAATAACAATAACAATAAGAAATAACAATAACAATAAGAAATAACAATAGAAATAAGAAATAACAATAACAATAAGAAGGAACAATAACAATAAGAAATAACAATAACAATAAGAAATAACAATAACAATAAGAAACAACAATAACAATAAGGAATAACAATAACATTAAGAAATAACAATAACAATAAGAAATAACAAAAACAATAAGAAATAACAATAACAATAAGAAATAACAATAACAATAAGAAATAACAATAACAATAAGAAATAACAATAACATTAAGAAATAACAATAAAAAATAACAATAACAATAAGAGATAACAACAAGAATAAAAAATAACAATAACAATAAGAAATAACAATATCAATAAGAAATAACAATAACAATAAGAAATAACAATAACATTAAGAAATAACAATAAAAAATAACAATAACAATAAGAGATAACAACAAGAATAAAAAATAACAATAACAATAAGAAATAACAATATCAATAAGAAATAACAATAACAATAAGAAATAACAATAACAATAAGAAATAACAATAACAATAAGAAATAACAATAAAAATAAGAAATAACAATAACAATAAGAAATAACAATAACAATAAGAAATAACAATAACAATAAGAAATAACAATAACAATAACAATAAGAAATAACAATAACAATAAGAAATAACAATAACAATAACAATAAGAAATAACAATAACAAAAAGAAATAACAATAACAAAAAGAAATAACAATAACCATTAGAAATAACAATAACAATAAGAAATAACAATAACAATAACAATAAGAAATAACAATAACAAAAAGAAATAACAATAACAATAAGAAATAACAATAACAATAAGAAATAACAGTAACAATAAGAAATAACAATAACAATAAGAAATAACAATAACAATAAGAAATAGCAATAACAATAAGAAATAACAATAACAATAAGAAATAACATTAACAATAAGAAATAACAATAACAATAAGAAATAACAATAACAATAAGAAATAGCAATAACAATAAGAAATAACAATAAGAAATAACAATAACAATAAGAAGTAACAATAACAATAAGAAATAACAATAACAATAAGAAATAACAATAACAATAAGAAGTAACAATAACAATAAGAAATAACAATAACAATAAGAAATAACAATAACAATAAGAAAAAACAATAAGAAATAACAATAACAATAAGATATAACAATAACAATAAGAAATAACAATAACAATAAGAAATAACAATAACAATAACAATAACAATAAGAAATAACAATAACAATAAGAAATAACAATAACAATATGTAATAACAATAACAATAAGAAATAACAATAACAATAAGAAATAACAATAACAATAAGTAATAACAATAACAATAAGAAATAACAATAACAATAAGAAATAACAATAACAGTAAGAAATAACAATAACAATAAGAAATAAAAATAACATAGAGAAATAACAATAACAATAAGAAATAACAATAACAATAACAATAAGAAATAACAATAACAAAAAGAAATAACAAAAACAATAGGAAATAACAATAACAATAAGAAATAACAATGTTACGGTGCGAAAATGCACTGCCTTTTATTCTCCGTCTTATATCTTAGTGGTGTTACTTTTCGGCGCATTGATTTAATTCGATTAAGGATGCGTAATATCGGCAACCTCATTTACATATTTATAATTGATCTCTCTGACAGAGGGCACTATTAAACCGAATTAGGTTCTCATTTCCGCTTCCTTTTATTCTTATTGTTGTTGATGCAGTGGAACGCACGTGTTCATATAGTTTCAGTTTGTAATGAAATAATTAGCCGAAGTAGTGGCCTATTATATTGAACCCGTGTACTGGAATTCTCCAGCGTGGTGCGTTGTTTTTGGCATTGAAATTGGGTGCTGCGAGATTTCCATCGTCTTCGACGGATTTACTTCCACGTGCAGACTTAACCTAAAAGGAGCCGGGAGAGGAAGGTAGGTGTTGCATTTCTTGTTACATCCTCAATTGAATATTCAGGCGTATGAGATTCTAATATTGTTTTTGTCCAGGTTTTCCACCTGGCTTCTTTTCTTCCTTCGTTTCTTCATTCTTCAGTCCAATTGGATACCCGTGTTGATTACGGAGCCCATCCTTCAGTTGGCCTTAGTCCACTGCGAAACGTCATTCCGCCAGGGGTGCAGACGTAATCGTAGCCTGTGGACCATATCATCGTGGTGTTCGCTCAGCTGATCGGAGGGATTGACAGACACGGCGGAAGAAGGCGTTAGCGCACTGCAGCTCTTCTATTCCGGGGACTGTATTTGTTCATGTTATTCCGTTGCAGTTTAAAGTATAACGTTCACATTTAGTTTATGTCTCTCAGTTCAGTTAAACGTATATCATTTATGCTCAGTTTACGTTTTCAGTTCAGTTAAAAACGTACATCATTTATGTTTAGTCTACGTTACTCAGTTTAAACATATGTCATTCATGTTCAGTTTATGCTATTCAGTTCAGTTAAGCATATATTATTATTAAAGTTCAGTTTAGTTTGACACTCAGTTTCAATTTAGTTACGTTAATCAGTTTTATGTTCATGTTATGTTATTCAAGTTGAGATTGAGTCAGTTATACGTTCGTAGTCGATCATCTTATTACCGTGTTGATCTTTTAGTTAGTTTGCATATTATATAGTTACCTTGTATTACTTAACTTAAAGTCACCAGTTTATCAGTAATTACACCGGCTCAGTTCTCGCGTTGTGTAAATTTTGTTGTAGGTTAACGACGTGGGATCTGCAGTAAGCGCTTGCCGCAGGTCAACGGATATTCGGTGAGTACGTTCATACCTTACTTAGCCAGTGTATATTGCAACCCCCTCTCATATCAGGGTGGTGAGTTTAAGGGATTCAATATTTATTCCTTTTTTTTACCTAAGTGATCTTAAGTTATTTTTTTTACGATATAACTGACGTCAATATTCTGCGTTTGGAATTAAATATCTTATTTCTTTGGTTACTCATTCGTTTTATTTAACAACATAGGTTTCGAGCTTTTACCTCCCAACCTTCCTGAGAGTAGACTTTAATTTTAAGCTCGTGGCGCTCCTTTACAACTTTGAACCCAGCCACTCTATCGGCTGACAGCAGGGTAAGCCTACTTTAGGGGAGGATACTGGTTGCTATAACGAATTCGAGTGAACGTGATTATTTTCTTTTGTATTTGCAAAATTTTGTCCTTTGTAAAGCGAGCTCCAACGTTACTGCTCTAGGGCTAATCATTGGCTCGCGGTGTAACGTAATATAAGTGGCGCCCAACGTGGATTTTAAATTTTAAACCCACAACATAAATATTCTTCGGCCGAATTTAGTTGTTTATTTTTCGTGTGTTAGTAAAAAAAAAAAAAAGAGGCCTAGTCAAATCTCTTTTTTTTTTCGTTGAAGGAAATGGCGGGAAATCTGGAGTTAAACCCTGTATATTTGAAGAAGGATGAGCTAAAGTACGAATTATTAGTTCGTGGTGTGAATGTGTCTGCTTCTCAAACGAAGTCTGATTTTATCTCTTGTTTAAGAACTTTGTTGGTTTTAGAACAACAGCAGTTATCTTTGACATACCCGAAACTAGATTTAGATGTGACAAATGAATTAAAAATTATTTCTGAATTGGTAATAGAACTTGATAGGAAAATTAAAAGATTTGTCGAGGGGAACAGTAAGTTGAAAGTTGAAGGATTGCAAGCTCGTTGTGCCCATGTTATTGGCCGTATCAATAGATTAGCTCAGCTTACATTATCGAGTGATCAGGAAGCTCAGAAATCTTCTTTGTACTCGAATATCTTATCATCTGCAGGTAACATTGTAAAATCTAAATCTGTTAGTGCTGAACCAGACATGAGTATGATATTTTTGGATGATGAGGAGAATGTTGACTCTGAGGTGGATGACGATGATGATGACGTCCTAGTTGAAACTCCTAATCTTAGGAATCGATCTTTCCTTTGTCGATCACAACCAGTAGAGAAATGGAATGTCAAATTCAGTGGCGATCACAAACTATCTTTGCATAATTTTTTGGAACGGGTCGAAGAGCTGAAGTGTACTAGGCACGTCTCGGATGAACAACTGTTTGCGTCCGCAATCGATCTTTTTGAGGGAAAAGCGCTTATGTGGTTTCGCGCTAATAAAACACGATTCCACGATTGGACTGGTTTAGTTGGATTGTTGAAAAAACATTTCGAACCGCCTGATTATCGTTCTAGATTATTTAATGATATTTTATCTCGTACTCAGGATCCCTCAGAAACCTTTATCGAATATTACTCTTGTATGGCGGCCATGTTTCGAAGATATGCTGGTATGTCTGAGGAAATTAAATTGAATATTCTCACTCGGAATTTAGCTCCTTTCTATACCATGCAATTACCTACTGTATGTACCTTGCAAGAGCTTGAGGAGGAATGCTTGAAACTCGAAGCAAAAAGGTATCGATCCGAGAATTATAAACCCCCATCCAAATCTCGCAGCAAATATGTTGAGCCTGACTTAGCTTTTGTGAATTCCGTAATTCCTTCTAGTTCGAACTCTGTCCACGAGAGCCAATCATCTGAAAGTTCTAGTGGTCAATCCAGAACCATTGTTTGCTACAATTGTAGAGGGAAAGGTCATGTAGCGCGCAATTGTCCTAACCAAAAGAGGAAGGTTTGCTATCGGTGTGGTGCTGAGAACGTTACTGTCCTCACTTGCAAGACCTGTAATTCGGGAAACGTGCGAAGGAGGACCTAAACGGTCGTATTGGTTCCTCCGGAGCAAAACCCTCGACCGACTTTGCTCATACCTCCAATTCAATTATTTTGGATTATGTCCTGTCGCATGTGTCGTCCGATAAGCGTCCTTATTTGGAAGTAAGTGTTTTTGGAGCGAAAATATTAGGTTTACTTGATTCCGGTGCGAACAAAACAATTGTAGGTTCGACTGGATGGTCTTTTCTTCAGACTTTAGGTTTTAAATTGAGTGGTAAAAGTAGTAGCTGTACTATAGCTGATGGTACTTCGTGTCTTGTAATTGGTGTTGTGTATGTTCCTTTTGAATTAATGGGGAAAACCCGTATTGTGGAAGTGTTAGTTGTCCCTGATTTGTCCCATAAGTTAATTCTTGGTATTGACTTTTGGTTATCTATGGGAATTGTCCCAAATTTAAGGGAAGATGTTTGGCATTTCCTTGGTGATAAGGAAATCGCAGAAGTGAGTAGCATTGAAAGCGAAAACTCGCTTAGCTGGGAGCAAAGGTGTGCCCTCAATAAGCTAATTTCTGAGGTGACCAAGTTGATGAGTACTTCTTTGGGTCGCACTACCTTAGTAGAGCACGTAATCGAGGTTATCCCTGGCACTAGGCCTATTAAACAGCGATTCTATCCTGTCTCTCCGTTCAAGCGTAAGCTAATTGATGACGAGATACCGAAAATGTTAAAGGATGGTGTGATAGAGCCATGCAAGAGTCCGTGGTCTTCACCGGTTTGTCTAGTGACCAAGAAGGACAATTCGTATAGGTTTTGTGTTGATTACCGCCAGCTGAACGCTGTCACTAAGAAGGACGCATATCCTCTGCCATTGATTTCGTCTATCTTAGATATGCTTCGTGATGCAAAGTACTTAAGCACCCTAGACATCAAAAGTGCTTATTGGCAAGTCCCCATTGCTCAGGATAGTAGGGATTATACCGCTTTCTCTGTACCTTCTGGGTTGTATAGGTTTCGAGTGATGCCCTTCGGTCTTTCAAACGCTCCTGCTACTTATCAGAGACTTATGGATCAAATATTAGGGAACGATTTGGGTGATAAGGTTTTTTGTTATCTAGACGATATCGTGATCGTAACACAGGATTTCGAATCTCACTTAAAAATTTTGTCAGTTGTTTTCGAGAGGTTGCATGCTGCAGGGCTTGTGCTGAGTTTTGATAAGTGTCATTTTTGTTGTCCGAAAATTAAGTATTTAGGATTCGTGGTGGATGCTAACGGACTGCATCCAGATCCAGAAAAGGTTGAGGCGATTGTGAATATTCCCTCACCTAAGACCACAAAACAAGTTAGATCCTTTATCGGTACAGCTTCTTGGTACCGAAGATTTGTCCCTGATTTTTCGAGAGTCATAGCTCCGTTGACTGGTCTAATGAAAAAGAATGTAAAATTTAATTGGTCGAGTGATTGTGAGAAAGCTTTTAACAAAATTAAGGAATGTTTAATTTCTGCTCCCGTACTCCACTGTCCGGATTTTAACCGTCCGTTTGTGCTGCAGACCGACGCGTCCGCATTTGGTCTTGGCGCTGTGTTAACTCAACAGTTTCCTGAAGGTGAGAAAGTGATTAGTTACTTATCTCGATCGCTTACTCCGCAGGAAAGGAAATACTCCACTACCGAACGAGAGTGCTTGGCGGTAATTTGGTCGATTGAGAAGTTGCGTCATTATCTGGAAGGCTATCACTTTAAAGTGGTAACCGACCATTACTCCTTATTATGGTTGCATCGTCTGAAGGATCCTCAAGGTCGTTTAGCCAGATGGGCCTTACGCCTTCAGCCTTACGACTTCGAACTAATACACCGTAAAGGGAAGGAACATGTGGTTCCAGATTTTCTGTCGCGCAGTGTTCCACACGTTAACTCGATCGATGTCTCTGAGTCCGTCAACGATCAATGGTATTTGAAAATGTTGGAAAACGTACGTAAGCTTCCTAACCGTTACCCTACGTGGCGGGTCCAAGATCTTCAGTTGTATAAGTATGTCCCCTCCAAACTGTCCAAGTTCGACGAAGGTTATAGTTGGAAGATTGTGCTTCCAAAAGAAAGGAGACTAAGCGTAATTAAGGCTAATCATGATGATCCTACTTGTGGTCACGGAGGTATCTTCAAGACAGTTGCTCGAATTTCGGATAGATATTATTGGCCTAAGCTTCGATTAGATGTAGCTCGGTTTGTTAATCGTTGTAACGTGTGTATCAGTACGAAACCTTTGCAGCAGCGTCCTGCTGGGTTGATGTTAAGTAAAACCCCTACTGTAGATAAACCTTGGCAACTGGTTTGTGCCGACCTTATGGGCCCATTGCCTAGGACGTCGAGAGGTTACTGTTATATCTTGGCAGTGTCGGATAGTTTCAGTAAATTTGTACTGTTGTTTCCGTTGAGAAGTGCTACTGCTCAAAAGGTGGTGGAAATTATGGAAGAGCAAGTATTTCTAATCTTTGGTGCTCCTTCTGTCTTGATCGTAGATAATGGAGTGCAGTTTAAAAGCAATATCTTTAAGAAGTTAACGTCCTCTTACAATGTTAAAGTAGCGTATACTGCTAACTATCATGCCCAAGCTAATCCCACAGAAAGGGTGAATCGCGTGGTGAAAACCATGCTTGCTTCCTACGTGCAAGCTAAGCATAATACTTGGGATAAATATCTCGCTCAGGTCGGGTTCGCAATTCGATCTGCGAAACATGAAGTGACTGGTTTTAGTCCTAATTCCCTTATGTTTGGCCGTGAGATTTATTTAGATAATCGTAGTAGCAAATCGCCGATTGATCCGCAGGATATTCAGATAGATCGTGGCAGTAACTTGTTAGAGGAAAGGAAAATTGCTTTCACAAAAATATATGCCGACGTTAAGGATAAACTAAAACGGGCATACGAACGCGCTCGAATGCAATATAATTTACGGCGTAGAGATGTACGGTTTCGACAGGGTCAGAAGGTATGGAAACGTAACTATGTACTGTCAGATGCTAGCAAGAAATTCACATCTAAATTTGCTCCTAAATTTATTGGTCCTTTCACCGTCTCTCAGGTAGTCTCGCCTTGGTCGTATCGCTTGAGTGATAAAGACAATCGAGATTGCGGCGTCTGGCATGCCAAGGACTTGAAAGCTCACCCACCCGATGATCCAGGTGGAGTTTAACTTTTTTGGATTGCTTTAGTTCTTTGATTGTTTTCCCTCTTTGTCATCTTTGTGGAGTCCGCCATCATAGCATTTCCTCTTTTTATTTGGTTCTCTCTTTCATTCACTCGTTCTACCTGTGTGTATCTTGAAATTTGGAATAATGTTAAGTACTTCGTTATGTAGACATTGTGCTCTATATGAGCTCAGTTTTTGCTGGTTTTAATTGCATGACAAAGTTTATTACGCGGTGAGTTGGTTTAGGAATTTGTTTGGAGATTAGTAGTAAGGCCCGTAATAAAACGCTTCGGCGGATATTTAGGTATGACAAAACATTGTTCCAATAAAACCCTTTTCGTTATTTCTCTTCTTTCTTCTAGTCATTGTTTCTTTTCTTCTCTTTCTACATAGGGGCTAAACCAAAGAGAATACGGTCTTGTTAATTTTGGCGTTTAAATGGAAATACAAGCGAGAGGAGTCAATTGTTGTCTAGGTTGGTTTAGGACTCCATCTTTTATTGCGAGGTCGGGGCAATAAAACCTCTGACTACAATCTCCGTAGTCAGTAGGGCATGAGAAATGTTGAGGGAGGTGTGTTGCTGTACATTTCGATTGTATGGGTTTCACAGGTCGCTTTCTAAGTCCATTGTATTCCCACATTGTTATTTAAGTTTGGAAAAACGCGAGAGGAGTCAATTGTTGTCTTGGTTGGTTTAGGACTCCATCTTTTATTGCGAGGTCGGGGCAATAAAACCTCCGACTACAATCTCTGTAGTCAGTAGGGCATGAGATAATATTTAGTATCGATTGTGACTTTATACCTGATGTGACTTTTCTTATATTTTACCGGAGTTGAGGATTTCTTGAGGGAGGTGTGTTGCTGTACATCTCGCTTGTCACCCTTGAATGTTGGATGTCGGTTGAGTTAGGTAATGTTCATTGGATCCCAACGGCGCAGCATTAACAACCAGCAGCGAGGGACCAGTGATCGGCCTACCGTCATTGCTCAGGACGGGGAGTCGAGTGGGATCTGCTGCTTCACTCCGTTCTTCGGAAATTCGGGGGGGCTATTTGTAGTTGGCCTGCTGTGAATTTGGTAATCTTGCCGTAGTGGGATTGCTTTCGTTAGTTATTGGGGCATAGGAGCTTACCGCATGCGGGGCTTTCACTACGCCAGACCCTTATTCTTTCGGGAAGGGAGTTCGATAGTGCTGGTGAGGTTAGTGTGTGGTAGGTAAACCACTGTCTTAGGCTGCGGAAGGTTCTCACGAGGTCAAGGTCCATTGGATCAGTAGTACCTTGTAGTTAAGAATATAGTTACCCTTGTTGTAGCTTGTTCTACTCTTGCAGGGAGGAGTAGTCCGCTTTTTAATCCCGTAGACTTTCTTTTTTTTCCTTGGTATGAGTTTTCCATTTTCCAGGTCATTCTATGATTTTGTGGTATGTTGAAGTTCTCGAGGTTTAGTAACTTCGAAAAACTTCATACGAAGTTTTTCTCGGGGGAGTAAAGGGGGAGTTGTTACGGTGCGAAAATGCACTGCCTTTTATTCTCCGTCTTATATCTTAGTGGTGTTACTTTTCGGCGCATTGATTTAATTCGATTAAGGATGCGTAATATCGGCAACCTCATTTACATATTTATAATTGATCTCTCTGACAGAGGGCACTATTAAACCGAATTAGGTTCTCATTTCCGCTTCCTTTTATTCTTATTGTTGTTGATGCAGTGGAACGCACGTGTTCATATAGTTTCAGTTTGTAATGAAATAATTAGCCGAAGTAGTGGCCTATTATATTGAACCCGTGTACTGGAATTCTCCAGCGTGGTGCGTTGTTTTTGGCATTGAATTTGGGTGCTGCGAGATTTCCATCGTCTTCGACGGATTTACTTCCACGTGCAGACTTAACCTAAAAGGAGCCGGGAGAGGAAGGTAGGTGTTGCATTTCTTGTTACATCCTCAATTGAATATTCAGGCGTATGAGATTCTAATATTGTTTTCGTCCAGGTTTTCCACCTGGCTTCTTTTCTTCCTTCGTTTCTTCATTCTTCAGTCCAATTGGATACCCGTGTTGATTACGGAGCCCATCCTTCAGTTGGCCTTAGTCCACTGCGAAACGTCATTCCGCCAGGGGTGCAGACGTAATCGTAGCCTGTGGACCATATCATCGTGGTGTTCGCTCAGCTGATCGGAGGGATTGACAGACACGGCGGAAGAAGGCGTTAGCGCACTGCAGCTCTTCTATTCCGGGGACTGTATTTGTTCATGTTATTCCGTTGCAGTTTAAAGTATAACGTTCACATTTAGTTTATGTCTCTCAGTTCAGTTAAACGTATATCATTTATGCTCAGTTTACGTTTTCAGTTCAGTTAAAAACGTACATCATTTATGTTTAGTCTACGTTACTCAGTTTAAACATATGTCATTCATGTTCAGTTTATGCTATTCAGTTCAGTTAAGCATATATTATTATTAAAGTTCAGTTTAGTTTGACACTCAGTTTCAATTTAGTTACGTTAATCAGTTTTATGTTCATGTTATGTTATTCAAGTTGAGATTGAGTCAGTTATATGTTCGTAGTCGATCATCTTATTACCGTGTTGATCTTTTAGTTAGTTTGCATATTATATAGTTACCTTGTATTACTTAACTTAAAGTCACCAGTTTATCAGTAATTACACCGGCTCAGTTCTCGCGTTGTGTAAATTTTGTTGTAGGTTAACGACGTGGGATCTGCAGTAAGCGCTTGCCGCAGGTCAACGGATATTCGGTGAGTACGTTCATACC
Source organism: Ontholestes murinus (assembly GCA_963969525.1). Lineage (NCBI taxonomy): Eukaryota > Metazoa > Arthropoda > Insecta > Coleoptera > Staphylinidae > Ontholestes > Ontholestes murinus. Next base: position 136,642 of record CAXAKX010000791.1, read on the forward strand.
TTACTTAGCCAGTGTATATTGCAACCCCCTCTCATATCAGGGTGGTGAGTTTAAGGGATTCAATATTTGTTCCTTTTTTTTTACCTAAGTGATCTTAAGTTATTTTTTTTACGATATAACTGACGTCAATATTCTGCGTTTGGAATTAAATATCTTATTTCTTTGGTTACTCATTCGTTTTATTTAACAACATAGGTTTCGAGCTTTTACCTCCCAACCTTCCTGAGAGTAGACTTTAATTTTAAGCTCGTGGCGCTCCTTTACAACTTTGAACCCAGCCACTCTATCGGCTGACAGCAGGGTAAGCCTACTTTAGGGGAGGATACTGGTTGCTATAACGAATTCGAGTGAACGTGATTATTTTCTTTTGTATTTGCAAAATTTTGTCCTTTGTAAAGCGAGCTCCAACGTTACTGCTCTAGGGCTAATCATTGGCTCGCGGTGTAACGTAATAACAATAACAATAAGAAATAACAATAACAATAAGAAATAACAATAACAATAAGAAATAACAATAACAATAAGAAATAGCAATAACAATAAGAAATAACAATAACAATAAGAAATAACAATAACAATAAGAAATAACAATAACAATAAGAAATAACAATAACAATAACAATAAGAAAGAACAATAACAATAAAAAATAACAATAACAATAAGAAAAAACAATAAAAATAAGAAATAACAATAACAATAAGAAATAACAATAACAATAACAATAAGAAATAACAATAAGAAATAACAATAATAATAAGAAATAACAATAACAATAAGAAATAACAATAGCAATAAAAAATAACAATAACAATAAGAAATAACAATAACAATAGGAAATAACAATATCAATAAGAAATAACAATAACAATAAGAAATAACAATAACAATAAGAAATAACAATAACAATAAGAAATAACAATATCAATAAGAAATAACAATAACAATAAGAAATAACAATAACAATAAGAAATAACAATAACAATAAGAAATAACAATAAAAATAAGAAATAACAATAAAAATAAGAAATAACAATAACAATAAGAAATAACAATAACAATAAGAAATAACAATAAGAAATAGCAATAACAATAAGAAATAACAATAACAATAAGAAATAACAATAACAATAAGAAATAACAATAACAATAAGAAATAACAATATCAATAAGAAATAACAATAACAATAAGAAATAACAATAACAATAAGAAATAACAATAACAATAAGAAATAACAATAACAATAAAAAATAACAATAACAATAAGAAATAACAATAACAATAGGAAATAACAATAACAATAAGAAATAACAATAACAATAAGAAATAACAATAACAATAAGAAATAACAATATCAATAAGAAATAACAATAACAATAAGAAATAACAATAACAATAGGAAATAACAATAACAATAACAATAAGAAATAACAATAACAAAAAGAAATAACAATAACAGTAGGAAATAACAATAACAATAAGAAATAACAATAACAATAAGAAATAACAATAACAATAGGAAATAACAATAACAATAAGAAATAACAATAACAATAAGAAATAAAAATAACAATAAGAAATAACAATAACAATAAGAAATAACAATAACGATAAGAAATAAAAATAACAATAAAAAATAACAATAACGATAACAATAAGAAATAACAATAACAATAAGAAATAACAACAAGAATAAAAAATAACAATAACAATAAGAAATAACAATAATAATAAGAAATAACAATAACAATAAGAAATAACAATAACAATAAGAAATAACAATAACAATAAGAAATAACAATACAAATAAGAAATAACAATAACAATAAGAAGGAACAATAACAATAAGAAATAACAATAACAATAAAAAATAACAATAACAATAAGAAACAACAATAACAATAAGGAATAACAATAACAATAAGAAATAACAATAACAATAAGAAATAACAAAAACAATAAGAAATAACAATAACAATAAGAAATAACAATAACAATAAGAAATAACAATAACAATAAGAAATAACAATAACAATAAGAAATAACAATATCAATAAGAAATAACAATAACATTAAGAAATAACAATAAAAAATAACAATAACAATAAGAGATAACAACAAGAATAAAAAATAACAATAAAAATAAGAAATAACAATATCAATAAGAAATAACAATAACAATAAGAAATAACAATAACAATAAGAAATAACAATAACAATAAGAAATAACAATAACAATAACAATAAGAAATAACAATAACAATAACAATAAGAAATAACAATAACAATAAGAAATAACAATAACAATAACAATAAGAAATAACAATAACAAAAAGAAATAACAATAACAAAAAGAAATAACAATAACAATTAGAAATAACAATAACAATAAGAAATAACAATAACAATAACAATAAGAAATAACAATAACAAAAAGAAATAACAATAACAATAAGAAATAACAATAACAATAAGAAATAACAGTAACAATAAGAAATAACAATAACAATAATAAATAACAATAACAATAAGAAATAGCAATAACAATAAGAAATAACAATAACAATAAGAAATAACATTAACAATAAGAAATAACAATAACAATAAGAAATAACAATAACAATAAGAAATAGCAATAACAATAAGAAATAACAATAAGAAATAACAATAACAATAAGAAGTAACAATAACAATAAGAAATAACAATAACAATAAGAAATAACAATAACCATAAGAAGTAACAATAACAATAAGAAATAACAATAACAATAAGAAATAACAATAACAATAAGAAAAAACAATAAGAAATAACAATAACAATAAGATATAACAATAACAATAAGAAATAACAATAACAATAAGAAATAACAATAACAATAAGAAATAACAATAACAATATGTAATAACAATAACAATAAGAAATAACAATAACAATAAGAAATAACAATAACAATAAGTAATAACAATAACAATAAGAAATAACAATAACAATAAGAAATAACAATAACAGTAAGAACTAACAATAACAATAAGAAATAAAAATAACATAGAGAAATAACAATAACAATAAGAAATAACAATAACAATAACAATAAGAAATAACAATAACAAAAAGAAATAACAAAAACAATAGGAAATAACAATAACAATAAGAAATAACAATAACAATAAGAAATAACAATAACAATAAGAAATAACAATAACAATAAGAAATAGCAATAACAATAAGAAATAACAATAACAATAAGAAATAACAATAACAATAAGAAATAACAATAACAATAAGAAATAACAATAACAATAAGAAATAACAATAACAATAAGAAATAACAATAACAATAAGAAATAACAATAACAATAAGAAATAACAATAAGAAATAACAATAACAATAACAATAAGAAAGAACAATAACAATAAAAAATAACAATAACAATAAGAAATAACAATATCAATAAGAAATAACAATAAAAATAAGAAATAACAATAACAATAACAATAAGAAATAACAATAATAATAAGAAATAACAATAACAATAAGAAATAAAAATAGCAATAAAAAATAACAATAACAATAAGAAATAACAATAACAATAGGAAATAACAATATCAATAAGAAATAACAATAACAATAAGAAATAACAATATCAATAAGAAATAACAATAACAATAAGAAATAACAATAACAATAAGAAATAACAATAACAATAAGAAATAACAATAAAAATAAGAAATAACAATAACAATAAGAAATAACAATAACAATAACAATAAGAAATATCAATAACAATAAGAAATAACAATAACAATAAGAAATAACAATAACAGTAAGAAATAACAATAACAATAAGAAATAAAAATAACAATAAGAAATAACAATAACAATAAGAAATAACTATAACAATAAGAAATAACAATAACAATAACAATAAGAAATAACAATAACAAAAAGAAATAACAATAACAATAGGAAATAACAATAACAATAAGAAATAACAATAACAAAAAGAAATAACAATAAGAATAAGAAATAACAATAACAATAAGAAATAACAATAACAATAAGAAATAACAATAACAATAAGAAATAGCAATAACAATAAGAAATAACAATAACAGTTAGAAATAACAATAACAATAAGAAATAACAATAACAATAATAACAATAAGAAATAACAATATCAATAAGAATTAACAATAACAATAAGAAATAACAATAACAATAAGAAATAACAATAACAATAAGAAATAACAATAACAATAAGAAATAACAATAACAATAGCAAATAACAATAACAATAACAATAAGAAATAACAATAACAAAAAGAAATAAGAATAACAATAAGAAATAACAAAAACAATAAGAAATAACAATAACAATAGGAAATAACAATAACAATAATAAATAACAATAACAATAAGAAATAACAATAACAATAAGAAATAACAATAACAATAAGAAATAAAAATAACAATAAGAAATAACAATAACAATAAGAAATAACAATAACAATAAGAAATAACAATAACAATAAGATATAACAATAACTATAAGAAATAACAATAACAATAAAAAATAACAATAACATTAAGAAATAACAATAAAAATAAGAAATAGCAATATCAATAAGAAATAGCAATAACAATAAGAAATAACAATAACAATAAGAAATAACAATAAAAATAAGAAATAACAATAACAATAAGAAATAACAATAATAATAACAATTACAATAACAATAAGAAATAACAATAACAATAACAATAAGAAATAACAATAACAATAAGAAATAACAATAACAATAACAATAAGAAATAACAATAACAATAAGAAATAACAATAGCAATAAAAAATAACAATAACAATAAGAAATAACAATAACAATAGGAAATAACAATATCAATAAGAAATAACAATAACAATAAGAAATAACAATAACAATAAGAAATAACAATAACAATAAGAAATAACAATAACAGTAAGAAATAACAATAAGAAATAACAATAACAATAACAATAAGAAAGAACAATAACAATAAGAAATAACAATAGCAATAAGAATTAACAATATCAATAAGAAATAACAATAACAATAAGAAATAACAATAACAATAAGAAGGAACAATAACAATAAGAAATAACAATAACAATAAGAAACAACAATAACAATAAGAAATAACAATAACAATAAGAAATAACAATAACAATAAGAAATAACCATAACAATAAGAAATAACAAAAACAATAAGAAATAACAATAACAATAAGAAATAACAATAACAATAAGAAATAACAATAACAATAAGAAATAACAATAACAATAAGAAATAACAATAAAAATAAGAAATAACAATAACAATAAGAAATAACAATAACAATAAAAAATAACAATAAGAAATAACAATAACAATAAGAAATAACAACAAGAATAAAAAATAACAATAACAATAAGAAATAACAATATCAATAAGAAATAACAATAACAATAAGAAATAACAATAACAATAAGAAATAACAATATCAATAAGAAATAACAATAACAATAAAAAATAACAATAAAAATAAGAAATAACAATAACAATAAGAAATAACAATAACAATAACAATAAGAAATTTCAATAACAATAAGAAATAACAATAACAATAGGAAATAACAATAACAATAAGAAATAAGAATAAGAAATAACAATAACAATAAGAAATAACAAAAACTATAAGAAATAACAATAACAATAAGAAATAACAATAACAATAAGAAATAACAATAACAATAAGAAATAACAATAAGAAATAACAATAACAATAAGAAATAACAAAAACAATAAGAAATAACAATAACAATAAGAAATAACAATAACAATAAGAAATAACAATAGCAGTAAGAAATAACAATAAGAAATAACAATAACAATAACAATAAGACAGAACAATAACAATAAAAAATAACAATAACAATAAGAAATAACAATAACAATAAGAAATAACAATAACAATAAGAAATAACAATAACAATAAGAAATAACAATAGCAATAAAAAATAACAATAACAATAAAAAATAACAATAACAATAGGAAATAACAATATCAATAAGAAATAACAATAACAATAAGAAATAACAATAACAATAAGAAATAACAATATCAATAAGAAATAACAATAACAATAAGAAATAACAATAACAATAAGAAATAACAATAACAATAAAAAATAACAATTAAAATAAGAAATAACAATAACAATAAGAAATAACAATAACAATAAGAAATAACAATAACAATAACAATAAGAAATAACAATAACAATAACAATAAGAAATATCAATAACAATAAGAAATAACAATAACAATAAGAAATAACAATAACAGTAAGAAATAACAATAACAATAAAAAATAAAAATAACAGTAAGAAATAACAATAACAATAAGAAATAACAATAACAATAACAATAAGAAATAACAATAACAAAAAGAAATAACAATAACAATAGGAAATAACAATAACAATAAGAAATAACAATAACAAAAAGAAATAACAATAAGAATAAGAAATAACAATAACAATAAGAAATAACAATAAGAAATAACAATAACAATAAGAAATAACAATAACAATAAGAAATAGCAATAACAATAAGAAATAACAATAACAGTTAGAAATAACAATAACAATAAGAAATAACAATATCAATAAGAATTAACAATAACAATAAGAAATAACAATAACAATAACAATAAGAAATAACAATAACAATAAGAAATAACAATAACAATAAGAAATAACAATAACAATAGCAAATAACAATAACAATAACAATAAGAAATAACAATAACAAAAAGAAATAACAATAACAATAGGAAATAAGAATAACAATAAGAAATAACAAAAACAATAAGAAATAACAATAACAATAGGAAATAACAATAACAATAATAAATAACAATAACAATAAGAAATAACATTAACAATAAGAAATAACAATAACAATAAGAAATAACAATAACAATAAGAAATAGCAATAACAATAAGAAATAACAATAACAATAAGAAGTAACACTAACAATAAGAAATAACAATAACAATAAGAAATAACAATAACAATAAGAAGTAACAATAACAATAACAATAAGAAAAAACAATAAGAAATAACAATAACAATAACAATAAGAAATAACAATACCAATAACAATAACAATAACAATAAGAAATAACAATAACAATATGTAATAACAATAACAATAAGAAATAACAATAACAATAAGAAATAACAATAACAATAAGTAATAACAATAACTATAAGAAATAACAATAACAATAAGAAATAACAATAACAGTAAGAAATAACAATAACAATAAGAAATAAAAATAACAATGAGAAATAACAATAACAATAAGAAATAACAATAACAATAACAATAAGAAATAACAATAACAAAAAGAAATAACAATAACAATAGGAAATAACAATAACAATAAGAAATAACAATAACAATAAGAAATAACAATAACAATAAGAAATAACAATAACAATAAGAAATAACAATAAGAATAAGAAATAACAATAACAATAAGAAATAGCAATAACAATAAGAAATAACAATAATAATAAGAAATAACAATAACAATAAGAAATAACAATAACAATAAGAAATAACAATAACAATAAGAAATAACAATAACAATAAGAAATAACAATAACAGTAAGAAATAACAATAAGAAATAACAATAACAATAACAATAAGAAAGCACAATAACAATAAAAAATAACAATAACAATCAGAAATAACAATATCAATAAGAAATAACAATAATAATAAGAAATAATAATAACAATAACAAAAAGAAATAACAATAACAATAGGAAATAACAATAACAATAAGAAATAACAATAACAAAAAGAAATAACAATAAGAATAAGAAATAACAATAACAATAAGAAATAACAATAAGAAATAACAATAACAATAAGAAATAGCAATAACAATAAGAAATAACAATAACAGTTAGAAATAACAATAACAATAAGAAATAAAAATAACAATAAGAAATAACAATAACAATAAGAAATAACAATAACAATAAAAAATAACAATAACATTAAGAAATAACAATAAAAATAAGAAATAACAATATCAATAAGAAATAGCAATAACAATAAGAAATAGCAATAACAATAAGAAATAACAATAACAATAAGAAATAACAATAAAAATAAGAAATAACAATAACAATAAGAAATAACAATAACAATAACACTTACAATAACAATAAGAAATAACAATAACAATAACAATAAGAAATAACAATAACAATAAGAAATAACAATAACAATAAGAAATAACAATAACAATAACAATAAGAAATAACAATAGCAATAAAAAATAACAATAACAATAAGAAATAACAATAACAATAGGAAATAACAATATCAATAAGAAATAACAATAACAATAAGAAATAACAATAACAATAAGAAATAACAATAACAATAAGAAATATCAATAACAGTAAGAAATAACAATAAGAAATAACAATAACAATAACAATAACAATAAGAAAGAACAATAAAAATAAGAAATAACAATAACAATAAGAATTAACAATAACAATAAGAATTAACAATATCAATAAGAAATAACAATAACAATAAGAAATAACAATAACAATAAGAAGGAACAATAACAATAAGAAATAACAATAACAATAAGAAATAACAATAACAATAAGAAACAACAATAACAATAAGAAATAACAATAACAATAAGAAATAACAATAACAATAAGAAATAACCATAACAATAAGAAATAACAAAAACAATAAGAAATAACAATAACAATAAGAAATAACAATAACAATAAGAAATAACAATAACAATAACAATAAGAAATTTCAATAACAATAAGAAATAACAATAACAATAAGAAATAACAATAACAGTAAGAAATAACAATAAGAAATAACAATAACAATAACAATAAGAGAGAACAATAACAATAAAAAATAACAATAACAATAAGAAATAACAATATCAATAAGAAATAACAATAAAAATAAGAAATAACAATAACAATAACAATAAGAAATAACAATAAGAAATAACAATAACAATAAGAAATAACAATAGCAATAAGAAATAACAATAACAATAAGAAATAACAATAGCAATAAAAAATAACAATAACAATAAGAAATAACAATATCAATAAGAAATAACAATAACAATAAGAAATAACAATAACAATAAGAAATAACAATAACAATAAGAAATAACAATATCAATAAGAAATAACAATAACAATAAGAAATAACAATAACAATAAGAAATAACAATAACAATAAGAAATAACAATAACAATAAAAAATAACAATAAAAATAAGAAATAACAATAACAATAAGAAATAACAATAACAATAAGAAATAACAATAACAATAAGAAATAACAATAACAATAACAATAAGAAATATCAATAACAATAAGAAATAACAATAACAGTAAGAAATAACAATAACAATAAGAAATAAAAATAACAGTAAGAAATAACAATAACAATAAGAAATAACTATAACAATAAGAAATAACAATAACAATAACAATAAGAAATAACAATAACAAAAAGAAATAACAATAACAATAGGAAATAACAATAACAATAAGAAATAACAATAACAAAAAGAAATAACAATAAGAATAAGAAATAACAATAACAATAAGAAATAACAATAAGAAATAACAATAACAATAAGAAATAACAATAACAATAAGAAATAGCAATAACAATAAGAAATAACAATAACAGTTAGAAATAACACTAACAATAAGAAATAACAATAACAAAAAGAAATAACAATAAGAATAAGAAATAACAATAACAATAAGAAATAACAATAAGAAATAACAATAACAATAAGAAATAACAATAACAATAAGAAATAGCAATAACAATAAGAAATAACAATAACAGTAAGAAATAACAATAACAATAAGAAATAAGAATAACAGTAAGAAATAACAATAACAATAAGAAATAACAATAACAATAGGAAATAACAATAACAATAAGAAATAACAATAACAAAAAGAAATAACAATAAGAATAAGAAATAACAATAACAATAAGAAATAACAATAAGAAATAACAATAACAATAAGAAATAACAATAACAATAAGAAATAGCAATAACAATAAGAAATAACAATAACAGTTAGAAATAACAATAACAATAAGAAATAACAATAACAATAATAACAATAAGAAATAACAATATCAATAAGAATTAACAATAACAATAAGAAATAACAATTACAATAAGAAATAACAATAACAATAAGAAATAACAATAACAATAAGAAATAACAATAACAATAAGAAATAACAATAACAATAGCAAATAACAATAACAATAACAAAAAGAAATAACAATAACAATAAGAAATAACAATAACAATAAGAAATAACAATAACAATAAGAAATAACAATAACAGTAAGAAATAACAATAAGAAATAACAATAACAATAACAATAAGAAAGAACAATAACAATAAGAAATAACAATAACAATAAGAATTAACAATATCAATAAGAAATAACAATAACAATAAGAAATAACAATAACAATAACAATAAGAAATAACAATAACAATAAGAAATAACAATAGCAATAAAAAATAACAATAACAATAAGAAATAACAATAACAATAGGAAATAACAATATCAATAAGAAATAACAATAACAATAAGAAATAACAATAACAATAAGAAATAACAATAACAATAAGAAATAACAATAACAGTAAGAAATAACAATAAGAAATAACAATAACAATAACAATAAGAAAGAACAATAACAATAAGAAATAACAATAAGAATAAGAATTAACAATATCAATAAGAAATAACAATAACAATAAGAAATAACAATAACAATAAGAAGGAACAATAACAATAAGAAATAACAATAACAATAAGAAATAACAATAACAATAAGAAACAACAATAACAATAAGAAATAACAATAACAATAAGAAATAACAATAACAATAAAAAATAACCATAACAATAAGAAATAACAAAAACAATAAGAAATAACAATAACAATAAGAAATAACAATAACAATAAGAAATAACAATAACAATAAGAAATAACAATATCAATAAGAAATAACAATTAAAATAAGAAATAACAATAACAATAAGAAATAACAATAACAATAAAAAATAACAATAACAATAAGAAATAACAATAACAATAAGAAATAACAACAAGAATAAAAAATAACAATAACAATAAGAAATAACAATAACAATAAGAAATAACAATATCAATAAGAAATAACAATAACAATAAAAAATAACAATAAAAATAAGAAATAACAATAACAATAAGAAATAACAATAACAATAAGAAATAACAATAACAATAACAATAAGAAATAACAATAACAATAACAATAAGAAATTTCAATAACAATAAGAAATAACAATAACAATAAGAAATAACAATAACAATAAGAAATAACAATAACAATAAGAAATAAAAATAACAATAAGAAATAACAATAACAATAAGAAATAACAATAACAATAAGAAATAACAATAACAATAAGAAATAACAATAACAATAAGAAATAACAATAACAATAAGAAATAACAATAACAATAAGGAATAACAATAGCAATAAAAAATAACAATAACAATAAGAAATAACAATAACAATAAGAAATAACAATAACAATAAGAAATAACAATATCAGTAAGAAATAACAATAACAATAAGAAATAACAATAACAATAAGAAATAACAATAACAATAAAAAATAACAATAACAATAAGAAATAACAACAACAATAAAAAATAACAATATCAATAAGAAATAACAATATCAATAAAAAATAACAATAACAATAAGAAATAACAATAACAATAAGAAATAACAATAACAATAAGAAATAACAATAACAATAAGAAATAACAATAACAATAAGAAATAACAATAGCAATAAAAAATAACAATAACAATAAGAAATAACAATAACAATAGGAAATAACAATATCAATAAGAAATAACAATAACAATAAGAAATAACAATAACAATAAGAAATAACAATATCAATAAGAAATAACAATAACAATAAGAAATAACAATAACAATAAGAAATAACAATAACAATAACAATAAGAAATAACAATAACAATAACAATAAGAAATAACAATAACAATAAGAAGGAACAATAACAATAAGAAATAACAATAACAATAAGAAATAACAATAACAGTAAGAAACAACAATAACAATAAGAAATAACAATAACAATAAGAAATAACAATAACAATAAGAAATAACCATAACAATAAGAAATAACAAAAACAATAAGAAATAACAATAACAATAAGAAATAACAATAACAATAAGAAATAACAATAACAATAACAATAAGAAATTTCAATAACAATAAGAAATAACAATAACAATAAGAAATAACAATAACAATAACAATAAGAGAGAACAATAACAATAAAAAATAACAATAACAAGAAGAAATAACAATATCAATAAGAAATAACAATAAAAATAAGAAATAACAATAACAATAACAATAAGAAATAACAATAAGAAATAACAATAACAATAAGAAATAACAATAGCAATAAGAAATAACAATAACAATAAGAAATAACAATAGCAATAAAAAATAACAATAACAATAAGAAATAACAATAACAATAAGAAATAACAATAACAATAAGAAATAACAATAACAATAAGAAATAACAATATCAATAAGAAATAACAATAACAATAAGAAATAACAATAACAATAAGAAATAACAATAACAATAAGAAATAACAATAACAATAGGAAATAACAATAACAATAAGAAATAACAATAACAAAAAGAAATAACAATAAGAATAAGAAATAACAATAACAATAAGAAATAACAATAAGAAATAACAATAACAATAAGAAATAGCAATAACAATAAGAAATAACAATAACAGTTAGAAATAACAATAACAATAAGAAATAACAATTACAATAAGAAATAACAATAACAATAAGAAATAACAATAACAATAACAATAAGAAATAACAATAACAATAACAATAAGAAATATCTATAACAATAAGAAATAACAATAACAATAAGAAATAACAATAACAGTAAGAAATAACAATAACAATAAGAAATAAAAATAACAGTAAGAAATAACAATAACAATAAGAAATAACTATAACAATAAGAAATAACAATAACAATAACAATAAGAAATAACAATAACAAAAAGAAATAACAATAACAATAGGAAATAACAATAACAATAAGAAATAACAATAACAAAAAGAAATAACAATAAGAATAAGAAATAACAATAACAGTAAGAAATAACAATAACAATAAGAAATAAAAATAACAGTAAGAAATAACAATAACAATAAGAAATAACTATAACAATAAGAAATAACAATAACAATAACAATAAGAAATAACAATAACAAAAAGAAATAACAATAACAATAGGAAATAACAATAACAATAAGAAATAACAATAACAAAAAGAAATAACAATAAGAATAAGAAATAACAATAAGAAATAACAATAACAATAAGAAATAACAATAACAATAAGAAATAGCAATAACAATAAGAAATAACAATAACAGTTAGAAATAACAATAACAATAAGAAATAACAATAACAAAAAGAAATAACAATAAGAATAAGAAATAACAATAACAATAAGAAATAACAATAAGAAATAACAATAACAATAAGAAATAACAATAACAATAAGAAATAGCAATAACAATAAGAAATAACAATAACAGTAAGAAATAACAATAACAATAAGAAATAAAAATAACAGTAAGAAATAACAATAACAATAAGAAATAACAATAACAATAGGAAATAACAATAACAATAAGAAATAACAATAACAAAAAGAAATAACAATAAGAATAAGAAATAACAATAACAATAAGAAATAACAATAAGAAATAACAATAACAATAAGAAATAGCAATAACAATAAGAAATAACAATAACAGTTAGAAATAACAATAACAATAAGAAATAACAATTACAATAAGAAATAACAATAACAATAAGAAATAACAATAACAATAAGAAATAACAATAACAATAAGAAATAACAATAACAATAGCAAATAACAATAACAATAACAATAAGAAAATAACAATAGCAATAAAAAATAACAATAACAATAAGAAATAACAATAACAATAGGAAATAACAATATCAATAAGAAATAACAATAACAATAAGAAATAACAATAACAATAAGAAATAACAATAACAGTAAGAAATAACAATAAGAAATAACAATAACAATAACAATAAGAAAGAACAATAACAATAAGAAATAACAATAACAATAAGAATTAACAATATCAATAAGAAATAACAATAACAATAAGAAATAACAATAACAATAAGAAGGAACAATAACAATAAGAAATAACAATAACAATAAGAAATAACAATAACAATAAGAAACAACAATAACAATAAGAAATAACAATAACAATAAGAAATAACAATAACAATAAGAAATAACCATAACAATAAGAAATAACAAAAACAATAAGAAATAACAATAACAATAAGAAATAACAATAACAATAAGAAATAACAATATCAATAAGAAATAACAATTAAAATAAGAAATAACAATAACAATAAGAAATAACAATAACAATAAAAATAACAATAACAATAAGAAATAACAATAACAATAAGAAATAACAACAAGAATAAAAAATAACAATAACAATAAGAAATACCAATAACAATAAGAAATAACAATAAAAATAAGAAATAACAATATCAATAAGAAATAACAATAACAATAAAAAATAACAATAAAAATAAGAAATAACAATAACAATAAGAAATAACAATAACAATAAGAAATAACAATAACAATAAGAAATAACAATAACAATAAGAAATAACAATAACAATAAGAAATAAAATAACAATAAGAAATAAAAATAACAATAAGAAATAATAATAACAATAAGAAATAACAATAACAATAAGAAATAACAATAACAATAAGAAATAACAATAACAATAAGAAATAACAATAACAATAATAAATAACAATAACAATAAGAAATAACAATAACAATAAGGAATAACAATAGCAATAAAAAATAACAATAACAATAAGAAATAACAATAACAATAAGAAATAACAATAACAATAAGAAATAACAATATCAGTAAGAAATAACAATAACAATAAGAAATAACAATAACAATAAGAAATAACAATAACAATAAAAAATAACAATAACAATAAGAACTAACAACAACAATAAAAAATAACAATAACAATAAGAAATAACAATATCAATAAGAAATAACAATATCAATAAAAAATAACAATAACAATAAGAAATAACAATAACAATAAGAAATAACAATAACAATAAGAAATAACAATAACAATAACAATAAGAAATAAAAATAACAATAACAATAAGAAATAACAATTACAATAACAATAAGAAATAACAATAACAATAAGAAATAACAATAACAATAAGAAATAACAATAGCAATAAAAAATAACAATAACAATAAGAAATAACAATAACAATAGGAAATAACAATATCAATAAGAAATAACAATAACAATAAGAAATAACAATAACAATAAGAAATAACAATATCAATAAGAAATAACAATAACAATAAGAAATAACAATAACAATAAGAAATAACAATAACAATAACAATAAGAAATAACAATAACAATAACAATAAGAAATATCAATAACAATAAGAAATAACAATAACAGTAAGAAATAACAATAACAATAAGAAATAAAAATAACAGTAAGAAATAACAATAACAATAAGAAATAACAATAACAATAAGAAATAACTATAACAATAAGAAATAACAATAACAATAACAATAAGAAATAACAATAACAAAAAGAAATAACAATAACAATAGGAAATAACAATAACAATAAGAAATAACAATAACAATAAGAAATAACAATAACAGTAAGAAATAACAATAACAATAAGAAATAAAAATAACAGTAAGAAATAACAATAACAATAAGAAATAACAATAACAATAAGAAATAACAATAACAATAAGAAATAACAATAACAATAAGAAATAACAATAACTATAAGAAATAACAATAACAATAAGAAATAACAATAACAATAAGGAATAACAATAGCAATAAAAAATAACAATAACAATAAGAAATAACAATAACAATAGGAAATAACAATATCAATAAGAAATAACAATAACAATAAGAAATAACAATAACAATAAGAAATAACAATAACAATAACAAAAAGAAATAACAATGACAATAGGAAATAAGAATAACAATAAGAAATAACAATAACAATAAGAAATAACAATAACAATAAGAAATAACAATAAGAAATAACAATAAGAAATAACAATAACAATAAGAAATAACAATAACAATAAGAAATAACAAGAACAATAAGAAACAACAATAACAACAAGAAATAACAATAACAATAAGAAATAACAATAACAATAAGAAATAACAATAACAATAAGAAATAACAATAACAATAACAATAAGAAATAAAAATAACAATAGCAATAAGAAATAACAATTACAATAACAATAAGAAATAACAATAACAATAAGAAATAACAATAACAATAAGAAATAACAATAGCAATAAAAAATAACAATAACAATAAGAAATAACAATAACAATAGGAAATAACAATATCAATAAGAAATAACAATAACAATAAGAAATAACAATAACAATAAGAAATAACAATATCAATAAGAAATAACAATAACAATAAGAAATAATAATAACAATAAGAAATAACAATAACAATAACAATAAGAAATAACAATAACAATAACAATAAGAAATATCAATAACAATAAGAAATAACAATAACAGTAAGAAATAACAATAACAATAAGAAATAAAAATAACAGTAAGAAATAACAATAACAATAAGAAATAACAATAACAATAAGAAATAACAATAACAATAACAATAAGAAATAACAATAACAAAAAGAAATAACAATAACAATAGGAAATAACAATAACAATAAGAAATAACAATAACAATAGGAAATAACAATAACAATAACAATAAGAAATAACAATAACAAAAAGAAATAACAATAACAATAGGAAATAAGAATAACAATAACAAATAACAATAACAATAAGAAATAACAATAACAATAAGAAATAATAGTAACAATAAGAGATAACAATAACAATAAGAAATAACAATAACAATAAGAAATAACAATAACAATAAGAAATAACAATAACAATAAGAAATAACAATAACAATAAGAAATAACAATATCAATAAGAATTAACAATAACAATAAGAAATAACAATAACAATAAGAAATAACAATAACAATAAGAAATAACAGTAACAATAAGAAATAACAATAACAATAAGAAATAACAATAACAATAAGAAATAACAATAACAATAGGAAATAACAATAACAATAACAAAAAGAAATAACAATAACAATAGGAAATAACAATAACAATAAGAAATAACAATAACAATAAGAAATAACAGTAACAATAAGAAATAACAATAACAATAAGAAATAACAATAACAATAAGAAATAACAATAACAATAGGAAATAACAATAACAATAACAATAAGAAATAACAATAACAAAAAGAAATAACAATAACAATAAGAAATAACAGTAACAATAAGAAATAACAATAACAATAAGAAATAACAATAACAATAGGAAATAACAATAACAATAACAATAAGAAATAACAATAACAAAAAGAAATAACAATAACAATAGGAAATAAGAATAACAATAAGAAATAACAATAACAATAAGAAATAACAGTAACAATAAGAAATAACAATAACAATAAGAAATAACAATAACAATAAGAAATAACAATAACAATAGGAAATAACAATAACAATAACAATAAGAAATAACAATAACAAAAAGAAATAACAATAACAATAGGAAATAAGAATAACAATAAGAAATAACAATAACAATAGGAAATAACAATATCAATAAGAAATAACAATAACAATAAGAAATAACAATAACAATAAGAAATAACAATTACAATAACAAAAAGAAATAACAATGACAATAGGAAATAAGAATAACAATAAGAAATAACAATAACAATAAGAAATAACAATAACAATAAGAAATAACAATAAGAAATAACAATAAGAAATAACAATAACAATAAGAAATAACAATAACAATAAGAAACAACAATAACAACAAGAAATAACAATAACAATAAGAAATAACAATAACAATAAGAAATAACAATAACAATAAGAAATAACAAAAACAATAAGAAATAACAATAACAATAAAAAATAACAATAACAATAAGAAATAACAATAACAATAAGAAATAACAATAACAATAGGAAATAACAATAACAATAATAAATAACAATAACAAAAATAAATAACAATAACAAGAGGAAATAACAATAACAATAAGAAATAACAATAACAATAGGAAATAACAATAACAATAATAAATAACAATAACAATAAGAAATAACAATAACAATAAGAAATCAAAATAACAATAAGAAATAACAATAACAATAAGAAATAAAAATAACAATAAGAAATAACAATAACAATAAGAAATAACAATAACAATAAGAAATAACAATATCAATAAGAATTAACAATAACAAAAAGAAATAACAATAACAATAAGAAATAACAATAACAATAAGAAATAACAATAACAATAAGAAATAACAATAACAATAAGAAATAACAATATCAATAAGAAATAACAATAAAAATAAGAAATAACAATAACAATAAGAAATAACAATAACAATAAAAAATAACAATAACAATAAGAAATAACAATAACAATAAGAAATAACAACAAGAATAAAAAATAACAATAACAACAAGAAATAACAATATCAATAAGAAATAACAATAACAATAAGAAATAACAATAACAATAAGAAATAACAATATCAATAAGAAATAACAATTACAATAAAAAATAACAATAAAAATAAGAAATAACAATAACAATAAGAAATAACAATAACAATAAGAAATAACAATAACAATAACAATAAGAAATTTCAATAACAATAAGAAATAACAATAACAATAAGAAATAACAATAACAATAAGAAATAACAATAACAATAAGAAATAACAATATCAATAAGAAATAACAATAAAAATAAGAAATAACAATAACAATAAGAAATAACAATAACAATAAGAAATAACAATAACAATAAGAAATAACAATAACAATAAGAAATAACAATAACAATAAGGAATAACAATAGCAATAAAAAATAACAATAACAATAAGAAATAACAATAACAATAAGAAATAACAATATCAGTAAGAAATAACAATAACAATAAGAAATAACAATAATAATAAGAAATAACAATAACAATAAAAAATAACAATAACAATAAGAAATAACAACAACAATAAAAAATAACAATAACAATAAGAAATAACAATATCAATAAGAAATAACAATATCAATAAAAAATAACAATAACAATAAGAAATAACAATAACAATAAGAACTAACAATAACAATAAGAAATAACAATAACAATAACAATAAGAAATAAAAATAACAATAACAATAAGAAATAACAATTACAATAACAATAAGAAATAACAATAACATTAAGAAATAACAATAGCAATAAAAAATAACAATAACAATAAGAAATAACAACAAAAGGAAATAACAATATCAATAAGAAATAACAATAACAATAAGAAATAACAATATCAATAAGAAATAACAATAACAATAAGAAATAACAATAACAATAACAATAAGAAATAACAATAACAATAAGAAAAAACAATAACAATAAGAAATAACAATAACAATAAGAAATAACAATAACAGTAAGAAATAACAATAACAATAAGAAATAAAAATAACAGTAAGAAATAACAATAACATTAAGAAATAACAATAACAATAAGAAATAACTATAACAATAAGAAATAACAATAACAATAACAATAAGAAATAACAATAACAAAAAGAAATAACAATAACAATAGGAAATAACAATAACAATAAGAAATAACAATAACAAAAATAAATAACAATAACAATAAAAAATAACAATAACAATTAGAAATAACAATAAGAAATAACAATAACAATAAGAAATAGCAATAACAATAAGAAATAACAATAACAGTAAGAAATAACAATAACAATAAGAAATAACAATAACAATAAGAAATAACAATAACAATAAGAAATAACAATAACAATAAGAAATAACAATAACAATAAGAAATAACAATATCAATAAGAGTTAACAATAACAATAAGAAATAACAATAACAATAAGAAATAACAATAACAATAAGAAATAACAGTAACAATAAGAAATAACAATAACAATAAGAAATAACAATAACAATAAGAAATAACAATATCAATAAGAATTAAAAATAACAATAAGAAATAACAATAACAATAAGAAATAACAATAACAATAAGAAATAACAATAACAATAGGAAATAACAATAACAATAACAATAAGAAATAACAATAACAAAAAGAAATAACAATAACAATAGGAAATAAGAATAAAAATAAGAAATAACAATAACAATAAGAAATAACAGTAACAATAACAATAAGAAATAACAATAACAATAAGAAATAACAGTAACAATAAGAAATAACAATAACAATAAGAAATAACAATATCAATAGGAAATAACAATAACAATAACAATAAGAAATAACAATAACAAAAAGAAATAACAATAACAATAGGAAATAAGAATAACAATAAGAAATAACAATAACAATAAGAAATAACAATAACAATAGGAAATAACAATAACAATAATAAATAACAATAAATATAAGAAATAACAATAACAATAAGAAATAACAATAACAATAAGAAATAACAATAACAATAAGAAATAACAATAACAATAAGAAATAACAATAACAATAAGAAATAACAATAACTATAAGAAATAACAATAACAATAAGAAATAACAATAACAATAAGAAATAACAATAACAATAAGGAATAACAAAAGCAATAAAAAATAACAATAACAATAAGAAATAACAATAACAATAGGAAATAACAATATCAATAAGAAATAACAATAACAATAAGAAATAACAATAACAATAAGAAATAACAATAACAATAACAATAAGAAATAACAATAATAATAAGAAAGAACAATAACAATAAGAAATAACAATAACAATAAGAAATAACAATAACAATAAGAAATAACAATAAGAAATAACAATAACAATAAGAAGGAACAATAACAATAAGAAATAACAATAACAATAAGAAATAACAATAACAATAAGAAACAACAATAACAATAAGAAATAACAATAACAATAAGAAATAACAATAACAATAAGAAATAACAATAACAATAAGAAATAACAAAAACAATAAGAAATAACAATAACAATAAAAAATAACAATAACAATAAGAAATAACAATAACAATAAGAAATAACAATATCAATAAGAAATAACAATAACAATAAGAAATAACAATAACAATAGGAAATAACAATAACAATAACAATAAGAAATAACAATAACAATAGGAAATAACAATAACAATAAGAAATAATAATAACAATAAGAAATAACAATAACAATAGGAAATAACAATAACAATAATTAATAACAATAACAATAAGAAATAAAAATAACAATAAGAAATAAAAATAACAATAAGAAATAACAATAACAATAAGAAATAACAATAACAATAAGAAATAAAAATAGCAATAAGAAATAACAATAACAATAAGAAATAACAATAACAATAAGAAATAACAATATCAATAAGAATTAACAATAACAATAAGAAATAACAATAACAATAAGAAATAACAATAACAATAAGAAATAACAATAACAATAAGAAATAACAATAACAATAGGAAATAACAATAACAATAACAATAAGAAATAACAATAACAAAAAGAAATAACAATAACAATAGGAAATAACAATAACAATAAGAAATAACAATAACAATAAGAAATAACAATAACAATAGGAAATAACAATAACAATAATAAATAACAATAATAATAAGAAATAACAATAACAATAAGAAATAACAATAACAATAAGAAATAACAATAACAATAACAAAAAGAAATAACAATGACAATAGGAAATAAGAATAACAATAAGAAATAACAATAACAATAAGAAATAACAATAACAATAAGAAATAACAATAAGAAATAACAATAAGAAATAACAATAAGAAATAACCATAACAATAAGAAGGAACAATAACAATAAGAAATAACAATAACAATAAGAAATAACAATAACAGTAAGAAATAACAATAACAATAAGAAATAAAAATAACAGTAAGAAATAACAATAACAATAAGAAATAACAATAACAATAAGAAATAACTATAACAATAAGAAATAACAATAACAATAACAATAAGAAATAACAATAACAAAAAGAAATAACAATAACAATAGGAAATAACAATAACAATAAGAAATAACAATAACAAAAATAAATAACAATAACAATAAGAAATAACAATAACAATAAGAAATAACAATAAGAAATAACAATAACAATAAGAAATAGCAATAACAATAAGAAATAACAATAACAGTAAGAAATAACAATAACAATAAGAAATAACAATAACAATAAGAAATAACAATAACAATAAGAAATAACAATAACAATAAGAAATAACAATAACAATAAGAAATAACAATATCAATAAGAATTAACAATAACAATAAGAAATAACAATAACAATAAGAAATAACAATAACAATAAGAAATAACAGTAACAATAAGAAATAACAATAACAATAAGAAATAACAATAACAATAAGAAATAACAATATCAATAAGAATTAACAATAACAATAAGAAATAACAATAACAATAAGAAATAACAATAACAATAAGAAATAACAATAACAATAGGAAATAACAATAACAATAACAATAAGAAATAACAATAACAAAAAGAAATAACAATAACAATAGGAAATAAGAATAACAATAAGAAATAACAATAACAATAAGAAATAATAGTAACAATAACAATAAGAATTAACAATAACAATAAGAAATAACAATAACAATAAGAAATAACAGTAACAATAAGAAATAACAATAACAATAAGAAATAACAATAACAATAGGAAATAACAATAACAATAACAATAAGAAATAACAATAACAAAAAGAAATAACAATAACAATAGGAAATAAGAATAACAATAAGAAATAACAATAACAATAAGAAATAACAATAACAATAGGAAATAACAATAACAATAATAAATAACAATAACAATAAGAAATAACAATAACAATAAGAAATAACAATAACAATAAGAAATAACAATAACAATAAGAAATAACAATAACAATAAGAAATAACAATAACAATAAGAAATAACAATAACTATAAGAAATAACAATAACAATAAGAAATAACAATAACAATAAGAAATAACAATAACAATAAGGAATAACAATAGCAATAAAAAATAACAATAACAATAAGAAATAACAATAACAATAGGAAATAACAATATCAATAAGAAATAACAATAACAATAAGAAATAACAATAACAATAAGAAATAACAATAACAATAAGAAATAACAATAACAATAACAATAAGAAATAACAATAATAATAAGAAAGAACAATAACAATAAGAAATAACAATAACAATAAGAAATAACAATAACAATAGGAAATAACAATAACAATAACAATAAGAAATAACAATAACAATAGGAAATAACAATAACAATAAGAAATAACAATAACAATAAGAAATAACAATAACAATAGGAAATAACAATAACAATAATTAATAACAATAACAATAAGAAATAACAATAACAATAAGAAATAACAATAACAATAAGAAATAACAATAACAATAAGAAATAAAAATAGCAATAAGAAATAACAATAACAATAAGAAATAACAATAACAATAAGAAATAACAATATCAATAAGAATTAACAATAACAATAAGAAATAACAATAACAATAAGAAATAACAATAACAATAAGAAATAACAATAACAATAAGAAATAACAATAACAATAAGAAATAACAATAACAATAGGAAATAACAATAACAATAACAATAAGAAATAACAATAACAAAAAGAAATAACAATAACAATAGGAAATAACAATAACAATAAGAAATAACAATAACAATAAGAAATAACAATAACAATAGGAAATAACAATAACAATAATAAATAACAATAACAATAAGAAATAACAATAACAATAAGAAATAACAATAACAATAAGAAATAACAATAACAATAACAAAAAGAAATAACAATGACAATAGGAAATAAGAATAACAATAAGAAATAACAATAACAATAAGAAATAACAATAACAATAAGAAATAACAATAACAATAAGAAGGAACAATAACAATAAGAAATAACAATAACAATAAGAAATAACAATAACAATAAGAAATAACAATAACAATAAGAAATAACAATAACAATAAGAAACAACAATAACAACAAGAAATAACAATAACAATAAGAAATAACAATAACAATAAGAAATAACAATAACAATAAGAAATAACAATAACAATAACAATAAGAAATAAAAATAACAATAACAATAAGAAATAACAATTACAATAACAATAAGAAATAACAATAACAATAAGAAATAACAATAACAATAAGAAATAACAATAACAATAAGAAATAAAAATAGCAATAAAAAATAACAATAACAATAAGAAATAACAATAACAATAGGAAATAACAATATCAATAAGAAATAACAATAACAATAAGAAATAACAATAACAATAAGAAATAACAATATCAATAAGAAATAACAATAACAATAAGAAATAATAATAACAATAAGAAATAACAATAACAATAACAATAAGAAATAACATTAACAATAACAATAAGAAATAACAATAACAGTAAGAAATAACAATAACAATAAGAAATAAAAATAACAGTAAGAAATAACAATAACAATAAGAAATAACAATAACAATAAGAAATAACTATAACAATAAGAAATAACAATAACAATAACAATAAGAAATAACAATAACAATAGGAAATAACAATAACAATAAGAAATAACAATAACAAAAAGAAATAACAATAACAATAAGAAATAACAATAACAATAAGAAATAACAATAACAATAAGAAATAACAATAACAATAAGAAATAGCAATAACAATAAGAAATAACAATAACAGTAAGAAATAACAATAACAATAAGAAATAACAATAACAATAAGAAATAACAATAACAATAAGAAATAACAATAACAATAAGAAATAACAATAACAATAAGAAATAACAATAACAATAAGAAATAACAATAACCATAAGAAATAACAATATCAATAGGAATTAACAATAACAATAAGAAATAACAATAACAATAAGAAATAACAATAACAATAAGAAATAACAGTAACAATAAGAAATAACAATAACAATAAGAAATAACAATAACAATAAGAAATAACAATAACAATAGGAAATAACAATAACAATAACAATAAGAAATAACAATAACAATAGGAAATAAGAATAATAATAAGAAATAACAATAACAATAACAAATAACAATAACAATAGGAAATAACAATAACAATAATAAATAACAATAACAATAAGAAATAACAATAACAATAAGAAATAAAAATTACAATAAGAAATAACAATAACAATAAGAAATAACAATAACAATAAGAAATAACAATAACAATAAGAAATAACAATAACTATAAGAAATAACAATAACAATAAGAAATAACAATAACAATAAGGAATAACAATAGCAATAAAAAATAACAATAACAATAAGAAATAACAATAACAATAGGAAATAACAATATCAATAAGAAATAACAATAACAATAAGAAATAACAATAACAAAAAGAAATAACAATATCAATAAGAATTAACAATAACAATAAGAAATAACAATAACAATAAGAAATAACAATAACAATAAGAAATAACAGTAACAATAAGAAATAACAATAACAATAAGAAATAACAATAACAATAAGAAATAACAATATCAATAAGAATTAACAATAACAATAAGAAATAACAATAACAATAAGAAATAACAATAACAATAGGAAATAACAATAACAATAACAATAAGAAATAACAATAACAAAAAGAAATAACAATAACAATAGGAAATAAGAATAACAATAAGAAATAACAATAACAATAAGAAATAACAGTAACAATAACAATAACAAATAACAATAACAATAAGAAATAACAATAACAATAAGAAATAACAGTAACAATAAGAAATAACAATAACAATAAGAAATAACAATAACAATAGGAAATAACAATAACAATAACAATAAGAAATAACAATAACAAAAAGAAATAACAATAACAATAGGAAATAAGAATAACAATAAGAAATAACAATAACAATAAGAAATAACAATAACAATAGGAAATAACAATAACAATAATAAATAACAATAACAATAAGAAATAACAATAACAATAAGAAATAACAATAACAATAAGAAATAACAATAGCAATAAAAAATAACAATAACAATAAGAAATAACAATAACAATAGGAAATAACAATATCAATAAGAAATAACAATAACAATAAGAAATAACAATAACAATAAGAAATAACAATATCAATAAGAAATAACAATAACAATAAGAAATAATAATAACAATAAGAAATAACAATAACAATAACAATAAGAAATAACAATAACAATAAGAAATATCAATAACAATAAGAAATAACAATAACAGTAAGAAATAACAATAACAATAAGAAATAAAAATAACAGTAAGAAATAACAATAACAATAAGAAATAACAATAACAATAAGAAATAACTATAACAATAAGAAATAACAATAACAATAACAATAAGAAATAACAATAACAATAGGAAATAACAATAACAATAAGAAATAACAATAACAAAAAGATATAACAATAACAATAAGAAATAACAATAACAATAAGAAATAACAATAACAATAAGAAATAACAATAACAATAAGAAATAGCAATAACAATAAGAAATAACAATAACAGTAAGAAATAACAATAACAATAAGAAATAACAATAACAATAAGAAATAACAATAACAATAAGAAATAACAATAACAATAAGAAATAACAATAACAATAAGAAATAACAATAACAATAAGAAATAACAATAACCATAAGAAATAACAATATCAATAGGAATTAACAATAACAATAAGAAATAACAATAACAATAAGAAATAACAATAACAATAAGAAATAACAGTAACAATAAGAAATAACAATAACAATAAGAAATAACAATAACAATAAGAAATAACAATAACAATAGGAAATAACAATAACAATAACAATAAGAAATAACAATAACAATAGGAAATAAGAATAATAATAAGAAATAACAATAACAATAACAAATAACAATAACAATAGGAAATAACAATAACAATAATAAATAACAATAACAATAAGAAATAACCATAACAATAAGA
This sequence comes from Ontholestes murinus, assembly GCA_963969525.1. Lineage (NCBI taxonomy): Eukaryota > Metazoa > Arthropoda > Insecta > Coleoptera > Staphylinidae > Ontholestes > Ontholestes murinus. The sequence continues at coordinate 164,364 of CAXAKX010000791.1, forward strand.
AATAAAAATTACAATAAGAAATAACAATAACAATAAGAAATAACAATAACAATAAGAAATAACAATAACAATAAGAAATAACAATAACTATAAGAAATAACAATAACAATAAGAAATAACAATAACAATAAGGAATAACAATAGCAATAAAAAAAAACAATAACAATAAGAAATAACAATAACAATAGGAAATAACAATATCAATAAGAAATAACAATAACAATAAGAAATAACAATAACAATAAGAAATAACAATAACAAAAAGAAATAACAATATCAATAAGAATTAACAATAACAATAAGAAATAACAATAACAATAAGAAATAACAATAACAATAAGAAATAACAGTAACAATAAGAAATAACAATAACAATAAGAAATAACAATAACAATAAGAAATAACAATATCAATAAGAATTAACAATAACAATAAGAAATAACAATAACAATAAGAAATAACAATAACAATAGGAAATAACAATAACAATAACAATAGGAAATAACAATAACAAAAAGAAATAACAATAACAATAGGAAATAAGAATAACAATAAGAAATAACAATAACAATAAGAAATAACAGTAACAATAACAATAACAAATAACAATAACAATAAGAAATAACAATAACAATAAGAAATAACAGTAACAATAAGAAATAACAATAACAATAGGAAATAACAATAACAATAATAAATAACAATAACAATAAGAAATAACAATAACAATAAGAAATAACAATAACAATAAGAAATAACAATAACAATAAGAAATAACAATAACAATAAGAAATAACAATAACTATAAGAAATAACAATAACAATAAGAAATAACAATAACAATAAGAAATAACAATAACAATAAGGAATAACAATAGCAATAAAAAATAACAATAACAATAAGAAATAACAATAACAATAGGAAATAACAATATCAATAAGAAATAACAATAACAATAAGAAATAACAATAACAATAAGAAATAACAATAACAATAAGAAATAACAATAACAATAACAATAAGAAATAACAATAATAATAAGAAAGAACAATAACAATAAGAAATAACAATAACAATAAGAAATAACAATAACAATAAGAAATAACAATAACAATAAGAAGGAACAATAACAATAAGAAATAACAATAACAATAAGAAATAACAATAACAATAAGAAACAACAATAACAATAAGAAATAACAATAACAATAAGAAATAACAATAACAATAAGAAATAGCAATAACAATAAGAAATAACAAAAACAATAAGAAATAACAATAACAATAAAAAATAACAATAACAATAAGAAATAACAATAACAATAAGAAATAACAATATCAATAAGAAATAACAATAACAATAAGAAATAACAATAACAATAGGAAATAACAATAACAATAACAATAAGAAATAACAATAACAAAAAGAAATAACAATAACAATAGGAAATAACAATAACAAAAAGAAATAACAATAACAATAAGAAATAACAATAACAATAGGAAATAACAATAACAATAATTAATAACAATAACAATAAGAAATAACAATAACAATAAGAAATAAAAATAACAATAAGAAATAACAATAACAATAAGAAATAACAATAACAATAAGAAATAAAAATAGCAATAAGAAATAACAATAACAATAAGAAATAACAATAACAATAAGAAATAACAATATCAATAAGAATTTAAAATAACAATAAGAAATAACAATAACAATAAGAAATAACAATAACAATAAGAAATAACAATAACAATAAGAAATAACAATAACAATAGGAAATAACAATAACAATAAGAAATAACAATAACAAAAAGAAATAACAATAACAATAGGAAATAACAATAACAATAAGAAATAACAATAACAATAAGAAATAACAATAACAATAGGAAATAACAATAACAATAATAAATAACAATAACAATAAGAAATAAAAATAACAATAAGAAATAACAATAACAATAAGAAATAACAATAACAATAAGAAATAACAATAACAATAAGAAATAACAATAACTATAAGAAATAACAATAACAATAAGAAATAACAATAACAATAAGAAATAACAATAACAATAAGAAATAACAATAACAATAAGAAATAACAATAACAATAAGAAATAACAATAAAAATAAGAAATAACAATAACAATAAGAAATAACAATAACAATAACAATAAGAAATAACAATAACAATAAGAAATATCAATAACAATAAGAAATAACAATAACAATAAGAAATAACAATAACAATAAGAAATAGCAATAACTATAAGAAATAACAATAAGAAATAAAAATAACAATAACAATAAGAAATAACAATAACAAAAAGAAATAACAATAACAATAGGAAATAACAATAACAATAAGAAATAACAATAACAATAAGAAATAGCAATAACAATAAGAAATAACAATAACAATAAGAAATAACAATAACAATAAGAAATAACAATAACAATAAGAAATCACAATAACAATAAGAAATAACAATATCAGTAAGAAATAACAATAACAATAAGAAATAACAATAACAATAAGAAATAACAATAACAATAAAAAATAACAATAACAATAAGAAATAACAACAACAATAAAAAATAACAATAACAATAAGAAATAACAATATCAATAAGAAATAACAATATCAATAAGAAATAACAATAACAATAAGAAATAACAATAACAATAAGAAATAACAATAACAATAAGGAATAACAATAGCAATAAAAAATAACAATAACAATAAGAAATAACAATAACAATAAGAAATAACAATATCAGTAAGAAATAACAATAACAATAAGAAATAACAATAATAATAAGAAATAACAATAACAATAAAAAATAACAATAACAATAAGAAATAACAACAACAATAAAAAATAACAATAACAATAAGAAATAACAATATCAATAAGAAATAACAATATCAATAAAAAATAACAATAACAATAAGAAATAACAATAACAATAAGAAATAACAATAACAATAAGAAATAACAATAACAATAACAATAAGAAATAAAAATAACAATAACAATAAGAAATAACAATTACAATAACAATAAGAAATAACAATAACAATAAAAAATAACAATAACAATAAGAAATAACAACAACAATAAAAAATAACAATACCAATAAGAAATAACAATATAAATAAGAAATAACAATATCAATAAGAAATAACAATAACAATAAGAAATAACAATAACAATAAGAAATAACAATAACAATAAGGAATAACAATAGCAATAAAAAATAACAATAACAATAAGAAATAACAATAACAATAAGAAATAACAATATCAGTAAGAAATAACAATAACAATAAGAAATAACAATAATAATAAGAAATAACAATAACAATAAAAAATAACAATAACAATAAGAAATAACAACAACAATAAAAAATAACAATAACAATAAGAAATAACAATAACAATAAGAAATAACAATAACAATAAGAAATAACGATAACAATAACAATAAGAAATAAAAATAACAATAACAATAAGAAATAACAATTACAATAACAATAAGAAATAACAATAACAATAAGAAATAACAATAGCAATAAAAAATAACAATAACAATAAGAAATAACAACAATAGGAAATAACAATATCAATAAGAAATAACAATAACAATAAGAAATAACAATATCAATAAGAAATAACAATAACAATAAGAAATAACAATAACAATAAGAAATAACAATAACAATAACAATAAGAAATAACAATAACAATAACAATAAGAAAAAACAATAACAATAAGAAATAACAATAACAGTAAGAAATAACAATAACAATAAGAAATAAAAATAACAGTAAGAAATAACAATAACAATAAGAAATAACAATAATAATAAGAAAGAACAATAACAATAAGAAATAACAATAACAATAAGAAATAACAATAACAATAAGAAATAACAATAACAATAAGAAATAACAATAACAATAAGAAATAACAATAACAATAAGAAACAACAATAACAATAAGAAATAACAATAACAATAAGAAATAACAATAACAATAAGAAATAACAATAACAATAAGAAATAACAAAAACAATAAGAAATAACAATAACAATAAGAAATAACAATAACAATAAGAAATAACAATAACAATAAGAAATAACAATATCAATAAGAATTAACAATAACAATAAGAAATAACAATAACAATAAGAAATAACAGTAAAAATAAGAAATTACAATAACAATAAGAAATAACAATAACAATAAGAAATAACAATATCAATAAGAATTAACAATAACAATAAGAAATAACAATAACAATAAGAAATAACAATAAAATAAGAAATAACAATAACAATAGGAAATAACAATAACAATAACAATAAGAAATAACAATAACAAAAAGAAATAACAATAACAATAGGAAATAAGAATAACAATAAGAAATAACAATAACAATAAGAAATAACAGTAACAATAACAATAAGAAATAACAATAACAATAATAAATAACAGTAACAATAAGAAATAACAATAACAATAAGAAATAACAATAACAATAGGAAATAACAATAACAATAAGAAATAACAATAAGAAATAACAATAACAAAAAGAAATAACAATAACAATAGGAAATAAGAATAACAATAAGAAATAACAATAACAATAGGAAATAACAATAACAATAATAAATAACAATAACAATAAGAAATAACAATAACAATAAGAAATAACAATAACAATAAGAAATAACAATAACAATAAGAAATAACAATAACAATAAGAAATAACAATAACAATAAGAAATAACAATAACTATAAGAAATAACAATAACAATAAGAAATAACAATAACAATAAGAAATAACAATAACAATAAGGAATAACAATAGCAATAAAAAATAACAATAACAATAAGAAATAACAATAACAATAGGAAATAACAATATCAATAAGAAATAACAATAACAATAAGATATAACAATAACAATAAGAAATAACAATAACAATAAGAAATAACAATAACAATAACAATAAGAAATAACAATAATAATAAGAAAGAACAATAACAATAAGAAATAACAATAACAATAAGAAATAACAATAAGAAATAACAATAACAATAAGAAGGAACAATAACAATAAGAAATAACAATAACAATAAGAAATAACAATAACAATAAGAAACAACAATAACAATAAGAAATAACAATAACAATAAGAAATAACAATAACAATAAGAAATAACAATAACAATAAGAAATAACAAAAACAATAAGAAATAACAATAACAATAAGAAATAACAATAACAATAAGAAATAACAATAACAATAAGAAATAACAATAACTATAAGAAATAACAATAACAATAAGAAATAACAATAACAATAAGAAATAACAATAACAATAAGGAATAACAATAGCAATAAAAAATAACAATAACAATAAGAAATAACAATAACAATAGGAAATAACAATATCAATAAGAAATAACAATAACAATAAGAAATAACAATAACAATAAGAAATAACAATAACAATAAGAAATAACAATAACAATAACAATAAGAAATAACAATAATAATAAGAAAGAACAATAACAATAAGAAATAACAATAACAATAAGAAATAACAATAAGAAATAACAATAACAATAAGAAGGAACAATAACAATAAGAAATAACAATAACAATAAGAAATAACAATAACAATAAAAAACAACAATAACAATAAGAAATAACAATAACAATAAGAAATAACAATAACAATAAGAAATAACAATAACAATAAGAAATAACAAAAACAATAAGAAATAACAATAACAATAAAAAATAACAATAACAATAAGAAATAACAATAACAATAAGAAATAACAATATCAATAAGAAATAACAATAACAATAAGAAATAACAATAACAATAACAATAAGAAATAACAATAACAAAAAGAAATAACAATAACAATAGGAAATAACAATAACAATATGAAATAACAATAACAATAAGAAATAACAATAACAATAGGAAATAACAATAACAATAATTAATAACAATAATAATAAGAAATAACAATAACAATAAGAAATAAAAATAACAATAAGAAATAACAATAACAATAAGAAATAACAATAACAATTAGAAATAAAAATAGCAATAAGAAATAACAATAACAATAAGAAATAACAATAACAATAAGAAATAACAATATCAATAAGAATTAACAATAACAATAAGAAATAACAATAACAATAAGAAATAACAATAACAATAAGAAATAACAATAACAATAAGAAATAACAATAACAATAAGAAATAACAATAACAATAGGAAATAACAATAACAATAACAATAAGAAATAACAATAACAAAAAGAAATAACAATAACAATAGGAAATAACAATAACAATAAGAAATAACAATAACAATAAGAAATAACAATAACAATAATAAATAACAATAACAATAAGAAATAACAATAACAATAAGAAATAAAAATAACAATAAGAAATAACAATAACAATAAGAAATAACAATAACAATAAGAAATAACAATAACAATAAGAAATAACAATAACTATAAGAAATAACAATAACAATAAGAAATAACAATAACAATAAGAAATAACAATAACAATAAGAAATAACAATAAAAATAAGAAATAACAATAACAATAAGAAATAACAATAACAATAACAATAAGAAATAACAATAACAATAAGAAATATCAATAACAATAAGAAATAACAATAACAATAAGAAATAACAATAACAATAAGAAATAGCAATAACTATAAGAAATAACAATAACAATAAGAAATAACAATAACAATAACAATAAGAATTAACAATAACAAAAAGAAATAACAATAACAATAGGAAATAACAATAACAATAAGAAATAACAATAACAATAAGAAATAACAATAACAATAAGAAATAACAATAACAATAAGAAATAACAATAACAATAAGAAATCACAATAACAATAAGAAATAACAATATCAGTAAGAAATAACAATAACAATAAGAAATAACAATAACAATAAGAAATAACAATAACAATAAAAAATAACAATAACAATAAGAAATAACAACAACAATAAAAAATAACAATAACAATAAGAAATAACAATATCAATAAGAAATAACAATATCAATAAGAAATAACAATAACAATAAGAAATAACAATAACAATAAGAAATAACAATAACAATAAGAAATAACAATAACAATAAGAAATAACAATAAAAATAAGAAATAACAATAACAATAACAATAAGAAATAACAATAACAATAACAATAAGAAATAACAATTACAACAACAATAAGAAATAACAATAAAAATAAGAAATAACAATATCAATAAGAAATAGCAATAACAATAAGAAATAGAAATAACAATAAGAAATAACAATAACAATAAGAAATAACAATAACAATAAGAAATAACAATAACAATAAGAAATAACAATACAAATAAGAAATAAAAATAACAATAAGAAATAACAATAACAATAACAATAAGAAATAACAATAACAATAACAATAACAATAACAATAAGAAATAACAATAACAATAACAATAAGAAATAACAATAACAATAAGAAATAACAATAACAATAAGAAATAACAATAGCAATAAAAAATAACAATAACAATAAGAAATAACAATAACAATAGGAAATAACAATATCAATAAGAAATAACAATAACAATAAGAAATAACAATAACAGTAAGAAATAACAATAACAGTAAGAAATAACAATAACAATAACAATAAGAAAGAACAATAACAATAAGAAATAACAATTACAATAAGAATTAACAATATCAATAAGAAATAACAATAACAATAAGAAATAACAATAACAGTAAGAAATAACAATAACAGTAAGAAATAACAATAACAATAACAATAAAAAAGAACAATAACAATAAGAAATAACAATAACAATAAGAAATAACAATATCAATAAGAAATAACAATAACAATAAGAAATAACAATAACAATAGGAAATAACAATAACAATAACAATAAGAAATAACAATAACAAAAAGAAATAACAATAACAATAGGAAATAACAATAACAATAAGAAATAACAATAACAATAAGAAATAACAATAACAATAGGAAATAACAATAACAATAATTAATAACAATAATAATAAGAAATAACAATAACAATAAGAAATAAAAATAACAATAAGAAATAACAATAACAATAAGAAATAACAATAACAATTAGAAATAAAAATAGCAATAAGAAATAACAATAACAATAAGAAATAACAATATCAATAAGAATTAACAATAACAATAAGAAATAACAATAACAATAAGAAATAACAATAACAATAAGAAATAACAATAACAATAAGAAATAACAATAACAATAAGAAATAACAATAACAATAGGAAATAACAATAACAATAACAATAAGAAATAACAATAACAAAAAGAAATAACAATAACAATAGGAAATAACAATAACAATAAGAAATAACAATAACAATAAGAAATAACAATAACAATAATAAATAACAATAACAATAAGAAATAACAATAACAATAAGAAATAAAAATAACAATAAGAAATAACAATAACAATAAGAAATAACAATAACAATAAGAAATAACAATAACAATAAGAAATAACAATAACTATAAGAAATAACAATAACAATAAGAAATAACAATAACAATAAGAAATAACAATAACAATAAGAAATAACAATAAAAATAAGAAATAACAATAACAATAAGAAATAACAATAACAATAACAATAAGAAATAACAATAACAATAAGAAATATCAATAACAATAAGAAATAACAATAACAATAAGAAATAACAATAACAATAAGAAATAGCAATAACTATAAGAAATAACAATAACAATAAGAAATAACAATAACAATAACAATAAGAATTAACAATAACAAAAAGAAATAACAATAACAATAGGAAATAACAATAACAATAAGAAATAACAATAACAATAAGAAATAACAATAACAATAAGAAATAACAATAAAAATAAGAAATAACAATAACAATAAGAAATCACAATAACAATAAGAAATAACAATATCAGTAAGAAATAACAATAACAATAAGAAATAACAATAACAATAAGAAATAACAATAACAATAAAAAATAACAATAACAATAAGAAATAACAACAACAATAAAAAATAACAATAACAATAAGAAATAACAATATCAATAAGAAATAACAATATCAATAAGAAATAACAATAACAATAAGAAATAACAATAACAATAAGAAATAACAATAACAATAAGAAATAACAATAACAATAAGAAATAACAATAAAAATAAGAAATAACAATAACAATAACAATAAGAAATAACAATAACAATAACAATAAGAAATAACAATTACAACAACAATAAGAAATAACAATAAAAATAAGAAATAACAATATCAATAAGAAATAGCAATAACAATAAGAAATAGAAATAACAATAAGAAATAACAATAACAATAAGAAATAACAATAACAATAAGAAATAACAATAAAAATAAGAAATAAAAATAACAATAAGAAATAACAATAACAATAACAATAAGAAATAACAATAACAATAACAATAACAATAAGAAATAACAATAACAATAACAATAAGAAATAACAATAACAATAAGAAATAACAATAACAATAAGAAATAACAATAGCAATAAAAAATAACAATAACAATAAGAAATAACAATAACAATAGGAAATAACAATATCAATAAGAAATAACAATAACAATAAGAAATAACAATAACAGTAAGAAATAACAATAACAGTAAGAAATAACAATAACAATAACAATAAGAAAGAACAATAACAATAAGAAATAACAATTACAATAAGAATTAACAATATCAATAAGAAATAACAATAACAATAAGAAATAACAATAAAAATAAGAAGGAACAATAACAATAAGAAATAACAATAGCAATAAGAAATAACAATAACAATAAGAAATAACAATAACAATAAGAAACAACAATAACAATAAGAAATAACAATAACAATAAGAAATAACAATAACAATAAAAAATAACAATAAAAATAAGAAATAACAATAACAATAAGAAATAACAATAACAATAAGAAATAACAATAACAATAAGAAATAACAATAACAATAACAATAAGAAATATCAATAACAATAAGAAATAACAATAACAATAAGAAATAACAATAACAATAAGAAATAAAAATAACAATAAGAAATAACAATAACAATAAGAAATAACAATAACAATAAGAAATAACAATAAGAATAAGAAATAACAATAACAATAAGAAATAACAATAACAATAAGAAATAACAATAACAATAAGAAATAACAATAACAATAAGGAATAACAATAGCAATAAAAAATAACAATAACAATAAGAAATAACAATAACAATAAGAAATAACAATATCAGTAAGAAATAACAATAACAATAAGAAATAACAATAACAATAAGAAATAACAATAAAAATAAGAAATAACAATAACAATAACAATAAGAAATAACAATAAAAATAAGAAATAACAATAACAATAACAATAAGAAATAACAATAACAATAACAATAAGAAATAACAATTACAACAATAAGAAATAACAATAACAATAAGAAATAACAATAGCAATAAAAAATAACAATAACAATAAGAAATAACAATAACAATAGGAAATAACAATATCAATAAGAAATAACAATAACAATAAGAAATAACAATAACAATAAGAAATAACAATAACAATAAGAAATAACAATATCAATAAGAAATAACAATAACAATAAGAAATAACAATAACAATAAGAAATAACAATAACAATAAGAAATAAAAATAACAATAAAAAATAACAATAAAAATAAGAAATAACAATAACAATAAGAAATAACAATAACAATAAGAAATAACAATAACAATAAGAAATAACAATAACAATAACAATAAGAAATATCAATAACAATAAGAAATAACAATAACAGTAAGAAATAACAATAACAATAAGAAATAAAAATAACAGTAACAAATAACAATAACAATAAGAAATAACAATAACAATAAGAAATAACTATAACAATAAGAAATAACAATAACAATAACAATAAGAAATAACAATAACAAAAAGAAATAACAATAACAATAGGAAATAACAATAACAATAAGAAATAACAATAACAGTAAGAAATAACAATAACAATAAGAAATAACAATAACAATAAGAAATAACAATAACAGTAAGAAATAACAATAACAATAAGAAATAAAAATAACAGTAAGAAATAACAATAACAATAAGAAATAACTATAACAATAAGAAATAACAATAACAATAACAATAAGAAATAACAATGACAAAAAGAAATAACAATAACAATAGGAAATAACAATAACAATAAGAAATAACAATAACAAAAAGAAATAACAATAAGAATAAGAAATAACAATAACAATAAGAAATAACAATAAGAAATAACAATAACAATAAGAAATAACAATAACAATAAGAAATAGCAATAACAATAAGAAATAACAATAACAGTTAGAAATAACAATAACAATAAGAAATAACAATAACAATAATAACAATAAGAAATAACAATATCAATAAGAATTAACAATAACAATAAGAAATAACAATAACAATAAGAAATAACAATAACAATAGCAAATAACAATAACAATAACAATAAGAAATAACAATAACAAAAAGAAATAACAATAACAATAGGAAATAAGAATAACAATAAGAAATAACAAAAACAATAAGAAATAACAATAACAATAGGAAATAACAATAACAATAATAAATAACAATAACAATAAGAAATAACAATAACAATAAGAAATAAAAATAACAATAAGAAATAACAATAACAATAAGAAATAACAATAACAATAAGAAAAAACAATAACAATAAGAAATAACAATAACAATAAGATATAACAATAACTATAAGAAATAACAATAACAATAAAAAATAACAATAATATTAAGAAATAACAATAAAAATAAGAAATAGCAATATCAATAAGAAATAGCAATAACAATAAGAAATAGCAATAACAATAAGAAATAACAATAACAATAAGAAATAACAATAAAAATAAGAAATAACAATAACAATAAGAAATAACAATAATAATAACAATTACAATAACAATAAGAAATAACAATAACAATAACAATAAGAAATAACAATAACAATAAGAAATAACAATAACAATAAGAAATAACAATAACAATAAGAAATAACAATAACAATTACAATAAGAAATAACAATAACAATAAGAAATAACAATAGCAATAAAAAATAACAATAACAATAAGAAATAACAATAACAATAGGAAATAACAATATCAATAAGAAATAACAATAACAATAAGAAATAACAATAACAATAAGAAATAACAATAACAATAAGAAATAACAATAACAATAAGGAATAACAATAGCAATAAAAAATAACAATAACAATAAGAAATAACAATAACAATAAGAAATAACAATATCAGTAAGAAATAACAATAACAATAAGAAATAACAATAATAATAAGAAATAACAATAACAATAAAAAATAACAATAACAATAAGAAATAACAACAACAATAAAAAATAACAATAACAATAAGAAATAACAATATCAATAAGAAATAACAATATCAATAAAAAATAACAATAACAATAAGAAATAACAATAACAATAAGAAATAACAATAACAATAAGAAATAACAATAACAATAACAATAAGAAATAAAAATAACAATAACAATAAGAAATAACAATTACAATAACAATAAGAAATAACAATAACAATAAGAAATAACAATAACAATAAAAAATAACAATAACAATAAGAAATAACAACAACAATAAAAAATAACAATAACAATAAGAAATAACAATATCAATAAGAAATAACAATATCAATAAGAAATAACAATAACAATAAGAAATAACAATAACAATAAGAAATAACAATAACAATAAGGAATAACAATAGCAATAAAAAATAACAATAACAATAAGAAATAACAATAACAATAAGAAATAACAATATCAGTAAGAAATAACAATAACAATAAGAAAAAACAATAATAATAAGAAATAACAATAACAATAAAAAATAACAATAACAATAAGAAATAACAACAACAATAAAAAATAACAATAACAATAAGAAATAACAATATCAATAAGAAATAACAATATCAATAAAAAATAACAATAACAATAAGAAATAACAATAACAATAACAATAAGAAATAAAAATAACAATAACAATAAGAAATAACAATTACAATAACAATAAGAAATAACAATAACAATAAGAAATAACAATAGCAATAAAAAATAACAATAACAATAAGAAATAACAACAATAGGAAATAACAATATCAATAAGAAATAACAATAACAATAAGAAATAACAATATCAATAAGAAATAACAATAACAATAAGAAATAACAATAACAATAAGAAATAACAATAACAATAACAATAAGAAATAACAATAACAATAACAATAAGAAAAAACAATAACAATAAGAAATAACAATAACAGTAAGAAATAACAATAACAATAAGAAATAAAAATAACAGTAAGAAATAACAATAACAATAAGAAATAACAATAACAATAAGAAATAACTATAACAATAAGAAATAACAATAACAATAACAATAAGAAATAACAATAACAAAAAGAAATAACAATAACAATAGGAAATAACAATAACAATAAGAAATAACAATAACAAAAATAAATAACAATAACAATAAGAAATAACAATAACAATAAGAAATAACAATAACAATAAGAAATAGCAATAACAATAAGAAATAACAATAACAGTAAGAAATAACAATAACAATAAGAAATAACAATAACAATAAGAAATAACAATAACAATAAGAAATAACAATAACAATAAGAAATAACAATATCAATAAGAATTAACAATAACAATAAGAAATAACAATAACAATAAGAAATAACAGTAACAATAAGAAATAACAATAACAATAAGAAATAACAATAACAATAAGAAATAACAATATCAATAAGAATTAACAATAACAATAAGAAATAACAATAACAATAAGAAATAACAATAACAATACGAAATAACAATAACAATAACAATAAGAAATAACAATAACAAAAAGAAATAACAATAAAAATAGGAAATAAGAATAACAATAAGAAATAACAATAACAATAAGAAATAACAGTAACAATAACAATAAGAAATAACAATAACAATAAGAAATAACAGTAACAATAAGAAATAACAATAACAATAAGAAATAACAATAACAATAGGAAATAACAATAACAATAAGAAATAACAATAAGAAATAACAATAACAAAAAGAAATAACAATAATAATAGGAAATAAGAATAACAATAAGAAATAACAATAACAATAAGAAATAACAATAACAATAGGAAATAACAATAACAATAATAAATAACAATAACAATAAGAAATAACAATAACAATAAGAAATAACAATAACAATAAGAAATAACAATAACAATAAGAAATAACAATAACTATAAGAAATAACAATAACAATAAGAAATAACAATAACAATAAGGAATAACAATAGCAATAAAAAATAACAATAACAATAAGAAATAACAATAACAATAGGAAATAACAATATCAATAAGAAATAACAATAACAATAAGAAATAACAATAACAATAAGAAATAACAATAACAATAACAATAAGAAATAACAATAATAATAAGAAAGAACAATAACAATAAGAAATAACAATAACAATAAGAAGGAACAATAACAATAAGAAATAACAATAACAATAAGAAATAACAATAACAATAAGAAACAACAATAACAATAAGAAATAACAATAACAATAAGAAATAACAATAACAATAAGAAATAACAATAACAATAAGAAATAACAAAAACAATAAGAAATAACAATAACAATAAGAAATAACAATAACAATAAGAAATAACAATAACAATAAGAAATAACAATAACTATAAGAAATAACAATAACAATAAGAAATAACAATAACAATAAGAAATAACAATAACAATAAGGAATAACAATAGCAATAAAAAATAACAATAACAATAAGAAATAACAATAACAATAGGAAATAACAATATCAATAATAAATAACAATAACAATAAGAAATAACAATAACAATAAGAAATAACAATAACAATAAGAAATAACAATAACAATAACAATAAGAAATAACAATAATAATAAGAAAGAACAATAACAATAAGAAATAACAATAACAATAAGAAATAACAATAAGAAATAACAATAACAATAAGAAGGAACAATAACAATAAGAAATAACAATAACAATAAGAAATAACAATAACAATAAGAAACAACAATAACAATAAGAAATAACAATAACAATAAGAAATAACAATAACAATAAGAAATATCAATAAGAAATAACAATAACAATAAAAAATAACAATAACAATAAGAAATAACAATAACAATAAGAAATAACAATATCAAAAAGAAATAACAATAACAATAAGAAATAACAATAACAATAGGAAATAACAATAACAATAACAATAAGAAATAACAATAACAAAAAGAAATAACAATAACAATAGGAAATAACAATAACAATAAGAAATAACAATAACAATAAGAAATAACAATAACAATAGGAAATAACAATAACAATAAGAAATAAAAATAACAATAAGAAATAACAATAACAATAAGAAATAACAATAACAATAAGAAATAAAAATAGCAATAAGAAATAACAATAACAATAAGAAATAACAATAACAATAAGAAATAACAATATCAATAAGAATTAACAATAACAATAAGAAATAACAATAACAATAAGAAATAACAATAACAATAAGAAATAACACTAACAATAAGAAATAACAATAACAATAAGAAATAACAATAACAATAGGAAATAACAATAACAATAACAATAAGAAATAACAATAACAAAAAGAAATAACAATAACAATAGGAAATAACAATAACAATAAGAAATAACAATAACAATAAGAAATAACAATAACAATAATAAATAACAATAACAATAAGAAATAACAATAACAATAAGAAATAAAAATAACAATAAGAAATAACAATAACAATAAGAAATAACAATAACAATAAGAAATAACAATAACTATAAGAAATAACAATAACAATAAGAAATAACAATAACAATAAGAAATAACAATAACAATAAGAAATAACAATAAAAATAAGAAATAACAATAACAATAAGAAATAACAATAACAATAACAATAAGAAATATCAATAACAATAAGAAATAACAATAACAATAAGAAATAACAATAACAATAAGAAATAGCAATAACTATAAGAAATAACAATAACAATAAGAAATAACAATAACAATAACAATAAGAATTAACAATAACAAAAAGAAATAACAATAACAATAGGAAATAACAATAACAATAAGAAATAACAATAACAATAAGAAATA
This sequence comes from Ontholestes murinus, assembly GCA_963969525.1. Classification (NCBI taxonomy): domain Eukaryota; kingdom Metazoa; phylum Arthropoda; class Insecta; order Coleoptera; family Staphylinidae; genus Ontholestes; species Ontholestes murinus. Next base: position 180,938 of record CAXAKX010000791.1, read on the forward strand.
ACAATAACAATAAGAAATAACAATAACAATAAGAAATAACAATAACAATAAGAAATCACAATAACAATAAGAAATAACAATATCAGTAAGAAATAACAATAACAATAAGAAATAACAATAACAATAAGAAATAACAATAACAATAAAAAATAACAATAACAATAAGAAATAACAACAACAATAAAAAATAACAATAACAATAAGAAATAACAATATCAATAAGAAATAACAATAACAATAAGAAATAACAATAACAATAAGAAATAACAATAACAATAAGAAATAACAATAACAATAAGAAATAACAATAAAAATAAGAAATAACAATAACAATAACAATAAGAAATAACAATTACAACAACAATAAGAAATAACAATATCAATAAGAAATAGCAATAACAATAAGAAATAGAAATAACAATAAGAAATAACAATAACAATAAGAAATAACAATAACAATAAGAAATAACAATAACAATAAGAAATAACAATAAAAATAAGAAATAAAAATAACAATAAGAAATAACAATAACAATAACAATAAGAAATAACAATAACAATAACAATAACAATAAGAAATAACAATAACAATAACAATAAGAAATAACAATAACAATAAGAAATAACAATAACAATAAGAAATAACAATAGCAATAAAAAATAACAATAACAATAAGAAATAACTATAACAATAGGAAATAACAATATCAATAAGAAATAACAATAACAAAAAGAAATAACAATAACAGTAAGAAATAACAATAACAGTAAGAAATAACAATAACAATAACAATAAGAAAGAACAATAACAATAAGAAATAACAATTACAATAAGAATTAACAATATCAATAAGAAATAACAATAACAATAAGAAATAACAATAAAAATAATAAGGAACAATAACAATAAGAAATAACAATAGCAATAAAAAATAACAATAACAATAAGAAATAACAATAACAATAAGAAACAACAATAACAATAAGAAATAACAATAACAATAAGAAATAACAATAACAATAAAAAATAACAATAACAATAAGAAATAACAATAACAATAAGAAATAACAATAACAATAAGAAATAACAATAACAATAACAATAAGAAATATCAATAACAATAAGAAATAACAATAACAATAAGAAATAACAATAACAATAAGAAATAAAAATAACAGTAATAAATAACAATAACAATAAGAAATAACTATAACAATAAGAAATAACAATAACAATAACAATAAGAAATAACAATAACAAAAAGAAATAACAATAACAATAGGAAATAACAATAACAATAAGAAATAACAATAACAATAAGAAATAACAATAACAATAAGAAATAACAATATCAGTAAGAAATAACAATAACAATAAGAAATAACAATAACAATAAGAAATAACAATAAAAATAAGAAATAACAATAACAATAACAATAAGAAATAACAATAAAAATAAGAAATAACAATAACAATAACAATAAGAAATAACAATAACAATAACAATAAGAAATAACAATTACAACAACAATAAGAAATAACAATAACAATAAGAAATAACAATAGCAATAAAAAATAACAATAACAATAAGAAATAACAATAACAATAGGAAATAACAATATCAATAAGAAATAACAATAACAATAAGAAATAACAATAACAATAAGAAATAACGATATCAATAAGAAATAACAACAACAATAAGAAATAACAATAACAATAAGAAATAAAAATAACAATAAAAAATAACAATAAAAATAAGAAATAACAATAACAATAAGAAATAACAATAACAATAAGAAATAACAATAACAATAAGAAATAACAATAACAATAACAATAAGAAATATCAATAACAATAAGAAATAACAATAACAATAAGAAATAACAATAACAGTAAGAAATAACAATAACAATAAGAAATAAAAATAACAGTAACAAATAACAATAACAATAAGAAATAACAATAACAATAAGAAATAACTATAACAATAAGAAATAACAATAACAATAACAATAAGAAATAACAATAACAAAAAGAAATAACAATAACAATAGGAAATAACAATAACAATAAGAAATAACAATAACAGTAAGAAATAACAATAACAATAAGAAATAACAATAACAATAAGAAATAACAATAACAGTAAGAAATAACAATAACAATAAGAAATAAAAATAACAGTAAGAAATAACAATAACAATAAGAAATAACTATAACAATAAGAAATAACAATAACAATAACAATAAGAAATAACAATAACAAAAAGAAATAACAATAACAATAGGAAATAACAATAACAATAAGAAATAACAATAACAAAAAGAAATAACAATAAGAATAAGAAATAACAATAACAATAAGAAATAACAATAACAATAAGAAATAACAATAACAATAAGAAATAACAATAACAATAAGAAATAACAATAACAATAAGAAATAACAATAACAATAATAACAATAAGAAATAACAATAACAATAATAACAATAAGAAATAACAATATCAATAAGAATTAACAATAACAATAAGAAATAACAATAACAATAAGAAATAACAATAACAATAAGAAATAACAATAACAATAAGAAATAACAATAACAAAAATAAATAACAATAACAATAAGAAATAACAATAACAATAAGAAATAACAATAACAATAGGAAATAGCAATAACAATAAGAAATAACAATAACAGTAAGAAATAACAATAACAATAAGAAATAACAATAACAATAAGAAATAACAATAACAATAAGAAATAACAATAACAATAAGAAATAACAATAACAATAAGAAATAACAATATCAATAAGAATTAACAATAACAATAAGAAATAACAATAACAATAAGAAATAACAGTAACAATAAGAAATAACAATAACAATAAGAAATAACAATAACAATAAGAAATAACAATATCAATAAGAATTAACAATAACAATAAGAAATAACAATAACAATAAGAAATAACAATAACAATAAGAAATAACAATAACAATAGGAAATAACAATAACAATAACAATAAGAAATAACAATAACAAAAAGAAATAACAATAAAAATAGGAAATAAGAATAACAATAAGAAATAACAATAACAATAAGAAATAACAGTAACAATAACAATAAGAAATAACAATAACAATAAGAAATAACAGTAACAATAAGAAATAACAATAACAATAAGAAATAACAATAACAATAGGAAATAACAATAACAATAAGAAATAACAATAAGAAATAACAATAACAAAAAGAAATAACAATAACAATAGGAAATAAGAATAACAATAAGAAATAACAATAACAATAAGAAATAACAATAACAATAGGAAATAACAATAACAATAATAAATAACAATAACAATAAGAAATAACAATAACAATAAGAAATAACAATAACAATAAGAAATAACAATAACAATAAGAAATAACAATAACTATAAGAAATAACAATAACAATAAGAAATAACAATAACAATAAGGAATAACAATAGCAATAAAAAATAACAATAACAATAAGAAATAACAATAACAATAGGAAATAACAATATCAATAAGAAATAACAATAACAATAAGAAATAACAATAACAATAAGAAATAACAATAACAATAAGAAATAACAATAACAATAACAATAAGAAATAACAATAATAATAAGAAAGAACAATAACAATAAGAAATAACAATAACAATAAGAAATAACAATAACAATAAGAAATAACAATAAGAAATAACAATAACAATAAGAAGGAACAATAACAATAAGAAATAACAATAACAATAAGAAATAACAATAACAATAAGAAACAACAATAACAATAAGAAATAACAATAACAATAAGAAATAACAATAACAATAAGAAATAACAATAAGAAATAACAATAAGAAATAACAAAAACAATAAGAAATAACAATAACAATAAAAAATAACAATAACAATAAGAAATAACAATAACAATAAGAAATAACAATATCAATAACAAATAACAATAACAATAAGAAATAACAATAACAATAGGAAATAACAATAACAATAAGAAATAACAATAACAAAAAGAAATAACAATAACAATAGGAAATAACAATAACAATAAGAAATAACGATAACAATAAGAAATAACAATAACAATAGGAAATAACAATAACAATAATTAATAACAATAATAATAAGAAATAACAATAACAATAAGAAATAAAAATAACAATAAGAAATAACAATAACAATAAGAAATAACAATAACAATAAGAAATAAAAATAGCAATAAAAAATAACAATAACAATAAGAAATAACAATAACAATAAGAAATAACAATATCAATAAGAATTAACAATAACAATAAGAAATAACAATAACAATAAGAAATAACAATAACAATAAGAAATAACAATAACAATAAGAAATAACAATAACAATAAGAAATAACAATAACAATAGGAAATAACAATAACAATAACAATAAAAAATAACAATAACAAAAAGAAATAACAATAACAATAGGAAATAACAATAACAATAAGAAATAACAATAACAATAAGAAATAACAATAACAATAATAAATAACAATAACAATAAGAAATAACAATAACAATAAGAAATAAAATTAACAATAAGAAATAACAATAACAATAAGAAATAACAATAACAATAAGAAATAACAATAACAATAAGAAATAACAATAACTATAAGAAATAACAATAACAATAAGAAATAACAATAACAATAAGAAATAACAATAACAATAAGAAATAACAATAACAATAAGAAATAAAAATAAGAAATAACAATAACAATAAGAAATAACAATAACAATAACAATAAGAAATAACAATAACAATAAAAAATATCAATAACAATAAGAAATAACAATAACAATAAGAAATAACAATAACAATAAGAAATAGCAATAACTATAACAAATAACAATAACAATAAGAAATAACAATAACAATAACAATGAGAATTAACAATAACAAAAAGAAATAACAATAACAATAGGAAATAACAATAACAATAAGAAATAACAATAACAATAAGAAATAGCAATAACAATAAGAAATAACAATAACAATAAGAAATAACAATAACAATAAGAAATAACAATAACAATAAGAAATCACAATAACAATAAGAAATAACAATATCAGTAAGAAATAACAATAACAATAAGAAATAACAATAACAATAAGAAATAACAATAACAATAAAAAATAACAATAACAATAAGAAATAACAACAACAATAAAAAATAACAATAACAATAAGAAATAACAATATCAATAAGAAATAACAATATCAATAAGAAATAACGATAACAATAAGAAATAACAATAACAATAAGAAATAACAATAACAATAAGAAATAACAATAACAATAAGAAATAACAATAAAAATAAGAAATAACAATAACAATAACAATAAGAAATAACAATAACAATAACAATAAGAAATAACAATTACAACAACAATAAGAAATAACAATAAAAAATAAGAAATAACAATATCAATAAGAAATAGCAATAACAATAAGAAATAGAAATAACAATAAGAAATAACAATAACAATAAGAAATAACAATAACAATAAGAAATAACAATAACAATAAGAAATAACAATAAAAATAAGAAATAAAAATAACAATAAGAAATAACAATAACAATAACAATAAGAAATAACAATAACAATAACAATAACAATAACAATAAGAAATAACAATAACAATAACAATAAGAAATAACAATAACAATAAGAAATAACAATAACAATAAGAAATAACAATAGCAATAAAAAATAACAATAACAATAAGAAATAACAATAACAATAGGAAATAACAATATCAATAAGAAATAACAATAACAATAAGAAATAACAATAACAGTAAGAAATAACAATAACAGTAAGAAATAACAATAACAATAACAATAAGAAAGAACAATAACAATAAGAAATAAGAATTACAATAAGAATTAACAATATCAATAAGAAATAACAATAACAATAAGAAATAACAATAAAAATAAGAAGGAACAATAACAATAAGAAATAACAATAGCAATAAGAAATAACAATAACAATAAGAAATAACAATAACAATAAGAAACAACAATAACAATAAGAAATAACAATAACAATAAGAAATAACAATAACAATAAGAAATAACCATAACAATAAGAAATAACAAAAACAATAAGAAATAACAATAACAATAAGAAATAACAATAACAATAAGAAATAACAATAACAATAAGAAATAACAATAACAATAAGAAATAACAATATCAATAAGAAATAACAATAAAAATAAGAAATAACAATAACAATAAGAAATAACAATAACAATAAAAAATAACAATAACAATAAGAAATAACAATAACAATAAGAAATAACAACAAGAATAAAAAATAACAATAACAATAAGAAATAACAATATCAATAAGAAATAACAATAACAATAAGAAATAACAATAACAATAAGAAATAACAATATCAATAAGAAATAACAATAACAATAAAAAATAACAATAAAAATAAGAAATAACAATAACAATAAGAAATAACAATAACAATAAGAAATAACAATAACAATAAGAAATAACAATAACAATAACAATAAGAAATATCAATAACAATAAGAAATAACAATAACAATAAGAAATAACAATAACAATAAGAAATAAAAATAACAATAAGAAATAACAATAACAATAAGAAATAACAATAACAATAAGAAATAACAATAACAATAAGAAATAACAATAACAATAAGAAATAACAATAACAATAAGAAATAACAATAACAATAAGAAATAACAATAACAATAAGAAATAACAATAACAATAAGGAATAACAATAGCAATAAAAAATAACAATAACAATAAGAAATAACAATAACAATAAGAAATAACAATATCAGTAAGAAATAACAATAACAATAAGAAATAACAATAACAATAAGAAATAACAATAAAAATAAGAAATAACAATAACAATAACAATAAGGAATAACAATAAAAATAAGAAATAACAATAACAATAACAATAAGAAATAACAATAACAATAACAATAAGAAATAACAATTACAACAACTATAAGAAATAACAATAACAATAAGAAATAACAATAACAATAGGAAATAACAATATCAATAAGAAATAACAATAACAATAAGAAATAACAATAACAATAAGAAATAACAATAACAATAAGAAATAACAATATCAATAAGAAATAACAATAACAATAAGAAATAACAATAACAATAAGAAATAACAATAACAATAAGAAATAAAAATAACAATAAAAAATAACAATAAAAATAAGAAATAACAATAACAATAAGAAATAACAATAACAATAACAATAAGAAATATCAATAACAATAAGAAATAACAATAACAATAAGAAATAACAATAACAGTAAGAAATAACAATAACAATAAGAAATAAAAATAACAGTAACAAATAACAATAACAATAAGAAATAACAATAACAATAAGAAATAACTATAACAATAAGAAATAACAATAACAATAACAATAAGAAATAACAATAACAAAAAGAAATAACAATAACAATAGGAAATAACAATAACAATAAGAAATAACAATAACAGTAAGAAATAACAATAACAATGAGAAATAACAATAACAATAAGAAATAACAATAACAGTAAGAAATAACAATAACATTAAGAAATAAAAATAACAGTAAGAAATAACAATAACAATAAGAAATAACTATAACAATAAGAAATAACAATAACAATAACAATAAGAAATAACAATAACAAAAAGAAATAACAATAACAATAGAAAATAACAATAACAATAAGAAATAACAATAACAAAAAGAAATAACAATAAGAATAAGAAATAACAATAACAATAAGAAATAACAATAAGAAATAACAATAACAATAAGAAATAACAATAACAATAAGAAATAGCAATAACAATAAGAAATAACAATAACAGTTAGAAATAACAATAACAATAAGAAATAACAATAACAATAATAACAATAAGAAATAACAATATCAATAAGAATTAACAATAACAATAAGAAATAACAATAACAATAAGAAATAACAATAACAATAAGAAATAACAATAACAATAAGAAATAACAATAACAATAAGAAATAACAATAACAATAGCAAATAACAATAACAATAACAATAAGAAATAACAATAACAAAAAGAAATAACAATAACAATAGGAAATAAGAATAACAATAAGAAATAACAAAAACAATAAGAAATAACAATAACAATAGGAAATAACAATAACAATAATAAATAACAATAACAATAAGAAATAACAATAACAATAAGAAATAAAAATAACAATAAGAAATAACAATAACAATAAGAAATAACAATAACAATAAGAAATAACAATAACAATAAGAAATAACAATAACAATAAGAAATAACAATAACAATAAAAAATAACAATAAAAATAAGAAATAACAATAACAATAAGAAATAACAATAACAATAAGAAATAACAATAACAATAACAATAAGAAATATCAATAACAATAAGAAATAACAATAACAATAAGAAATAACAATAACAGTAAGAAATAACAATAACAATAAGAAATAAAAATAACAATAACAATAAGAAATAACAATAACAATAAGAAATAACAATAACAATAACAATAAGAAATAACAATAACAATAAGAAATAACAATAGCAATAAAAAATAACAATAACAATAAGAAATAACAATAACAATAGGAAATAACAATATCAATAAGAAATAACAATAACAATAAGAAATAACAATAACAATAAGAAATAACAATAACAATAACAATAAGAAAGAACAATAACAATAAGAAATAACAATAGCAATAAGAATTAACAATATCAATAAGATATAACAATAACAATAAGAAATAACAATAACAATAAGAAGGAACAATAACAATAAGAAATAACAATAACAATAAGAAACAACAATAACAATAAGAAATAACAATAACAATAAGAAATAACAATAACAATAAGAAATAACCATAACAATAAGAAATAACAAAAACAATAAGAAATAACAATAACAATAAGAAATAACAATAACAATAAGAAATAACAATAACAATAAGAAATAACAATAACAATAAGAAATAACAATAAAAATAAGAAATAACAATAACAATAAGAAATAACAATAACAATAAAAAATAACAATAACAATAAGAAATAACAATAACAATAAGAAATAACAACAAGAATAAAAAATAACAATAACAATAAGAAATAACAATATCAATAAGAAATAACAATAACAATAAGAAATAACAATATCAATAAGAAATAACAATAACAATAAAAAATAACAATAAAAATAAGAAATAACAATAACAATAAGAAATAACAATAACAATAACAATAACAATAACAATAACAATAACAATAAGAAATTTCAATAACAATAAGAAATAACAATAACAATAAGAAATAACAATAACAATAAGAAATAACAATAACAATAAGAAATAACAATAACAATAAGAAATAACAAAAACAATAAGAAATAACAATAACAATAAGAAATAACAATAACAATAAGAAATAACAATAACAATAAGAAATAACAATAAGAAATAACAATAACAATAAGAAATAACAAAAACAATAAGAAATAACAATAACAATAAGAAATAACAATAACAATAAAAAATAACAATAACAGTAAGAAATAACAATAAGAAATAACAATAACAATAACAATAAAACAGAACAATAACAATAAAAAATAACAATAACAATAAGAAATAACAATAACAATAAGAAATAACAATAACAATAAGAAATAACAATAACAATAAGAAATAACAATAACAATAAGAAATAACAATAGCAATAAAAAATAACAATAACAATAAAAAATAACAATAACAATAGGAAATAACAATATCAATAAGAAATAACAATAACAATAAGAAATAACAATAACAATAAGAAATAACAATATCAATAAGAAATAACAATAACAATAAGAAATAACAATAACAATAAGAAATAACAATAACAATAAGAAATAACAATAACAATAAAAAATAACAATAAAAATAAGAAATAACAATAACAATAAGAAATAACAATAACAATAAGAAATAACAATAACAATAACAATAAGAAATATCAATAACAATAAGAAATAACAATAACAATAAGAAATAACAATAACAGTAAGAAATAACAATAACAATAAGAAATAAAAATAACAGTAAGAAATAACAATAACAATAAGAAATAACTATAACAATAAGAAATAACAATAACAATAACAATAAGAAATAACAATAACAAAAAGAAATAACAATAACAATAGGAAATAACAATAACAATAAGAAATAACAATAACAAAAAAAAATAACAATAAGAATAAGAAATAACAATAACAATAAGAAATAACAATAAGAAATAACAATAACAATAAGAAATAGCAATAACAATAAGAAATAACAATAACAGTTAGAAATAACAATAACAATAAGAAATAACAATATCAATAAGAATTAACAATAACAATAAGAAATAACAATAACAATAAGAAATAACAATAACAATAAGAAATAACAATAACAATAACAATAAGAAATAACAATAACAATAAGAAATAACAATAACAATAAGAAATAACAATAACAATAGCAAATAACAATAACAATAACAATAACAATAAGAAATAACAATAACAAAAAGAAATAACAATAACAATAAGAAATAACAATATCAATAAGAAATAACAATAACAATAAGAAATAACAATAACAATAAGAAATAACAATAACAATAAGAAATAACAATAACAGTAAGAAATAACAATAAGAAATAACAATAACAATAACAATAAAACAGAACAATAACAATAAAAAATAACAATAACAATAAGAAATAACAATAACAATAAGAAATAACAATAACAATAAGAAATAACAATAACAATAAGAAATAACAATAACAATAAGAAATAACAATAGCAATAAAAAATAACAATAACAATAGGAAATAACAATATCAATAAGAAATAACAATAACAATAAGAAATAACAATAACAATAAGAAATAACAATATCAATAAGAAATAACAATAACAATAAGAAATAACAATAACAATAAGAAATAACAATAACAATAAGAAATAACAATAACAATAAGAAATAACAATATCAATAAGAAATAACAATAACAATAAGAAATAACAATAAGAAATAACAATAACAATAAGAAATAACAAAAACAATAAGAAATAACAATAACAATAAGAAATAACAATAACAATAAGAAATAACAATAACAATAAGAAATAACAATTAAAAATAACAATAACAATAAGAAATAACAAAAACAATAAGAAATAACAATAACAATAAGAAATAACAATAACAATAAGAAATAACAATAACAGTAAGAAATAACAATAAGAAATAACAATAACAATAACAATAAAACAGAACAATAACAATAAAAAATAACAATAACAATAAGAAATAACAATAACAATAAGAAATAACAATAACAATAAGAAATAACAATAACAATAAGAAATAACAATAGCAATAAAAAATAACAATAACAATAGGAAATAACAATATCAATAAGAAATAACAATAACAATAAGAAATAACAATAACAATAAGAAATAACAATATCAATAAGAAATAACAATAACAATAAGAAATAACAATAACAATAAGAAATAACAATAACAATAAGAAATAACAATAACAATAAAAAATAACAATAAAAATAAGAAATAACAATAACAATAAGAAATAACAATAACAATAAGAAATAACAATAACAATAACAATAAGAAATATCAATAACAATAAGAAATAACAATAACAATAAGAAATAACAATAACAGTAAGAAATAACAATAACAATAAGAAATAAAAATAACAGTAAGAAATAACAATAACAACAAGAAATAACTATAACAATAAGAAATAACAATAACAATAACAATAAGAAATAACAATAACAAAAAGAAATAACAATAACAATAGGAAATAACAATAACAATAAGAAATAACAATAACAAAAAAAAATAACAATAAGAATAAGAAATAACAATAACAATAAGAAATAACAATAAGAAATAACAATAAGAAATAACAATAACAATAAGAAATAACAATAACAATAAGAAATAGCAATAACAATAAGAAATAACAATAACAGTTAGAAATAACAATAACAATAAGAAATAACAATATCAATAAGAATTAACAATAACAATAACAATAAGAAATAACAATAACAATAAGAAATAACAATAACAATAACAATAAGAAATAACAATAACAATAAGAAATAACAATAACAATAAGAAATAACAATAACAATAGCAAATAACAATAACAATAACAATAACAATAAGAAACAACAATAACAAAAAGAAATAACAATAACAATAGGAAATAAGAATAACAATAAGAAATAACAAAAACAATAAGAAATAACAATAACAATAGGAAATAACAATAACAATAATAAATAACAATAACAATAAGAAATAACATTAACAATAAGAAATAACAATAACAATAAGAAATAACAATAACAATAAGAAATAGCAATAACAATAAGAAATAACAATAACAATAAGAAGTAACAATAACAATAAGAAATAACAATAACAATAAGAAATAACAATAACAATAAGAAGTAACAATAACAATAACAATAAGAAAAAACAATAAGAAATAACAATAACAATAACAATAAGAAATAACAATAACAATAACAATAACAATAACAATAAGAAATAACAATAACAATAAGAAATAACAATAACAATATGTAATAACAATAACAATAAGAAATAACAATAACAATAAGAAATAACAATAACAATAAGTAATAACAGTAACTATAAGAAATAACAATAACAATAAGAAATAACAATAACAGTAAGAAATAACAATAACAATAAGAAATAAAAATAACAATGAGAAATAACAATAACAATAAGAAATAACAATAACAATAACAATAAGAAATAACAATAACAAAAAGAAATAACAATAACAATAGGAAATAACAATAACAATAAGAAATAACAATAACAATAAGAAATAACAATAACAATAAGAAATAACAATAACAATAAGAAATAACAATAAGAATAAGAAATAACAATAACAATAAGAAATAGCAATAACAATAAGAAATAACAATAACAATAAGAAATAACAATAACAATAAGAAATAACAATAACAATAAGAAATAACAATAACAATGAGAAATAACAATAACAGTAAGAAATAACAATAAGAATTAACAATAACAATAAGAAATAACAATAACAATAAGAAATAACAATAACAATAAGAAATAACAATAAGAAATAACAATAACAATAAGAAATAACAATAACAATAAGAAATAACAATAACAATAGCAAATAACAATAACAATAACAATAAGAAATAACAATAACAAAAAGAAATAACAATAACAATAAGAAATAACAATATCAATAAGAAATAACAATAACAATAAGAAATAACAATAACAATAAGAAATAACAATATCAATAAGAAATAACAATAACAATAAAAAATAACAATAAAAATAAGAAATAACAATAACAATAAGAAATAACAATAACAATAACAATAACAATAACAATAAGAAATTTCAATAACAATAAGAAATAACAATAACAATAAGAAATAACAATAACAATAAGAAATAACAATAAGAAATAACAATAAGAAATAACAATAACAATAAGAAATAACAAAAACAATAAGAAATAACAATAACAATAAGAAATAACAATAACAATAAGAAATAACAATAACAATAAGAAATAACAAAAACAATAAGAAATAACAATAACAATAAGAAATAACAATAACAATAAGAAATAACAATAACAATAACAATAAAACAGAACAATAACAATAAAAAATAACAATAACAATAAGAAATAACAATAACAATAAGAAATAACAATAACAATAAGAAATAACAATAACAATAAGAAATAACAATAGCAATAAAAAATAACAATAACAATAAAAAATAACAATAACAATAGGAAATAACAATATCAATAAGAAATAACAATAACAATAAGAAATAACAATAACAATAAGAAATAACAATATCAATAAGAAATAACAATAACAATAAGAAATAACAATAACAATAAGAAATAACAATAACAATAAGAAATAACAATAACAATAAAAAATAACAATAAAAATAAGAAATAACAATAACAATAAGAAATAACAATAACAATAAGAAATAACAATAACAATAACAATAAGAAATATCAATAACAATAAGAAATAACAATAACAATAAGAAATAACAATAACAGTAAGAAATAACAATAACAATAAGAAATAAAAATAACAGTAAGAAATAACAATAACAATAAGAAATAACTATAACAATAAGAAATAACAATAAGAATAACAATAAGAAATAACAATAACAAAAAGAAATAACAATAACAATAGGAAATAACAATAACAATAAGAAATAACAATAACAAAAAAAAATAACAATAAGAATAAGAAATAACAATAAGAAATAACAATAAGAAATAACAATAACAATAAGAAATAACAATAACAATAAGAAATAGCAATAACAATAAGAAATAACAATAACAGTTAGAAATAACAATAACAATAAGAAATAACAATATCAATAAGAATTAACAATAACAATAACAATAAGAAATAACAATAACAATAAGAAATAACAATAACAATAACAATAAGAAATAACAATAACAATAAGAAATAACAATAACAATAAGAAATAACAATAACAATAGCAAATAACAATAACAATAACAATAACAATAAGAAACAACAATAACAAAAAGAAATAACAATAACAATAGGAAATAAGAATAACAATAAGAAATAACAAAAACAATAAGAAATAACAATAACAATAGGAAATAACAATAACAATAATAAATAACAATAACAATAAGAAATAACATTAACAATAAGAAATAACAATAACAATAAGAAATAACAATAACAATAAGAAATAGCAATAACAATAAGAAATAACAATAACAATAAGAAGTAACAATAACAATAAGAAATAACAATAACAATAAGAAATAACAATAACAATAAGAAGTAACAATAACAATAACAATAAGAAAAAACAATAAGAAATAACAATAACAATAACAATAAGAAATAACAATAACAATAACAATAACAATAACAATAAGAAATAACAATAACAATAAGAAATAACAATAACAATATGTAATAACAATAACAATAAGAAATAACAATAACCATAAGAAATAACAATAACAATAAGTAATAACAGTAACTATAAGAAATAACAATAACAATAAGAAATAACAATAACAGTAAGAAATAACAATAACAATAAGAAATAAAAATAACAATGAGAAATAACAATAACAATAAGAAATAACAATAACAATAACAATAAGAAATAACAATAACAAAAAGAAATAACAATAACAATAGGAAATAACAATAACAATAAGAAATAACAATAACAATAAGAAATAACAATAACAATAAGAAATAACAATAACAATAAGAAATAACAATAAGAATAAGAAATAACAATAACAATAAGAAATAGCAATAACAATAAGAAATAACAATAACAATAAGAAATAACAATAACAATAAGAAATAACAATAACAATAAGAAATAACAATAACAATAAGAAATAACAATAACAATAAGAAATAACAATAACAGTAAGAAATAACAATAAGAAATAACAATAACAATAACAATAAGAAAGCACAATAACAATAAAAAATAACAATAACAATAAGAAATAACAATATCAATAAGAAATAACAATAAAAATAAGAAATAACAATAACAATAACAATAAGAAATAACAATAACAATAAGAAATAACAATAGCAATAAGAAATAACAATAACAATAAGAAATAACAATAGCAATAAAAAATAACAATAACAATAAGAAATAACAATAACAATAGGAAATAACAATATCAATAAGAAATAACAATAACAATAAGAAATAACAATAACAATAAGAAATAACAATAACAATAAGAAATAACAATATCAATAAGAAATAACAATAACAATAAGAAATAACAATAAGAATAAGAAATAACAATAACAATAAGAAATAACAATAACAATAAAAAATAACAATAAAAATAAGAAATAACAATAACAATAAGAAATAACAATAACAATAAGAAATAACAATAACAATAACAATAAGAAATAACAATAACAATAACAATAAGAAATAACAATAACAATAAGAAATAACAATAACAGTAAGAAATAACAATAACAATAAGATATAAAAATAACAGTAAGAAATAACAATAACAATAAGAAATAACTATAACAATAAGAAATAACAATAACAATAACAATAAGAAATAACAATAACAAAAAGAAATAACAATAACAATAGGAAATAACAATAACAATAAGAAATAACAATAACAAAAAGAAATAACAATAAGAATAAGAAATAACAATAACAATAAGAAATAGCAATAACAATAAGAAATAACAATAACAGTTAGAAATAACAATAACAATAAGAAATAACAATAACAATAATAAAAATAAGAAATAACAATATCAATAAGAATTAACAATAACAATAAGAAATAACAATAACAATAAGAAATAACAATAACAATAAGAAATAACAATAACAATAAGAAATAACAATAACAATAACAATAACAATAAGAAATAACAATAACAAAAAGAAATAACAATAACAATAGGAAATAAGAATAACAATAAGAAATAACAAAAACAATAAGAAATAACAATAACAATAGGAAATAACAATAACAATAATAAATAACAATAACAATAAGAAATAACAATAACAATAAGAAATAAAAATAACAATAAGAAATAACAATAACAATAAGAAATAACAATAACAATAAAAAATAACAATAACATTAAGAAATAACAATAAAAATAAGAAATAACAATATCAATAAGAAATAGCAATAACAATAAGAAATAGTAATAACAATAAGAAATAACAATAACAATAAGAAATAACAATAAAAATAAGAAATAACAATAACAATAAGAAATAACAATAACAATAACAATTACAATAACAATAAGAAATAACAATAACAATAAGAAATAACAATAACAATAAGAAATAACAATAACAATAAGAAATAACAATAACAATAAGAAATAACAATAGCAATAAAAAATAACAATAACAATAAGAAATAACAATAACAATAGGAAATAACAATATCAATAAGAAATAACAATAACAATAAGAAATAACAATAAGAAATAACAATAACAGTAAGAAATAACAATAAGAAATAACAATAACAATAACAATAACAATAAGAAAGAACAATAACAATAAGAAATAACAATAACAATAAG
Organism: Ontholestes murinus; assembly: GCA_963969525.1. Taxonomy (NCBI): domain Eukaryota; kingdom Metazoa; phylum Arthropoda; class Insecta; order Coleoptera; family Staphylinidae; genus Ontholestes; species Ontholestes murinus. The sequence continues at coordinate 198,407 of CAXAKX010000791.1, forward strand.
AATTAACAATATCAATAAGAAATAACAATAACAATAAGAAATAACAATAACAATAAGAAGGAACAATAACAATAAGAAATAACAATAACAATAAGAAATAACAATAACAATAAGAAACAACAATAACAATAAGAAATAACAATAACAATAAGAAATAACAATATCAGTAAGAAATAACAATAACAATAAGAAATAACAATAACAATAAGAAATAACAATAAAAATAAGAAATAACAATAACAATAACAATAAGAAATAACAATAAAAATAAGAAATAACAATAACAATAACAATAAGAAATAACAATAACAATAACAATAAGAAATAACAATTACAACAACAATAAGAAATAACAATAACAATAAGAAATAACAATAACAATAAGAAATAACAATAGCAATAAAAAATAACAATAACAATAAGAAATAACAATAACAATAGGAAATAACAATATCAATAAGAAATAACAATAACAATAAGAAATAACAATAACAATAAGAAATAACAATAACAATAAGAAATAACAATATCAATAAGAAATAACAATAACAATAAGAAATAACAATAACAATAAGAAATAACAATAACAATAAGAAATAAAAATAACAATAAAAAATAACAATAAAAATAAGAAATAACAATAACAATAAGAAATAACAATAACAATAAGAAATAACAATAACAATAAGAAATAACAATAACAATAACAATAAGAAATATCAATAACAATAAGAAATAACAATAACAATAAGAAATAACAATAAGAGTAAGAAATAACAATAACAATAAGAAATAAAAATAACAGTAACAAATAACAATAACAATAAGAAATAACAATAACAATAAGAAATAACTATAACAATAAGAAATAACAATAACAATAACAATAAGAAATAACAATAACAAAAAGAAATAACAATAACAATAGGAAATAACAATAACAATAAGAAATAACAATAACAGTAAGAAATAACAATAACAATAAGAAATAACAATAACAATAAGAAATAACAATAACAGTAAGAAATAACAATAACAATAAGAAATAAAAATAACAGTAAGAAATAACAATAACAATAAGAAATAACTATAACAATAAGAAATAACAATAACAATAACAATAAGAAATAACAATAACAAAAAGAAATAACAATAACAATAGGAAATAACAATAACAATAAGAAATAACAATAACAAAAAGAAATAACAATAAGAATAAGAAATAACAATAACAATAAGAAATAACAATAAGAAATAACTATAACAATAAGAAATAACAATAACAATAAGAAATAGCAATAACAATAAGAAATAACAATAACAGTTAGAAATAACAATAACAATGAGAAATAACAATAAAAATAATAACAATAAGAAATAACAATATCAATAAAAATTAACAATAACAATAAGAAATAACAATAACAATAAGAAATAACAATAACAATAAGAAATAACAATAACAATAAGAAATAACAATAACAATAAGAAATAACAATAACAATAGCAAATAACAATAAGAAATAACAATAACAAAAAGAAATAACAATAACAATAGGAAATAAGAATAACAATAAGAAATAACAAAAACAATAAGAAATAACAATAACAATAGGAAATAACAATAACAATAACAATAATAAATAACAATAACAATAAGAAATAACAATAACAATAAGAAATAAAAATAACAATAAGAAATAACAATAACAATAAGAAATAACAATAACAATAAGAAATAACAATAACAATAAGAAATAACAATAACAATAAGATATAACAATAACTATAAGAAATAACAATAACAATAAAAAATAACAATAACATTAAGAAATAACAATAAAAATAAGAAATAGCAATATCAATAAGAAATAGCAATAACAATAAGAAATAGCAATAACAATAAGAAATAACAATAACAATAAGAAATAACAATAACAATAAGAAATAACAATAAAAATAAGAAATTACAATAACAATAAGAAATAACAATAATAATAACAATTACAATAACAATAAGAAATAACAATAACAATAACAATAAGAAATAACAATAACAATAAGAAATAACAATAACAATAAGAAATAACAATAACAATAACAATAAGAAATAACAATAACAATAAAAAATAACAATAGCAATAAAAAATAACAATAACAATAAGAAATAACAATAACAATAGGAAATAACAATATCAATAAGAAATAACAATAACAATAAGAAATAACAATAACAATAAGAAATAACAATAACAATAAGAAATAACAATAACAATAACAATAACAATAAGAAAGAACAATAACAATAAGAAATAACAATAGCAATAAGAATTAACAATATCAATAAGATATAACAATAACAATAAGAAATAACAATAACAATAAGAAGGAACAATAACAATAAGAAATAACAATAACAATAAGAAATAACAATAACAATAGGAAATAACAATAACAATAAGAAATAACCATAACAATAAGAAATAACAAAAACAATAAGAAATAACAATAACAATAAGAAATAACAATAACAATAAGAAATAACAATAACAATAAGAAATAACAATAACAATAAGAAATAACAATAAAAATAAGAAATAACAATAACAATAAGAAATAACAATAACAATAAAAAATAACAATAACAATAAGAAATAACAATAACAATAAGAAATAACAACAAGAATAAAAAATAACAATAACAATAAGAAATAACAATATCAATAAGAAATAACAATAACAATAAGAAATAACAATAACAATAAGAAATAACAATATCAATAAGAAATAACAATAACAATAAAAAATAACAATAAAAATAAGAAATAACAATAACAATAAGAAATAACAATAACAATAACAATAACAATAACAATAAGAAATTTCAATAACAATAAGAAATAACAATAACAATAAGAAATAACAATAACAATAATAAATAACAATAACAATAAGAAATAACAATAACAATAAGAAATAACAAAAACAATAAGAAATAACAATAACAATAAGAAATAACAATAACAATAAGAAATAACAATAACAATAAGAAATAACAATAAGAAATAACAATAACAATAAGAAATAACAAAAACAATAAGAAATAACAATAACAATAAGAAATAACAATAACAATAAGAAATAACAATAAGAAATAACAATAACAATAACAATAAAACAGAACAATAACAATAAAAAATAACAATAACAATAAGAAATAACAATAACAATAAGAAATAACAATAACAATAAGAAATAACAATAACAATAAGAAATAACAATAACAATAAGAAATAACAATAGCAATAAAAATAACAATAACAATAAAAAATAACAATAACAATAGGAAATAACAATATCAATAAGAAATAACAATAACAATAAGAAATAACAATAACAATAAGAAATAACAATATCAATAAGAAATAACAATAACAATAAGAAATAACAATAACAATAAGAAATAACAATAACAATAAGAAATAACAATAACAATAAGAAATAACAATAACAATAAAAAATAACAATAAAAATAAGAAATAACAATAACAATAAGAAATAACAATAACAATAAGAAATAACAATAACAATAACAATAAGAAATATCAATAACAATAAGAAATAACAATAACAATAAGAAATAACAATAACAGTAAGAAATAACAATAACAATAAGAAATAAAAATAACAGTAAGAAATAACAATAACAATAAGAAATAACTATAACAATAAGAAATAACAATAACAATAACAAAAAGAAATAACAATAACAATAGGAAATAACAATAACAATAAAAAATAACAATAACAAAAAAAAATAACAATAAGAATAAGAAATAACAATAACAATAAGAAATAACAATAAGAAATAACAATAACAATAAGAAATAACAATAACAATAAGAAATAGCAATAACAATAAGAAATAACAATAACAGTTAGAAATAACAATAACAATAAGAAATAACAATATCAATAAGAATTAACAATAACAATAAGAAATAACAATAACAATAAGAAATAACAATAACAATAAGAAATAACAATAACAATAAGAAATAACAATAACAATAAGAAATAACAATAACAATAACAATAAGAAATAACAATAACAATAAGAAATAACAATAACAATAAGAAATAACAATAACAATAGCAAATAACAATAACAATAACAATAACAATAAGAAATAACAATAACAAAAAGAAATAACAATAACAATAGGAAATAAGAATAACAATAAGAAATAACAAAAACAATAAGAAATAACAATAACAATAGGAAATAACAATAACAATAATAAATAACAATAACAATAAGAAATAGCATTAACAATAAGAAATAACAATAACAATAAGAAATAACAATAACAATAAGAAATAGCAATAACAATAAGAAATAACAATAACAATAAGAAGTAACAATAACAATAAGAAATAACAATAACAATAAGAAATAACAATAACAATAAGAAATAACAATAACAATAAGAAGTAACAATAACAATAACAATAAGAAAAAACAATAAGAAATAACAATAACAATAACAATAAGAAATAACAATAACAATATGTAATAACAATAACAATAAGAAATAACAATAACAATAAGAAATAACAATAACAATAAGTAATAACAGTAACTATAAGAAATAACAATAACAGTAAGAAATAACAATAACAATAAGAAATAAAAATAACAATGAGAAATAACAATAACAATAAGAAATAACAATAACAATAACAATAAGAAATAACAATAACAAAAAGAAATTACAATAACAATAGGAAATAACAATAACAATAAGAAATAACAATAACAATAAGAAATAACAATAACAATAAGAAATAACAATAACAATAAGAAATAACAATAACAATAAGAAATAACAATAACAATAAGAAATAACAATAACAATAAGAAATAACAATAACAGTAAGAAATAACAATAAGAAATAACAATAACAATAACAATAAGAAAGCACAATAACAATAAAAAATAACAATAACAATAAGAAATAACAATATCATTAAGAAATAACAATTAAAATAAGAAATAACAATAACAATAACAATAAGAAATAACATTAACAATAAGAAATAACAATAACAATAAGAAATAACAATAGCAATAAGAAATAACAATAACAATAAGAAATAACAATAGCAATAAAAAATAACAATAACAATAAGAAATAACAATAACAATAGGAAATAACAATATCAATAAGAAATAACAATAACAATAAGAAATAACAATAACAATAAGAAATAACAATAACAATAAGAAATAACAATATCAATAAGAAATAACAATAACAATAAGAAATAACAATAAGAATAAGAAATAACAATAACAATAAGAAATAACAATAACAATAAAAAATAACAATAAAAATAAGAAATAACAATAACAATAAGAAATAACAATAACAATAAGAAATAACAATAACAATAACAATAAGAAATAACAATAACAATAACAATAAGAAATATCAATAACAATAAGAAATAACAATAACAATAAGAAATAACAATAACAGTAAGAAATAACAATAACAATAAGAAATAAAAATAACAGTAAGAAATAACAATAACAATAAGAAATAACTATAACAATAAGAAATAACAATAACAATAACAATAAGAAATAACAATAAAAAAAAGAAATAACAATAACAATAGGAAATAACAATAACAATAAGAAATAACAATAACAAAAAGAAATAACAATAAGAATAAGAAATAACAATAACAATAAGAAATAGCAATAACAATAAGAAATAACAATAACAGTTAGAAATAACAATAACAATAAGAAATAACAATAACAATAATAACAATAAGAAATAACAATATCAATAAGAATTAACAATAACAATAAGAAATAACAATAACAATAAGAAATAACAATAACAATAAGAAATAACAATAACAATAAGAAATAACAATAACAATAACAATAACAATAAGAAATAACAATAACAAAAAGAAATAACAATAACAATAGGAAATAAGAATAACAATAAGAAATAACAAAAACAATAAGAAATAACAATAACAATAGGAAATAACAATAACAATAATAAATAACAATAACAATAAGAAATAACAATAACAATAAGAAATAAAAATAACAATAAGAAATAACAATAACAATAAGAAATAACAATAACAATAAAAAATAACAATAACATTAAGAAATAACAATAAAAATAAGAAATAACAATATCAATAAGAAATAGCAATAACAATAAGAAATAGTAATAACAATAAGAAATAACAATAACAATAAGAAATAACAATAAAAATAAGAAATAACAATAACAATAAGAAATAACAATAACAATAAGAAATAACAATAAGAAATAACAATAACAATAAGAAATAACAAAAACAATAAGAAATAACAATAACAATTAAAAATAACAATAACAATAAGAAATAACAATAACAGTAAGAAATAACAATAAGAAATAACAATAACAATAACAATAACAATAAAACAGAACAATAACAATAAAAAATAACAATAACAATAGGAAATAACAATAACAATAAGAAATAACAATAACAATAAGAAATAACAATAACAATAAGAAATAACCATAACAATAAGAAATAACCATAGCAATAAAAATAACAATAACAATAAAAAATAACAATAACAATAGGAAATAACAATATCAATCAGAAATAACAATAACAATAAGAAATAACAATAACAATAAGAAATAACAATATCAATAAGAAATAACAATAACAATAAGAAATAACAATAACAATAAGAAATAACAATAACAATAAGAAATAACAATAACAATAAAAAATAACAATAAAAATAAGAAATAACAATAACAATAAGAAATAACAATAACAATAACAATAAGAAATATCAATAACAATAAGAAATAACAATAACAATAAGAAATAACAATAACAGTAAGAAATAACAATAACAATAAGAAATAAAAATAACAGTAAGAAATAACAATAACAATAAGAAATAACTATAACAATAAGAAATAACAATAACAATAACAAAAAGAAATAACAATAACAATAAGAAATAACAATAACAATAACAATAAGAAATATCAATAACAATAAGAAATAACAATAACAGTAAGAAATAACAATAACAATAAGAAATAAAAATAACAGTAACAAATAACAATAACAATAAGAAATAACTATAACAATAAGAAATAACAATAACAATAACAATAAGAAATAACAATAACAAAAAGAAATAACAATAACAATAGGAAATAACAATAACAATAAGAAATAACAATAACAGTAAGAAATAACAATAACAATAAGAAATAACAATAACAATAAGAAATAACAATAACAGTAAGAAATAACAATAACAATAAGAAATAAAAATAACAGTAAGAAATAACAATAACAATAAGAAATAACTATAACAATAAGAAATAACAATAACAATAACAATAAGAAATAACAATAACAAAAAGAAATAACAATAACAATAGGAAATAACAATAACAATAAGAAATAACAATAACAAAAAGAAATAACAATAAGAATAAGAAATAACAATATCAATAAGAAATAACAATAAGAAATAACAATAACAATAAGAAATAACAATAACAATAAGAAATAGCAATAACAATAAGAAATAACAATAACAGTTAGAAATAACAATAACAATAAGAAATAACAATAACAATAATAACAATAAGAAATAACAATATCAATAAGAATTAACAATAACAATAAGAAATAACAATAACAATAAGAAATAACAATAACAATAAGAAATAACAATAACAATAGCAAATAACAATAACAATAACAATAAGAAATAACAATAACAAAAAGAAATAACAATAACAATAGGAAATAAGAATAACAATAAGAAATAACAAAAACAATAAGAAATAACAATAACAATAGGAAATAACAATAACAATAATAAATAACAATAACAATAAGAAATAACAATAACAATAAGAAATAAAAATAACAATAAGAAATAACAATAACAATAAGAAATAACAATAACAATAAGAAATAACAATAACAATAAGAAATAACAATAACAATAAGATATAACAATAACTATAAGAAATAACAATAACAATAAAAAATAACAATAACATTAAGAAATAACAATAAAAATAAGAAATAGCAATATCAATAAGAAATAGCAATAACAATAAGAAATAGCAATAACAATAAGAAATAACAATAACAATAAGAAATAACAATAAAAATAAGAAATTACAATAACAATAAGAAATAACAATAATAATAACAATTACAATAACAATAAGAAATAACAATAACAATAACAATAAGAAATAACAATAACAATAAGAAATAACAATAACAATAAGAAATAACAATAACAATAACAATAAGAAATAACAATAACAATAAGAAATAACAATAGCAATAAAAAATAACAATAACAATAAGAAATAACAATAACAATAGGAAATAACAATATCAATAAGAAATAACAATAACAATAAGAAATAACAATAACAATAAGAAATAACAATAACAATAAGAAATAACAATAACAATAACAATAAGAAAGAACAATAACAATAAGAAATAACAATAGCAATAAGAATTAACAATATCAATAAGATATAACAATAACAATAAGAAATAACAATAACAATAAGAAGGAACAATAACAATAAGAAATAACAATAACAATAAGAAATAACAATAACAATAGGAAATAACAATAACAATAAGAAATAACCATAACAATAAGAAATAACAAAAACAATAAGAAATAACAATAACAATAAGAAATAACAATAACAATAAGAAATAACAATAACAATAAGAAATAACAATAACAATAAGAAATAACAATAAAAATAAGAAATAACAATAACAATAAGAAATAACAATAACAATAAAAAATAACAATAACAATAAGAAATAACAATAACAATAAGAAATAACAACAAGAATAAAAAATAACAATAACAATAAGAAATAACAATATCAATAAGAAATAACAATAACAATAAGAAATAACAATAACAATAAGAAATAACAATATCAATAAGAAATAACAATAACAATAAAAAATAACAATAAAAATAAGAAATAACAATAACAATAAGAAATAACAATAACAATAACAATAAGAAATTTCAATAACAATAAGAAATAACAATAACAATAAGAAATAACAATAACAATAAGAAATAACAATAACAATAAGAAATAACAATAACAATAAGAAATAACAAAAACAATAAGAAATAACAATAACAATAAGAAATAACAATAACAATAAGAAATAACAATAACAATAAGAAATAACAATAACAATAAGAAATAACAATAAGAAATAACAATAACAATAAGAAATAACAAAAACAATAAGAAATAACAATAACAATAAGAAATAACAATAACAATAAGAAATAACAATAAGAAATAACAATAACAATAACAATAAAACAGAACAATAACAATAAAAAATAACAATAACAATAAGAAATAACAATAACAATAAGAAATAACAATAACAATAAGAAATAACAATAACAATAAGAAATAACAATAACAATAAGAAATAACAATAGCAATAAAAATAACAATAACAATAAAAAATAACAATAACAATAGGAAATAACAATATCAATAAGAAATAACAATAACAATAAGAAATAACAATAACAATAAGAAATAACAATATCAATAAGAAATAACAATAACAATAAGAAATAACAATAACAATAAGAAATAACAATAACAATAAGAAATAACAATAACAATAAAAAATAACAATAAAAATAAGAAATAACAATAACAATAAGAAATAACAATAACAATAACAATAAGAAATATCAATAACAATAAGAAATAACAATAACAATAAGAAATAACAATAACAGTAAGAAATAACAATAACAATAAGAAATAAAAATAACAGTAAGAAATAACAATAACAATAAGAAATAACTATAACAATAAGAAATAACAATAACAATAACAAAAAGAAATAACAATAACAATAGGAAATAACAATAACAATAAGAAATAACAATAACAAAAAAAATAACAATAAGAATAAGAAATAACAATAACAATAAGAAATAACAATAAGAAATAACAATAAGAAATAACAATAAGAAATAACAATAACAATAAGAAATAGCAATAACAATAAGAAATAACAATAACAGTTAGAAATAACAATAACAATAAGAAATAACAATATCAATAAGAATTAACAATAACAATAAGATATAACAATAACAATAAGAAATAACAATAACAATAAGAAATAACAATAACAATAAGAAATAACAATAACAATAAGAAATAACAATAACAATAAGAAATAACAATAACAATAAGAAATAACAATAACAATAAGAAATAACAATAACAATAGCAAATAACAATAACAATAACAATAACAATAAGAAATAACAATAACGAAAAGAAATAACAATAACAATAGGAAATAAGAATAACAATAAGAAATAACAAAAACAATAAGAAATAACAATAATAATAGGAAATAACAATAACAATAATAAATAACAATAACAATAAGAAATAACATTAACAATAAGAAATAACAATAACAATAAGAAATAACAATAACAATAAGAAATAGCAATAACAATAAGAAATAACAATAACAATAAGAAGTAACAATAACAATAAGAAATAACAATAACAATAAGAAATAACAATAACAATAAGAAATAACAATAACAATAAAAAGTAACAATAACAATAACAATAAGAAAAAACAATAAGAAATAACAATAACAATAACAATAAGAAATAACAATAACAATATGTAATAACAATAACAATAAGAAATAACAATAACAATAAGAAATAACAATAACAATAAGTAATAACAGTAACTATAAGAAATAACAATAACAATAAGAAATAACAATAACAGTAAGAAATAACAATAACAATAAGAAATAAAAATAACAATGAGAAATAACAATAACAATAAGAAATAACAATAACAATAAGAAATAACAATAACAATAACAAAAAGAAATAACAATAACAATAGGAAATAACAATAACAATAAGAAATAACAATAACAATAAGAAATAACAATAACAATAAGAAATAACAATAACAATAAGAAATAACAATAAGAATAAGAAATAACAATAACAATAAGAAATAGCAATAACAATAAGAAATAACAATAACAATAAGAAATAACAATAACAATAAGAAATAACAATAACAATAAGAAATAACAATAACAATAAGAAATGACAATAACAGTAAGAAATAACAATAAGAAATAACAATAACAATAACAATAAGAAAGCACAATAACAATAAAAAATAACAATAACAATAAGAAATAACAATATCATTAAGAAATAACAATAAAAATAAGAAATAACAATAACAATAACAATAAAAATAAGAAATAACAATAACAATAAGAAATAACAATAGCAATAAGAAATAACAATAACAATAAGAAATAACAATAGCAATAAAAAATAACAATAACAATAAGAAATAACAATAACAATAGGAAATAACAATATCAATAAGAAATAACAATAACAATAAGAAATAACAATAACAATAAGAAATAACAATAACAATAAGAAATAACAATATCAATAAGAAATAACAATAACAATAAGAAATAACAATAAGAATAAGAAATAACAATAACAATAAGAAATAACAATAACAATAAAAAATAACAATAAAAATAAGAAATAACAATAACAATAAGAAATAACAATAACAATAAGAAATAACAATAACAATAACAATAAGAAATAACAATAACAATAACAATAAGAAATATCAATAACAATAAGAAATAACAATAACAATAACAGTAAGAAATAACAATAACAATAAGAAATAAAAATAACAGTAAGAAATAACAATAACAATAAGAAATAACTATAACAATAAGAAATAACAATAACAATAACAATAAGAAATAACAATAAAAAAAAGAAATAACAATAACAATAGGAAATAACAATAACAATAAGAAATAACAATAACAAAAAGAAATAACAATAAGAATAAGAAATAACAATAACAATAAGAAATAGCAATAACAATAAGAAATAACAATAACAGTTAGAAATAACAATAACAATAAGAAATAACAATAACAATAATAACAATAAGAAATAACAATATCAATAAGAATTAACAATAACAATAAGAAATAACAATAACAATAAGAAATAACAATAACAATAAGAAATAGCAATAACAATAAGAAATAACAATAACAATAAGAAATAACAATAACAATAACAATAACAATAAGAAATAACAATAACAAAAAGAAATAACAATAACAATAGGAAATAAGAATAACAATAAGAAATAACAAAAACAATAAGAAATAACAATAACAATAGGAAATAACAATAACAATAATAAATAACAATAACAATAAGAAATAACAATAACAATAAGAAATAAAAATAACAATAAGAAATAACAATAACAATAAGAAATAACAATAACAATAAAAAATAACAATAACATTAAGAAATAACAATAAAAATAAGAAATAACAATATCAATAAGAAATAGCAATAACAATAAGAAATAGTAATAACAATAAGAAATAACAATAACAATAAGAAATAACAATAAAAATAAGAAATAACAATAACAATAAGAAATAACAATAAGAAATAACAATAACAATAAGAAATAACAAAAACAATAAGAAATAACAATAACAATAAGAAATAACAATAACAATAAGAAATAACAATAACAGTAAGAAATAACAATAAGAAATAACAATAACAATAACAATAAAACAGAACAATAACAATAAAAAATAACAATAACAATAAGAAATAACAATAACAATAAGAAATAACAATAACAATAAGAAATAACAATAACAATAAGAAATAACAATAACAATAAAAAATAACAATAAAAATAAGAAATAACAATAACAATAAGAAATAACAATAACAATAAGAAATAACAATAACAATAACAATAAGAAATATCAATAACAATAAGAAATAACAATAACAATAAGAAATAACAATAACAGTAAGAAATAACAATAACAATAAGAAATAAAAATAACAGTAAGAAATAACAATAACAATAAGAAATAACTATAACAATAAGAAATAACAATAACAATAACAAAAAGAAATAACAATAACAATAGGAAATAACAATAACAATAAGAAATAACAATAACAAAAAAAAATAACAATAAGAATAAGAAATAACAATAACAATAAGAAATAACAATAACAATAAGAAATAACAATAACAATAAGAAATAGCAATAACAATAAGAAATAACAATAACAGTTAGAAATAACAATAACAATAAGAAATAACAATATCAATAAGAATTAACAATAACAATAAGAAATAACAATAACAATAAGAAATAACAATAACAATAAGAAATAACAATAACAATAAGAAATAACAATAACAATAAGAAATAACAATAACAATAACAATAAGAAATAACAATAACAATAAGAAATAACAATAACAATAAGAAATAACAATAACAATAGCAAATAACAATAACAATAACAATAACAATAAGAAATAACAATAACAAAAAGAAATAACAATAACAATAGGAAATAAGAATAACAATAAGAAATAACAAAAACAATAAGAAATAACAATAACAATAGGAAATAACAATAACAATAATAAATAACAATAACAATAAGAAATAACATTAACAATAAGAAATAACAATAACAATAAGAAATAACAATAACAATAAGAAATAGCAATGACAATAAGAAATAACAATAACAATAAGAAGTAACAATAACAATAAGAAATAACAATAACAATAAGAAATAACAATAACAATAAGAAATAACAATAACAATAAGAAGTAACAATAACAATAACAATAAGAAAAAACAATAAGAAATAACAATAACAATAACAATAAGAAATAACAATAACAATATGTAATAACAATAACAATAAGAAATAACAATAACAATAAGAAATAACAATAACAATAAGTAATAACAGTAACTATAAGAAATAACAATAACAATAAGAAATAACAATAACAGTAAGAAATAACAATAACAATAAGAAATAAAAATAACAATGAGAAATAACAATAACAATAAGAAATAACAATAACAATAACAATAAGAAATAACAATAACAAAAAGAAATAACAATAACAATAGGAAATAACAATAACAATAAGAAATAACAATAACAATAAGAAATAACAATAACAATAAGAAATAACAATAACAATAAGAAATAACAATAAGAATAAGAAATAACAATAACAATAAGAAATAGCAATAACAATAAGAAATAACAATAACAATAAGAAATAACAATAACAATAAGAAATAACAATAACAGTAAGAAATAACAATAAGGAATAACAATAACAATAACAATAAGAAAGCACAATAACAATAAAAAATAACAATAGCAATAAGAAATAACAATATCATTAAGAAATAACAATAAAAATAAGAAATAACAATAACAATAACAATAAGAAATAACAATAACAATAAGAAATAACAATAACAATAACAATAACAATAAGAAATAACAATAACAAAAAGAAATAACAATAACAATAGGAAATAAGAATAACAATAAGAAATAACAAAAACAATAAGAAATAACAATAACAATAGGAAATAACAATAACAATAATAAATAACAATAACAATAAGAAATAACAATAACAATAAGAAATAAAAATAACAATAAGAAATAACAATAACAATAAGAAATAACAATAACAATAAAAAATAACAATAACATTAAGAAATAACAATAAAAATAAAAAATAACAATATCAATAAGAAATAGCAATAACAATAAGAAATAGTAATAACAATAAGAAATAACAATAACAATAAGAAATAACAATAAAAATAAGAAATAACAATAACAATAAGAAATAACAATAACAATAACAATTACAATAACAATAAGAAATAACAATAACAATAACAATAAGAAATAACAATAACAATAAGAAATAACAATAACAATAAGAAATAACAATAACAATAAGAAATAACAATAACAATAAGAAATAACAATAGCAATAAAAAATAACAATAACAATAAGAAATAACAATAACAATAGGAAATAACAATATCAATAAGAAATAACAATAACAATAAGAAATAACAATAACAATAAGAAATAACAATAACAGTAAGAAATAACAATAAGAAATAACAATAACAATAACAATAACAATAAGAAAGAACAATAACAATAAGAAATAACAATAACAATAAGAATTAACAATATCAATAAGAAATAACAATAACAATAAGAAATAACAATAACAATAAGAAGGAACAATAACAATAAGAAATAACAATAACAATAAGAAATAACAATAACAATAAGAAACAACAATAACAATAAGAAATAACAATAACAATAAGAAATAACAATATCAGTAAGAAATAACAATAACAATAAGAAATAACAATAACAATAAGAAATAACAATAAAAATAAGAAATAACAATAACAATAACAATAAGAAATAACAATAAAAATAAGAAATAACAATAACAATAACAATAAGAAATAACAATAACAATAACAATAAGAAATAACAATTACAACAACAATAAGAAATAACAATAACAATAAGAAATAACAATAACAATAAGAAATAACAATAGCAATAAAAAATAACAATAACAATAAGAAATAACAATAACAATAGGAAATAACAATATCAATAAGAAATAACAATAACAATAAGAAATAACAATAACAATAAGAAATAACAATAACAATAAGAAATAACAATATCAATAAGAAATAACAATAACAATAAGAAATAACAATAACAATAAGAAATAACAATAACAATAAGAAATAAAAATAACAATAAAAAATAACAATAAAAATAAGAAATAACAATAACAATAAGAAATAACAATAACAATAAGAAATAACAATAACAATAAGAAATATCAATAACAATAAGAAATAACAATAACAATAAGAAATAACAATAACAGTAAGAAATAACAATAACAATAAGAAATAAAAATAACAGTAACAAATAACAATAACAATAAGAAATAACAATAACAATAAGAAATAACTATAACAATAAGAAATAACAATAACAATAACAATAAGAAATAACAATAACAAAAAGAAATAACAATAACAATAGGAAATAACAATAACAATAAGAAATAACAATAACAGTAAGAAATAACAATAACAATAAGAAATAACAATAACAATAAGAAATAACAATAACAGTAAGAAATAACAATAACAATAAGAAATAAAAATAACAGTAAGAAATAACAATAACAATAAGAAATAACTATAACAATAAGAAATAACAATAACAATAACAATAAGAAATAACAATAACAAAAAGAAATAACAATAACAATAGGAAATAACAATAACAATAAGAAATAACAATAACAAAAAGAAATAACAATAAGAATAAGAAATAACAATAACAATAAGAAATAACAATAAGAAATAACAATAACAATAAGAAATAACAATAACAATAAGAAATAGCAATAACAATAAGAAATAACAATAACAGTTAGAAATAACAATAACAATAAGAAATAACAATAACAATAAGAAATAACAATATCAATAAGAATTAACAATAACAATAAGAAATAACAATAACAATAAGAAATAACAATAACAATAAGAAATAACAATAACAATAGCAAATAACAATAACAATAACAATAAGAAATAACAATAACAAAAAGAAATAACAATAACAATAGGAAATAAGAATAACAATAAGAAATAACAAAAACAATAAGAAATAACAATAACAATAGGAAATAACAATAACAATAATAAATAACAATAATAATAAGAAATAACAATAACAATAAGAAATAAAAATAACAATAAGAAATAACAATAACAATAAGAAATAACAATAACAATAAGAAATAACAATAACAATAAGAAATAACAATAACAATAAGATATAACAATAACTATAAGAAATAACAATAACAATAAAAAATAACAATAACATTAAGAAATAACAATAAAAATAAGAAATAGCAATATCAATAAGAAATAGCAATAACAATAAGAAATAGCAATAACAATAAGAAATAACAATAACAATAAGAAATAACAATAAAAATAAGAAATTACAATAACAATAAGAAATAACAATAATAATAACAATTACAATAACAATAAGAAATAACAATAACAATAACAATAAGAAATAACAATAACAATAAGAAATAACAATAACAATAAGAAATAACAATAACAATAACAATAAGAAATAACAATAACAATAAGAAATAACAATAGCAATAAAAAATAACAATAACAATAAGAAATAACAATAACAATAGGAAATAACAATATCAATAAGAAATAACAATAACAATAAGAAATAACAATAACAATAAGAAATAACAATAACAATAACAATAAGAAAGAACAATAACAATAAGAAATAACAATAGCAATAAGAATTAACAATATCAATAAGATATAACAATAACAATAAGAAATAACAATAACAATAAGAAGGAACAATAACAATAAGAAATAACAATAACAATAAGAAATAACAATAACAATAGGAAATAACAATAACAATAAGAAATAACCATAACAATAAGAAATAACAAAAACAATAAGAAATAACAATAACAATAAGAAATAACAATAACAATAAGAAATAACAATAACAATAAGAAATAACAATAACAATAAGAAATAACAATAAAAATAAGAAATAACAATAACAATAAGAAATAACAATAACAATAAAAAATAACAATAACAATAAGAAATAACAATAACAATAAGAAATAACAACAAGAATAAAAAATAACAATAACAATAAGAAATAACAATATCAATAAGAAATAACAATATCAATAAGAAATAACAATAACAATAGGAAATAACAATAACAATAAGAAATAACCATAACAATAAGAAATAACAATAACAATAACAATAACAATAACAATAAGAAATTTCAATAACAATAAGAAATAACAATAACAATAAGAAATAACAATAACAATAAGAAATAACAATAACAATAAGAAATAACAATAACAATAAGAAATAACAATAACAATAAGAAATAACAAAAACAATAAGAAATAACAATAACAATAAGAAATAACAATAACAATAAGAAATAACAATAACACTAAGAAATAACAATAACAATAAGAAATAACAATAAGAAATAACAATAACAATAAGAAATAACAAAAACAATAAGAAATAACAATAACAATAAGAAATAACAATAACAATAAGAAATAACAATAAGAAATAACAATAACAATAACAATAAAACAGAACAATAACAATAAAAAATAACAATAACAATAAGAAATAACAATAACAATAAGAAATAACAATAACAATAAGAAATAACAATAACAATAAGAAATAACAATAACAATAAGAAATAACAATAACAATAAAAAATAACAATAACAATAAGAAATAACAATAACAATAAGAAATAACAACAAGAATAAAAAATAACAATAACAATAAGAAATAACAATATCAATAAGAATTAACAATATCAATAAGATATAACAATAACAATAGGAAATAACAATAACAATAAGAAATAACCATAACAATAAGAAATAACAATAACAATAACAATAACAATAACAATAAGAAATAACAATAACAATAAGAAATAACAATAACAATAAGAAATAACAATAACAATAAGAAATAACAATAACAATAAGAAATAACAATAACAATAAG
The DNA here is from genome assembly GCA_963969525.1 of Ontholestes murinus. Taxonomy (NCBI): domain Eukaryota; kingdom Metazoa; phylum Arthropoda; class Insecta; order Coleoptera; family Staphylinidae; genus Ontholestes; species Ontholestes murinus. The sequence continues at coordinate 217,216 of CAXAKX010000791.1, forward strand.
AAATAACAAAAACAATAAGAAATAACAATAACAATAAGAAATAACAATAACAATAAGAAATAACAATAACAATAAGAAATAACAATAACAATAAGAAATAACAATAAGAAATAACAATAACAATAAGAAATAACAAAAACAATAAGAAATAACAATAACAATAAGAAATAACAATAACAATAAGAAATAACAATAAGAAATAACAATAACAATAACAATAAAACAGAACAATAACAATAAAAAATAACAATAACAATAAGAAATAACAATAACAATAAGAAATAACAATAACAATAAGAAATAACAATAACAATAAGAAATAACAATAACAATAAGAAATAACAATAGCAATAAAAATAACAATAACAATAAAAAATAACAATAACAATAGGAAATAAAAATATCAATAAGAAATAACAATAACAATAAGAAATAACAATAACAATAAGAAATAACAATATCAATAAGAAATAACAATATCAATAAGAAATAACAATAACAATAAAAAATAACAATAAAAATAAGAAATAACAATAACAATAAGAAATAACAATAACAATAACAATAACAATAACAATAAGAAATTTCAATAACAATAAGAAATAACAATAACAATAAGAAATAACAATAACAATAAGAAATAACAATAACAATAAGAAATAACAATAACAATAAGAAATAACAATAACAATAAGAAATAACAAAAACAATAAGAAATAACAATAACAATAAGAAATAACAATAACAATAAGAAATAACAATAACAATAAGAAATAACAATAAGAAATAACAATAACAATAAGAAATAACAAAAACAATAAGAAATAACAATAACAATAAGAAATAACAATAACAATAAGAAATAACAATAAGAAATAACAATAACAATAACAATAAAACAGAACAATAACAATAAAAAATAACAATAACAATAAGAAATAACAATAACAATAAGAAATAACAATAACAATAAGAAATAACAATAACAATAAGAAATAACAATAACAATAAGAAATAACAATAGCAATAAAAATAACAATAACAATAAAAAATAACAATAACAATAGGAAATAAAAATATCAATAAGAAATAACAATAACAATAAGAAATAACAATAACAATAAGAAATAACAATATCAATAAGAAATAACAATAACAATAAGAAATAACAATAACAATAAGAAATAACAATAACAATAAGAAATAACAATAACAATAAAAAATAACAATAAAAATAAGAAATAACAATAACAATAAGAAATAACAATAACAATAAGAAATAACAATAACAATAACAATAAGAAATATCAATAACAATAAGAAATAACAATAACAATAAGAAATAACAATAACAGTAAGAAATAACAATAACAATAAGAAATAAAAATAACAGTAAGAAATAACAATAACAATAAGAAATAACTATAACAATAAGAAATAACAATAACAATAACAAAAAGAAATAACAATAACAATAGGAAATAACAATAACAATAAGAAATAACAATAACAAAAAAAATAACAATAAGAATAAGAAATAACAATAACAATAAGAAATAACAATAAGAAATAACAATAAGAAATAACAATAACAATAAGAAATAACAATAACAATAAGAAATAGCAATAACAATAAGAAATAACAATAACAGTTAGAAATAACAATAACAATAAGAAATAACAATATCAATAAGAATTAACAATAACAATAAGAAATAACAATAACAATAAGAAATAACAATAACAATAAGAAATAACAATAACAATAAGAAATAACAATAACAATAACAATAAGAAATAACAATAACAATAAGAAATAACAATAACAATAGCAAATAACAATAACAATAACAATAACAATAAGAAATAACAATAACAAAAAGAAATAACAATAACAATAGGAAATAAGAATAACAATAAGAAATAACAAAAACAATAAGAAATAACAATAACAATAGGAAATAACAATAACAATAATAAATAACAATAACAATAAGAAATAACATTAACAATAAGAAATAACAATAACAATAAGAAATAACAATAACAATAAGAAATAGCAATAACAATAAGAAATAACAATAACAATAAGAAGTAACAATAACAATACGAAATAACAATAACAATAAGAAATAACAATAACAATAAGAAGTAACAATAACAATAACAATAAGAAAAAACAATAAGAAATAACAATAACAATAACAATAAGAAATAACAATAACAATATGTAATAACAATAACAATAAGAAATAACAATAACAATAAGAAATAACAATAACAATAAGTAATAACAGTAACTATAAGAAATAACAAGAACAATAAGAAATAACAATAACAATAAGAAATAAAAATAACAATGAGAAATAACAATAACAATAAGAAATAACAATAACAATAACAATAAGAAATAACAATAACAAAAAGAAATAACAATAACAATAGGAAATAACAATAACAATAAGAAATAACAATAACAATAAGAAATAACAATAACAATAAGAAATAACAATAATAATAAGAAATAACAATAAGAATAAGAAATAACAATAACAATAAGAAATAGCAATAACAATAAGAAATAACAATAACAATAAGAAATAACAATAACAATAAGAAATAACAATAACACTAAGAAATAACAATAACAATAAGAAATAACAATAACAGTAAGAAATAACAATAAGAAATAACAATAACAATAACAATAAGAAAGCACAATAACAATAAAAAAATTACAATAACAATAAGAAATAACAATATCATTAAGAAATAACAATAAAAATAAGAAATAACAATAACAATAACAATAAGAAATAACAATAACAATAAGAAATAACAATAACAATAAGAAATAACAATAGCAATAAGAAATAACAATAACAATAAGAAATAACAATAGCAATAAAAAATAACAATAACAATAAGAAATAACAATAACAATAGGAAATAACAATATCAATAAGAAATAACAATAACAATAAGAAATAACAATAACAATAAGAAATAACAATAAAAATAAGAAATAACAATATCAATAAGAAATAACAATAACAATAAGAAATAACAATAAGAATAAGAAATAACAATAACAATAAAAAATAACAATAAAAATAAGAAATAACAATAACAATAAGAAATAACAATAACAATAAGAAATAACAATAACAATAACAATAAGAAATAACAATAACAATAACAATAAGAAATATCAATAACAATAAGAAATAACAATAACAATAAGAAATAACAATAACAGTAAGAAATAACAATAACAATAAGAAATAAAAATAACAGTAAGAAATAACAATAACAATAAGAAATAACTATAACAATAAGAAATAACAATAACAATAACAATAAGAACTAACAATAAAAAAAAAGAAATAACAATAACAATAGGAAATAACAATAACAATAAGAAATAACAATAACAAAAAGAAATAACAATAAGAATAAGAAATAACAATAACAATAAGAAATAGCAATAACAATAAGAAATAACAATAACAGTTAGAAATAACAATAACAATAAGAAATAACAATAACAATAATAACAATAAGAAATAACAATATCAATAAGAATTAACAATAACAATAAGAAATAACAATAACAATAAGAAATAACAATAACAATAAGAAATAACAATAACAATAAGAAATAACAATAACAATAAGAAATAACAATAACAATAACAATAACAATAAGAAATAACAATAACAAAAAGAAATAATAATAACAATAGGAAATAAGAATAACAATAAGAAATAACAAAAACAATAAGAAATAACAATAACAATAGGAAATAACAATAACAATAATAAATAACAATAACAATAAGAAATAACAATAACAATAAGAAATAAAAATAACAATAAGAAATAACAATAACAATAAGAAATAACAATAACAATAAAAAATAACAATAACATTAAGAAATAACAATAAAAATAAGAAATAACAATATCAATAAGAAATAGCAATAACAATAAGAAATAGTAATAACAATAAGAAATAACAATAACAATAAGAAATAACAATAAAAATAAGAAATAACAATAACAATAAGAAATAACAATAACAATAACAATTACAATAACAATAAGAAATAACAATAACAATAACAATAAGAAATAACAATAACAATAAGAAATAACAATAACAATAAGAAATAACAATAACAATAACAATAAGAAATAACAATAACAATAAGAAATAACAATAACAGTAAGAAATAACAATAAGAAATAACAATAACAATAACAATAACAATAAGAAAGAACAATAACAATAAGAAATAACAATAACAATAAGAATTAACAATATCAATAAGAAATAACAATAACAATAAGAAATAACAATAACAATAAGAAGGAACAATAACAATAAGAAATAACAATAACAATAAGAAATAACAATAACAATAAGAAACAACAATAACAATAAGAAATAACAATAACAATAAGAAATAACAATAACAATAAGAAATAACCATAACAATAAGAAATAACAAAAACAATAAGAAATAACAATAACAATAAGAAATAACAATAACAATAAGAAATAACAATAACAATAAGAAATAACAATAACAATAAGAAATAACAATATCAATAAGAAATAACAATAAAAATAAGAAATAACAATAACAATAAGAAATAACAATAACAATAAAAAATAACAATAACAATAAGAAATAACAATAACAATAAGAAATAACAACAAGAATAAAAAATAACAATAACAATAAGAAATAACAATATCAATAAGAAATAACAATAACAATAAGAAATAACAATAACAATAAGAAATAACAATATCAATAAGAAATAACAATAACAATAAAAAATAACAATAAAAATAAGAAATAACAATAACAATAAGAAATAACAATAACAATAACAATAAGAAATAACAATAACAATAACAATAAGAAATTTCAATAACAATAAGAAATAACAATAACAGTAAGAAATAACAATAAGAAATAACAATATCAATAAGAAATAACAATAAAAATAAGAAATAACAATAACAATAACAATAAGAAATAACAATAACAATAAGAAATAACAATAACAATAAGAAATAACAATAGCAATAAGAAATAACAATAACAATAAGAAATAACAATAGCAATAAAAAATAACAATAACAATAAGAAATAACAATAACAATAGGAAATAACAATATCAATAAGAAATAACAATAACAATAAGAAATAACAATAACAATAAGAAATAACAATAACAATAAGAAATAACAATAACAATAAGAAATAACAATATCAATAAGAAATAACAATAACAATAAGAAATAACAATAACAATAAGAAATAAAAAATAACAATAAGAAATAACAATAACAATAAAAAATAACAATAAAAATAAGAAATAACAATAACAATAAGAAATAACAATAACAATAAGAAATAACAATAACAATAAGAAATAACAATAACAATAAGAAATAACAATAACAGTAAGAAATAACAATAACAATAAGAAATAAAAATAACAGTAAGAAATAACAATAAAAATAAGAAATAACTATAACAATAAGAAATAACAATAACAATAACAATAAGAAATAACAATAACAAAAAGAAATAACAATAAGAATAAGAAATAACTATAACAATAAGAAATAACAATAAGAAATAACAATAACAATAAGAAATAGCAATAACAATAAGAAATATTAATAACAATAAGAAATAACAATAACAATAAGAAATAACAATAAAAATAAGAAATAACAATAACAATAAGAAATAACAATTACAATAACAATTACAATAACAATAAGAAATAACAATAACAATAACAATAAGAAATAACAATAACAATAAGAAATAACAATAACAATAAGAAATAACAATAACAATAACAATAAGAAAATAACAATAAACAATAAGAAATAACAATAACAGTAAGAAATAACAATAAGAAATAACAATAACAATAACAATAACAATAAGAAAGAACAATAACAATAAGAAATAACAATAACAATAAGAATTAACAATATCAATAAGAAATAACAATAACAATAAGAAATAACAATAACAATAAGAAGGAACAATAACAATAAGAAATAACAATAACAATAAGAAATAACAATAACAATAAGAAACAACAATAACAATAAGAAATAACAATAACAATAAGAAATAACAATAACAATAAGAAATAACCATAACAATAAGAAATAACAAAAACAATAAGAAATAACAATAACAATAAGAAATAACAATAACAATAAGAAATAACAATAACAATAAGAAATAACAATAACAATAAGAAATAACAATATCAATAAGAAATAACAATAAAAATAAGAAATAACAATAACAATAAGAAATAACAATAACAATAAAAAATAACAATAACAATAAGAAATAACAATAACAATAAGAAATAACAACAAGAATAAAAAATAACAATAACAATAAGAAATAACAATATCAATAAGAAATAACAATAACAATAAGAAATAACAATAACAATAAGAAATAACAATATCAATAAGAAATAACAATAACAATAAAAAATAACAATAAAAATAAGAAATAACAATAACAATAAGAAATAACAATAACAATAACAATAAGAAATAACAATAACAATAACAATAAGAAATTTCAATAACAATAAGAAATAACAATAACAATAAGAAATAACAATAACAATAAGAAATAACAATAACAGTAAGAAATAACAATAAGAAATAACAATATCAATAAGAAATAACAATAAAAATAAGAAATAACAATAACAATAACAATAAGAAATAACAATAACAATAAGAAATAACAATAGCAATAAGAAATAACAATAACAATAAGAAATAACAATAGCAATAAAAAATAACAATAACAATAAGAAATAACAATAACAATAGGAAATAACAATATCAATAAGAAATAACAATAACAATAAGAAATAACAATAACAATAAGAAATAACAATAACAATAAGAAATAACAATAACAATAAGAAATAACAATATCAATAAGAAATAACAATAACAATAAGAAATAACAATAACAATAAGAAATAACAATAACAATAAGAAATAACAATAACAATAAAAAAATAACAATAAAAATAAGAAATAACAATAACAATAAGAAATAACAATAACAATAAGAAATAACAATAACAATAAGAAATAACAATAACAATAACAATAAGAAATATCAATAACAATAAGAAATAACAATAACAATAAGAAATAACAATAACAGTAAGAAATAACAATAACAATAAGAAATAAAAATAACAGTAAGAAATAACAATAAAAATAAGAAATAACTATAACAATAAGAAATAACAATAACAATAACAATAAGAAATAACAATAACAAAAAGAAATAACAATAAGAATAAGAAATAACTATAACAATAAGAAATAACAATAAGAAATAACAATAACAATAAGAAATAGCAATAACAATAAGAAATAACAATAACAGTTAGAAATAACAATAACAATAAGAAATAACAATAACAATAATAACAATAAGAAATAACAATATCAATAAGAATTAACAATAACAATAAGAAATAACAATAACAATAAGAAATAACAATAACAATAAGAAATAACAATAACAATAGCAAATAACAATAACAATAACAATAAGAAATAACAATAACAAAAAGAAATAACAATAACAATAGGAAATAAGAATAACAATAAGAAATAACAAAAACAATAAGAAATAACAATAACAATAGGAAATAACAATAACAATAATAAATAACAATAACAATAAGAAATAAAAATAACAATAAGAAATAACAATAACAATAAGAAATAACAATAACAATAAAAAATAACAATAACATTAAGAAATAACAATAAAAATAAGAAATAACAATATCAATAAGAAATAGCAATAACAATAAGAAATAGCAATAACAATAAAAAATAACAATAACAATAAGAAATAACAATAAAAATAAGAAATAACAATAACAATAAGAAATAACAATAACAATTACAATAACAATAAGAAATAACAATAACAATAACAATAAGAAATAACAATAACAATAAGAAATAACAATAACAATAAGAAATAACAATAACAATAACAATAACAATAAGAAATAACAATAACAATAAGAAATAACAATAGCAATAAAAAATAACAATAACAATAAGAAATAACAATAACAATAGGAAATAACAATATCAATAAGAAATAACAATAACAATAAGAAATAACAATAACAATAAGAAATAACAATAACAATAAGAAATAACAATAACAGTAAGAAATAACAATAAGAAATAACAATAACAATAACAATAAGAAAGAACAATAACAATAAGAAATAACAATATCAATAAGAAATAACAATAACAATAAGAAATAACAATAACAATAAGAAGGAACAATAACAATAAGAAATAAAAATAACAATAAGAAATAACAATAACAATAAGAAACAACAATAACAATAAGAAATAAAAATAACAATAAGAAATAACAATAACAATAAGAAATAACCATAACAATAAGAAATAACAAAAACAATAAGAAATAACAATAACAATAAGAAATAACAATAACAATAAGAAATAACAATAACAATAAGAAATAACAATATCAATAAGAAATAACAATAAAAATAAGAAATAACAATAACAATAAGAAATAACAATAACAATAAAAAATAACAATAACAATAAGAAATAACAATAACAATAAGAAATAACAACAAGAATAAAAAATAACAATAACAATAAGAAATAACAATAACAATAAGAAATAACAATAACAATAAGAAATAACAATATCAATAAGAAATAACAATAACAATAAAAAATAACAATAAAAATAAGAAATAACAATAACAATAAGAAATAACAATAACAATAAGAAATAACAATAACAATAACAATAAGAAATAACAATAACAATAACAATAAGAAATTTCAATAACAATAAGAAATAACAATAACAATAAGAAATAACAATAACAATAAAAAATAACAATAACAATAAGAAATAAAAATAACAATAAGAAATAACAATAACAATAAGAAATAACAATAACAATAAGAAATAACAATAACAATAAGAAATAACAATAACAATAAGAAATAACAATAACAATAAGAAATAACAATAACAATAAGAAATAACAATAACAATAAGGAATAACAATAGCAATAAAAAATAACAATAACAATAAGAAATAACAATAACAATAAGAAATAACAATAACAATAAGAAATAACAATATCAGTAAGAAATAACAATAACAATAAGAAATAACAATAACAATAAGAAATAACAATAACAATAAAAAATAACAATAACAATAAGAAATAACAACAACAATAAAAAATAACAATAAGAAATAACAATATCAATAAGAAATAACAATATCAATAAAAAATAACAATAACAATAAGAAATAACAATAACAATAAGAAATATCAATAACAATAACAATAAGAAATAAAAATAACAATAAGAAATAACAATTACAATAACAATAAGAAATAACAATAACAATAAGAAATAACAATAGCAATAAAAAATAACAATAACAATAAGAAATAACAATATCAATAAGAAATAGCAATAACAATAAGAAATAACAATAACAATAACAATAAGAAATAACAATAACAATAACAATAAGAAATATCAATAACAATAAGAAATAACAATAACAGTAAGAAATAACAATAACAATAAGAAATAAAAATAATAATAAGAAAGAACAATAACAATAAGAAATAACAATAACAATAAGAAATAACAATAACAATAAGAAATAACAATAAGAAATAACAATAACAATAAGAAGGAACAATAACAATAAGAAATAACAATAACAATAAGAAACAACAATAACAATAAGAAATAACAATAACAATAAGAAATAACAATAACAAAAAGAAATAACAATAACAATAAGAAATAACAAAAACAATAAGAAATAACAATAACAATAAAAAATAACAATAACAATAAGAAATAACAATAACAATAAGAAATAACAATATCAATAAGAAATAACAATAACAATAAGAAATAACAATAACAATAGGAAATAACAATAACAATAAGAAATAACAATAACAAAAAGAAATAACAATAACAATAGGAAATAACAATAACAATAAGAAATAACAATAACAATAGGAAATAACAATAACAATAAGAAATAACAATAACAATAAGAAATAAAAATAACAATAAGAAATAACAATAACAATAAGAAATAACAATAACAATAAGAAATAAAAATAGCAATAAGAAATAACAATAACAATAAGAAATAACAATAACAATAAGAAATAACAATATCAATAAGAATTAACAATAACAATAAGAAATAACAATAACAATAAGAAATAACAATAACAATAAGAAATAACAATAACAATAAGAAATAACAATAACAATAAGAAATAACAATAACAATAGGAAATAACAATAACAATAACAAAAAGAAATAACAATAACAATAGGAAATAACCATAACAATAAGAAATAACAATAACAATAAGAAATAACAATAACAATAGGAAATAACAATAACAATAATAAATAACAATAACAATAAGAAATAATAATAACAATAAGAAATAACAATAACAATAAGAAATAACAATAACAATAACAAAAAGAAATAACAATGACAATAGGAAATAAGAATAACAATAAGAAATAACAATAACAATAAGAAATAACAATAACAATAAGAAGGAACAATAACAATAAGAAATAACAATAACAATAAGAAATAACAATAACAATAAGAAATAACAATAACAATAAGAAATAACAATAACAATAAGAAACAACAATAACAACAAGAAATAACAATAACAATAAGAAATAACAATAACAATAAGAAATAACAATAACAATAAGAAATAACAATAACAATAACAATAAGAAATAAAAATAACAATAACAATAAGAAATAACAATTACAATAACAATAAGAAATAACAATAACAATAAGAAATAACAATAACAATAAGAAATAACAATAGCAATAAAAAATAACAATAACAATAAGAAATAACAATAACAATAGGAAATAACAATATCAATAAGAAATAACAATAACAATAAGAAATAACAATATCAATAAGAAATAACAATAACAATAAGAAATAATAATAACAATAAGAAATAACAATAACAATAACAATAAGAAATAACAATAACAATAACAATAAGAAATATCAATAACAATAAGAAATAACAATAACAGTAAGAAATAACAATAACAATAAGAAATAAAAATAACAGTAAGAAATAACAATAACAATAAGAAATAACAATAACAATAAGAAATAACTATAACAATAAGAAATAACAATAACAATAACAATAAGAAATAACAATAACAAAAAGAAATAACAATAACAATAGGAAATAACAATAACAATAAGAAATAACAATAACAAAAAGAAATAACAATAACAATAAGAAATAACAATAACAATAAGAAATAACAATAACAATAAGAAATAACAATAACAGTAAGAAATAGCAATAACAATAAGAAATAACAATAACAGTAAGAAATAACAATAACAATAAGAAATAACAATAACAATAAGAAATAACAATAACAATAAGAAATAACAATAACAATAAGCAATAACAATAACAATAAGAAATAACAATAACAATAAGAAATAACAATAACAATAAGAAATAACAATATCAATAAGAATTAACAATAACAATAAGAAATAACAATAACAATAAGAAATAACAGTAACAATAAGAAATAACAATAACAATAAGAAATAACAATAACAATAGGAAATAACAATATCAATAAGAAATAACAATAACAATAAGAAATAACAATAACAATAAGAAATAACAATTACAATAACAAAAAGAAATAACAATGACAATAGGAAATAAGAATAACAATAAGAAATAACAATAACAATAAGAAATAACAATAACAATAAGAAATAACAATAAGAAATAACAATAACAATAAGAAGGAACAATAACAATAAGAAATAACAATAACAATAAGAAATAACAATAACAATAAGAAATAACAATAACAATAAGAAACAACAATAACAACAAGAAATAACAATAACAATAAGAAATAACAATAACAATAAGAAATAACAATAACAATAAGAAATAACAATAACAATAAGAAATAACAAAAACAATAAGAAATAACAATAACAATAAAAAATAACAATAACGATAAGAAATAACAATAACAATAAGAAATAACAATAACAATAGGAAATAACAATAACAATAACAATAAGAAATAACAATAACAAAAATAAATAACAATAACAATAGGAAATAACAATAACAATAAGAAATAACAATAACAATAGGAAATAACAATAACAATAATAAATAACAATAACAATAAGAAATAACAATAACAATAAGAAATCAAAATAACAATAAGAAATAACAATAACAATAAGAAATAAAAATAACAATTAGAAATAACAATAACAATAAGAAATAACAATAACAATAAGAAATAACAATATCAATAAGAATTAACAATAACAATAAGAAATAACAATAACAATAAGAAATAACAATAACAATAAGAAATAACAATAACAATAAGAAATAACAATAACAATAAGAAATAACAATATCAATAAGAAATAACAATAAAAATAAGAAATAACAATAACAATAAGAAATAACAATAACAATAAAAAATAACAATAACAATAAGAAATAACAATAACAATAAGAAATAACAACAAGAATAAAAAATAACAATAAGAAATAACAATATCAATAAGAAATAACAATAACAATAAGAAATAACAATAACAATAAGAAATAACAATATCAATAAGAAATAACAATAACAATAAAAAATAACAATAAAAATAAGAAATAACAATAACAATAAGAAATAACAATTACAATAAGAAATAACAATAACAATAACAATAAGAAATAACAATAACAATAAGAATTAACAATAACAATAAGAAATAACAATAGCAATAAGAAATAAAAATAACAATAAGAAATAACAATAACAATAAGAAATAACAATAACAATAAGAAATAACAATAACAATAAGAAATAACAATAACAATAAGAAATAACAATAACAATAAGAAATAACAATAACAATAAGGAATAACAATAGCAATAAAAAATAACAATAACAATAAGAAATAACAATAACAATAAGAAATAACAATATCAGTAAGAAATAACAATAACAATAAGAAATAACAATAATAATAAGAAATAACAATAACAATAAAAAATAACAATAACAATAAGAAATAACAACAACAATAAAAAATAACAATAACAATAAGAAATAACAATATCAATAAAAAATAACAATAACAATAAGAAATAACAATAACAATAAGAAATAACAATAACAATAAGAAATAACAATAACAATAACAATAAGAAATAAAAATAACAATAACAATAAGAAATAACAATTACAATAACAATAAGAAATAACAATAACAATAAGAAATAACAATAACAATAGGAAATAACAATAACAATAACAATAAGAAATAACAATAACAAAAATAAATAACAATAACAATAGGAAATAACAATAACAATAAGAAATAACAATAACAATAGGAAATAACAATAACAATAATAAATAACAATAACAATAAGAAATAACAATAACAATAAGAAATCAAAATAACAATAAGAAATAACAATAACAATAAGAAATAACAATAACAATAAGAAATAAAAATAACAATAAGAAATAACAATAACAATAAGAAATAACAATATCAATAAGAATTAACAATAATAATAAGAAATAACAATAACAATAAGAAATAACAATAACAATAAGAAATAACAATAACAATAAGAAATAACAATAACAATAAGAAATAACAATATCAATAAGAAATAACAATAAAAATAAGAAATAACAATAACAATAAGAAATAACAATAACAATTAAAAATAACAATAACAATAAGAAATAACAATAACAATAAGAAATAACAACAAGAATAAAAAATAACAATAACAATAAGAAATAACAATATCAATAAGAAATAACAATAACAATAAGAAATAACAATAACAATAAGAAATAACAATATCAATAAGAAATAACAATAACAATAAAAAATAACAATAAAAATAAGAAATAACAATAACAATAAGAAATAACAATTACAATAAGAAATAACAATAACAATAACAATAAGAAATAACAATAACAATAAGAAATAAAAATAACAATAAGAAATAACAATAACAATAAGAAATAACAATAACAATAAGAAATAACAATAACAATAAGAAATAACAATAACAATAAGAAATAACAATAACAATAAGAAATAACAATAACAATAAGGAATAACAATAGCAATAAAAAATAACAATAACAATAAGAAATAACAATAACAATAAGAAATAACAATATCAGTAAGAAATAACAATAACAATAAGAAATAACAATAATAATAAGAAATAACAATAACAATAAAAAATAACAATAACAATAAGAAATAACAACAACAATAAAAAATAACAATAACAATAAGAAATAACAATATCAATAAGAAATAACAATATCAATAAAAAATAACAATAACAATAAGAAATAACAATAACAATAAGAAATAACAATAACAATAAGAAATAACAATAACAATAACAATAAGAAATAAAAATAACAATAACAATAAGAAATAACAATTACAATAACAATAAGAAATAACAATAACAATAAGAAATAACAATAGCAATAAAAAATAACAATAACAATAAGAAATAACAACAATAGGAAATAACAATATCAATAAGAAATAACAATAACAATAAGAAATAACAATATCAATAAGAAATAACAATAACAATAAGAAATAACAATAACAATAAGAAATAACAATAACAATAAGAAATAACAATAACAATAACAATAAGAAAAAACAATAACAATAAGAAATAACAATAACAATAAGAAATAACAATAACAGTAAGAAATAACAATAACAATAAGAAATAAAAATAACAGTAAGAAATAACAATAACAATAAGAAATAACAATAACAATAAGAAATAACTATAACAATAAGAAATAACAATAACAATAACAATAAGAAATAACAATAAGAAAAAGAAATAACAATAACAATAGGAAATAACAATAACAATAACAAAAATAAATAACAATAACAATAAGAAATAACAATAACAATAAGGAATAACAATAAGAAATAACAATAACAATAAGAAATAGCAATAACAATAAGAAATAACAATAACAGTAAGAAATAACAATAACAATAAGAAATAACAATAACAATAAGAAATAACAATAACAATAAGAAATAACAATAACAATAAGAAATAACAATAACAATAAGAAATAACAATATCAATAAGAATTAACAATAACAATAAGAAATAACAATAACAATAAGAAATAACAATAACAATAAGAAATAACAGTAACAATAAGAAATAACAATAACAATAAGAAATAACAATAACAATAAGAAATAACAATATCAATAAGAATTAACAATAACAATAAGAAATAACAATAAAAATAAGAAATAACAATAACAATAAGAAATAACAATAACAATAGGAAATAACAATAACAATAACAATAAGAAATAACAATAACAAAAAGAAATTACAATAACAATAGGAAATAAGAATAACAATAAGAAATAACAATAACAATAAGAAATAACAGTAACAATAACAATAAGAAATAACAATAACAAAAAGAAATTACAATAACAATAGGAAATAAGAATAACAATAAGAAATAACAATAACAATAAGAAATAACAGTAACAATAACAATAAGAAATAACAATAACAATAAGAAATAACAATAAAATAGGAAATAACAATAACAATAATAAATAACAATAACAATAAGAAATAACAATAACAATCAGAAATGACAATAACAATAAGAAATAACAATAACAATAAGAAATAACAATAACAATAAGAAATAACAATAACAATAAGAAATAACAATAACTATAAGAAATAACAATAACAATAAGAAATAACAATAACAATAAGAAATAACAATAAGGAATAACAATAGCAATAAAAAATAACAATAACAATAAGAAATAACAATAACAATAGGAAATAACAATATCAATAAGAAATAACAATAACAATAAGAAATAACAATAACAATAAGAAATAACAATAACAATAAGAAATAACAATAACAATAACAATAAGAAATAACAATAATAATAAAAAAGAACAATAACAATAAGAAATAACAATAACAATAAGAAATAACAATAACAATAAGAAGGAACAATAACAATAAGAAATAACAATAACAATAAGAAATAACAATAACAATAAGAAACAACAATAACAATAAGAAATAACAATAACAATAAGAAATAACAATAACAATAAGAAATAACAATAACAATAAGAAATAACAAAAACAATAAGAAATAACAATAACAATAAAAAATAACAATAACAATAAGAAATAACAATAACAATAAGAAATAACAATATCAATAAGAAATAACAATAACAATAAGAAATAACAATAACAATAGGAAATAACAATAACAATAACAATAAGAAATAACAATAACAAAAAGAAATAACAATAACAATAGGAAATAACAATAACAATAAGAAATAACAATAACAATAAGAAATAACAATAACAATAGGAAATAACAATAACAATAGGAAATAACAATAACAATAATTAATAACAATAACAGTAAGAAATAACAATAACAATAAGAAATAAAAATAACAATAAGAAATAACAATAACAATAAGAAATAACAATAACAATAAGAAATAAAAATAGCAATAAGAAATAACAATAACAATAAGAAATAACAATAAGAAATAACAATATCAATAAGAATTAACAATAACAATAAGAAATAACAATAACAATAAGAAATAACAATAACAATAAGAAATAACAATAACAATAGGAAATAACAATAACAATAACAATAAGAAATAACAATAACAAAAAAAATAACAATAACAATAGGAAATAACAATAACAATAAGAAATAACAATAACAATAAGAAATAACAATAACAATAAGAAATAACAATAACAATAAAAAATAAAAATAGCAATAAGAAATAACAATAACAATAAGAAATAACAATATCAATAAGAATTAACAATAACAATAAGAAATAACAATAACAATAAGAAATAACAATAACAATAAGAAATAACAATATCAATAAGAATTAACAATAACAATAAGAAATAACAATAACAATAAGAAATAACAATAACAATAAGAAATAACAGTAACAATAAGAAATAACAATAACAATAAGAAATAACAATAACAATAAGAAATAACAATATCAATAAGAATTAACAATAACAATAAGAAATAACAATAACAATAAGAAATAACAATAACAATAAGAAATAACAATAACAATAGGAAATAACAATAACAATAACAATAAGAAATAACAATAACAAAAAGAAATAACAATAACAATAGGAAATAAGAATAACAATAAGAAATAACAATAACAATAAGAAATAACAGTAACAATAACAATAAGAAATAACAATAACAATAAGAAATAACAGTAACAATAAGAAATAACAATAACAATAAGAAATAACAATAACAATAGGAAATAACAATAACAATAACAATAAGAAATAACAATAACAAAAAGAAATAACAATAACAATAGGAAATAAGAATAACAATAAGAAATAACAATAACAATAAGAAATAACAATAACAATAGGAAATAACAATAACAATAATAAATAACAATAACAATAAGAAATAACAATAACAATAAGAAATAACAATAACAATAAGAAATAACAATAACAATAAGAAATAACAATAACAATAAGAAATAACAATAACTATAAGAAATAACAATAACAATAAGAAATAACAATAACAATAAGGAATAACAATAGCAATAAAAAATAACAATAACAATAAGAAATAACAATAACAATAGGAAATAACAATATCAATAAGAAATAACAATAACAATAAGAAATAACAATAACAATAAGAAATAACAATAACAATAACAATAAGAAATAACAATAATAATAAGAAAGAACAATAACAATAAGAAATAACAATAACAATAAGAAATAACAATAACAATAAGAAATAACAATAACAATAAGAAGGAACAATAACAATAAGAAATAACAATAACAATAAGAAATAACAATAACAATAAGAAACAACAATAACAATAAGAAATAACAATAACAATAAGAAATAACAATAACAATAAGAAATAACAATAACAATAAGAAATAACAAAAACAATAAGAAATAACAATAACAATAAAAAATAACAATAACAATAAGAAATAACAATAACAATAAGAAATAACAATATCAATAAGAAATAACAATAACAATAAGAAATAACAATAACAATAGGAAATAACAATAACAATAACAATAAGAAATAACAATAACAAAAAGAAATAACAATAACAATAGGAAATAACAATAACAATAAGAAATAACAATAACAATAGGAAATAACAATAACAATAGGAAATAACAATAACAATAATTAATAACAATAACAAGAAGAAATAAAGAAATAAAAATAACAATAAGAAATAACAATAACAATAAGAAATAACAATAACAATAAGAAATAAAAATAGCAATAAGAAATAACAATAACAATAAGAAATAACAATAACAATAAGAAATAACAATATCAATAAGAATTAAGAATAACAATAAGAAATAACAATAACAATAAGAAATAACAATAACAATAAGAAATAACAATAACAATAGGAAATAACAATAACAATAACAATAAGAAATAACAATAACAAAAAGAAATAACAATAACAATAGGAAATAACAATAACAATAAGAAATAACAATAACAATAAGAAATAACAATAACAATAGGAAATAACAATAACAATAATAAATAACAATAACAATAAGAAATAACAATAACAATAAGAAATAAAAATAACAATAAGAAATAACAATAACAATAACAAATAACAATAACAATAAGAAATAACAATAACAATAAGAAATAACAATAACTATAAGAAATAACAATAACAATAAGAAATAACAATAACAATAAGAAATAACAATAACAATAAGAAATAACAATAACAATAAGAAATAACAATAACAATAAGAAATAACAATAAAAATAAGAAATAACAATAACAATAAGAAATAACAATAACAATAACAATAAGAAATAACAATAACAATAAGAAATATCAATAACAATAAGAAATAACAATAACAATAAGAAATAACAATAACAATAAGAAATAGCAATAACTATAAGAAATAACAATAACAATAAGAAATAACAATAACAATAACAATAAGAAATAACAATAACAAAAATAAATAACAATAACAATAGGAAATAACAATAACAATAAGAAATAACAATAACAATAAGAAATAGCAATAACAATAAGAAATAACAATAACAATAAGAAATAACAATAACAATAAGAAATAACAATAACAATAAGAAATCACAATAACAATAAGAAATAACAATATCAGTAAGAAATAACAATAACAATAAGAAATAACAATAACAATAAGAAATAACAATAACAATAAAAAATAACAATAACAATAAGAAATAACAACAACAATAAAAAATAACAATAACAATAAGAAATAACAAACTGAATTATAATGGCGGACGACGAGTCTAGTTGTGTCTTGCCCGAGTCCAATCTTTCAACTGAAAGAAAGTGCAGAAAATGCAAAAACAAATCAGTTAACGTTTTCCAATGTGCAAACTGTGAACAATATTTTCATCAGCCGTGGTTAAAAATCCATTCCAAGGCCTGTGGAAAGCTGCTAGCCATGCCAACCGGCGACAATGAAGTTGAGGTTATATCTCCATGCTGCGACAATCCAGGTACCTTACAATTAAATTTCCTCACTGAAGAGAATAAACTACTAAGGAAAATTATTCAAGAACTTGAAAGTAAAAATGCAGTTCTTTTAGAAAATAATAGCCTTTTGAAGGAAAAAATTAATTTTATTTTAAATAAGCAAAGCGCCAAACCTGTAAATATGCCTGCAAGTATCGACAATATCAGGTCAGAACCAGCTGTTAAATACTCAAAAATTGCAGCTCAGCCAAAAGAAAATAACATTACAAAAACCCAAAACAAAATAATTCAAACTCAAATCTCACGGCCGCCTCGCGATACGGCTGCCACTACCTTGTCGTATCAAACGCAAAAAAATATTAATGATAAAGACGATTTTGATGGTTTTACTGTCTATAAAGGAAAAAGGCGAAATAAAAGAAGCAAAGTAATTAGCACTGGAAACAACGCATCCGGAATAATATCTGCTGAACCACGAAAAACCTGGCTCTTTATTAATAGAGTTCAAAACGAAGTAACCTTTTCGGATATGGAATCCCATATTAAAGGGATCCTAGGAAACAAGAAATTTGTTTGTGATAAAATTCAAACCAGATCGAACACATACAACAGCTTTAAGTTATGTGCCGATTTTTCGGAACATGAACTATTAATAAATCCAACAAATTGGCCATCTGGGATAGAAATTAGCAGATACTTTTTTAAGAACGCCCCCACAAATCCAGATGCAACATAAGTTATCTGTGAAGAGTAACCGAAAGGATTGTAGTGTATCAAGAGGAATAATTTTTAAAGTGTTATTTGTTAACACACAATAACGAAATAAATATAATGAACTAGACTGTATTATAGAAAGTGAACAATTAGATATTGTGTGCATTACAGAGCATTGGTTAAAAGCATGTGAGAGTGAAGTGTATAGCGTGAACAATATGGTAACTGCGACGCACTTTTCAAGAGAACACTCAACTGGCGGCGGCGCCTTAATTCTAGCCAAAAGAGACACCGACTTCGATGTGTTATATGGTATAAATAAATTATCGGTCGAAACTCAATGCGAATTGTGCGGCATACACTTAACTCGAATAAACAAAATTATTATTGTTGTATATAGACCACCAAATAGCGATTTTAATGTGTTTTTAAACATAATGTTTTCTGTTTTAGAACTTTTAGATTTAATTAACCAACATGTTCTGATTGGAGGAGATTTTAATGTACCCTTTAATAATCCTAACCAAAGAGTGAGAGATCTATGTGATGTTTTTAATTCTTTTGGTCTCACACAAACCGTTAATTTTCCAACTAGAGGAGGTAATACCCTAGACAATGTTTTTAAAATTACGAGCCACCTGTTTTTAATATTTTACAATGTCAAATGTCATCTGATCATAAAGGTGTTCAGCTTGAATTTGAACACGAGCCCTTTTGTGATTTTATGGTATCTAAGGTAATTAGGCCAATAACTCAATCGGGAAAATTTAATTTTTTTCACCTATTAAAGTCCTCAGATTGGAGTGCAGTTGCCAATGAAACTGACTGCAATAAGAAGTACGATCTCTTTCATTACATTATTATGTCTGCTTATCATTTAGCATTTCCGGAAGTAAAAACGAAAAATAAATCAAGTAAAATTAACGATATTTATTGGTTCACTAATGACCTCCGTGTTATGCGCGAAAACTTAAATTTAGTTCATGATGCTCTTCAAAAAGAAATGATGTTCATCTTAATAAGATATATAAATCGTACCGTCAAAAATACAATACCGCAATTAAATTAGCTAAACAGAAAGCCAACGATGATTTTATTGCTAATTCTAATAATAAAGCCAAGTCTATGTGGCAAATTATAAATTCTGGGCGGAAAATAAAACGCAATGGTGATAAACCCTGTAATATAACCAGCGAACAATTTAATAACGAATTTATATCCTACATTCAAAATACTGTTGATTCTATCCAAGACATAAATTTAAATCCTTCAAATTTTACCCCCATCGCCGTCCCAGCCGGTTTTTCATTTAAATTAATATCGAGCTCTGATGTAAGAGATGCTATTATCTCCATAAAATGCAGTAAAAGTAAGGACATATATGGACTATCTACCGATATATTAAAATCTTGCAAGGAATCACTTATTCTTCCACTTACCTCCATTATAAATACATGCATCAAAACATAATTAATACCTAATGCAATGAAAATTGCATCGGTAATTCCCATACATAAAAATGGCGATATAAATAATCCACAAAATTATAGGCCTATATCGATATTACCCATATTTTCGAAGGTATTAGAAAAACTTTTATTATCGCAAATAAAAACATACTTTGAGGATAATAATATGTTTACCAATTCGCAATTTGGATTTCGCTCTGGAAAATCAACGATAGATGCAATACTAGCCTTAATTGATGAAATATTATCAGGCTATGAGGATGGGGAGTTCATCATGACTTCATTTGTAGACTTGAGCAAGGCTTTTGACTGTGTAAATCACAATATCTTAATAGACAAACTCGCGCGCTATGGGTTCAACGAAAGCAGCATTTTGTTAATACAGTCTTATCTCTCAAATAGAACACAAGTAGTAAAATATGGAGGAATTATATCGAGCACACTGTCTGTTGATAAGGGCGTTCCTCAAGGGTCAATCTTAGGACCGCTTCTTTTCATAATATTTATTAACGATTTACCATCCTACGTTAATGATAGTTTTAATGTTATTTATGCTGACGACACCACATTAGTTAGCAGAGATGTAACTCTCAACGAGGCAATTGCTAAGAATGATAGAGCAAATAGCAAATGTAAAGATTGGTTTACAAGTAACAAGTTGCTTTTAAATCAAAATAAAACAATTAATATGCTCTTTACTCTGAGGAAACACGATCATACCATCACATCATCCGCAAAATTTCTAGGGGTTTACTTGGATCCCCATATGACATGGAGTGCGAACAGTGACATGTTAGCAAACAAGCTATGTAGTAATATATTTCTCTTACGTAACTTGTCACATACAGTAACCACAAAAACATTAAAGGCTGCCTACTTTGCTACATGCCATTCGATTATCTCATATGGTTTATTAGCGTGGGGGCATTCTGCCTGTTTACATCGTATATTTCGACTCCAACGAAGAGCAGTACGCATAGTTGGTGGAATAGGGTATAGGGATGACTGTAGAGCCATTTTTCAGAAATTGCGTATAATGACTCTACCAGCAATCTTTATATCTCAATGCCTTATGTACGTTAAAAAGAATATCACAAATTACCAGACATCTGCAACTATACATGCTCATAATACACGACACAAAAATAGCATTTGTGTGAAACAGTTAAGACTGCAAAAATCACAAAACGGGCCTAATTACTGGGCTCCAAAATTTTATAATGTATTGTCCCAAGAAGTTAAAGACCTACCACTTAAACAATTTAAAATGTACATAAAGAGGTTTCTTATCGATCATGCTTTTTATTCTTGGGACGAGTTCCTTAAAAGCATATTAAGTAATAATAAGTAAAATTAGTATGTAATCCAAACTGTATTTATTATTAGTTCCCATGTCTTCGTGTTTTATTTTACTCTGTTTTTAAAAATCAATTATTTATTTGTGTTTTGTATGCTGATTAACTTATTCATATTTTATTTATATGTTAGTTCTTTTAATCTGTTTTAATCTGTTTTATATATTTTATTGTTTTTATTGATTTTTATTTGTTTTTTATTGCTCTTTTATTGTTTTTAATTTATTGTTTGATTCCCTCCAATCAGAACTACTTCTATACACAAATATTATGTTTATAATAATCACAATTATTATTCATATTTCTGACTTATGTAAACTGTTTTAGTCTTAGCATCAATAAAATATTATTATTAAAAAATATTATTATTAACAATATCAATAAGAAATAACAATATCAATAAGAAATAACAATAACAATAAGAAATAACAATAACAATAAGAAATAACAATAACAATAAGAAATAACAATAACAATAAGAAATAACAATAACAATAAGAAATAACAATAAAAATAAGAAATAACAATAACAATAACAATAAGAAATAACAATAACAATAACAATAAGAAATAACAATTACAACAACAATAAGAAATAACAATAAAAATAAGAAATAACAATATCAATAAGAAATAGCAATAACAATAAGAAATAGAAATAACAATAAGAAATAACAATAACAATAAGAAATAACAATAACAATAAGAAATAACAATAACAATAAGAAATAACAATAAAAATAAGAAATAAAAATAACAATAAGAAATAACAATAACAATAACAATAAGAAATAACAATAATAATAACAATAACAATAAGAAATAACAATAACAATAACAATAAGAAATAACAATAACAATAAGAAATTACAATAACAATAAGAAATAACAATAACAATAAGAAATAACAATAGCAATAAAAAATAACAATAACAATAAGAAATAACAATAACAATAGGAAATAACAATATCAATAAGAAATAACAATAACAATAAGAAATAACAATACCAGTAAGAAATAACAATAACAGTAAGAAATAACAATAACAATAACAATAAGAAAGAACAATAACAATAAGAAATAACAATTACAATAAGAATTAACAATATCAATAAGAAATAACAATAACAATAAGAAATAACAATAAAAATAAGAAGGAACAATAACAATAAGAAATAACAATAGCAATAAGAAATAACAATAACAATAAGAAATAACAATAACAATAAGAAATAACAATAACAATAAGAAATAACAATAACAATAAGTAATAACAATAACAATAAGAAATAACCATAACAATAAGAAATAACCATAACAATAAGAAATAACAAAAACAATAAGAAATAACAATAACAATAAGAAATAACAATAACAATAAGAAATAACAATAACAATAAGAAATAACAATAACAATAAGAAATAACAATAAAAATAAGAAATAACAATAACAATAAGATATAACAATAACAATAAAAAATAACAATAATAATAAGAAATAACAATAACAATAAGAAATAACAACAAGAATAAAAAATAACAATAACAATAAGAAATAACAATATCAATAAGAAATAACAATAACAATAAGAAATAACAATAACAATAAGAAATAACAATATCAATAAGAAATAACAATAACAATAAAAAATAACAATAAAAATAAGAAATAACAATAACAATAAGAAATAACAATAACAATAAGAAATAACAATAACAATAAGAAATAACAATAACAATAAGAAATATCAATAACAATAAGAAATAACAATAACAATAAGAAATAACAATAACAATAAGAAATAAAAATAACAATAAGAAATAACAATAACAATAAGAAATAACAATAACAATAAGAAATAACAATAACAATAAGAAATAACAATAACAATAAGAAATAACAATAACAATAAGAAATAACAGTAACAATAAGAAATAACAATAACAATAAGGAATAACAATAGCAATAAGAAATAACAATAACAATAAGAAATAACAATAACAATAAGAAACAACAATAACAATAAGAAATAACAATAACAATAAGAAATAACAATAACAATAAGAAATAACCATAACAATAAGAAATAACAATATCAATAAGAAATAACAATAACAATAAGAAATAACAATAACAGTAAGAAATAACAATAACAGTAAGAAATAACAATAACAATAAGAAAGAACAATAACAATAAGAAATAACAATAACAATAACAATAACAAATAACAATAGCAATAAGAAATAACAATAACAATAAGAAATAACAATAACAATAAGAAATAACAATAACAATAAGAAATAACCATAACAATAAGAAATAACAATAACAATAACAATAAGAAATAACAATAACAATAACAATAACAATAAGAAATAACAATAACAATAACAATAAGAAATAACAATAAAAATAAGAAGGAACAATAACAATAAGAAATAACAATAACAATAAGAAATAACAATAGCAATAAAAAATAACAATAACAATAAGAAATAACAATAACAATAGGAAATAACAATATCAATAAGAAATAACAATAACAATAAGAAATAACAATAACAATAAGAAATAACAATAACAATAAGAAATAACAACAAGAATAAAAAATAACAATAACAATAAGAAATAACAATATCAATAAGAAATAACAATAACAATAAGAAATAACAATAACAATAAGAAATAACAATATCAATAAGAAATAACAATAACAATAAAAAATAACAATAAAAATAAGAAATAACAATAACAATAAGAAATAACAATAACAATAAGAAATAACAATAACAATAAGAAATATCAATAACAATAAGAAATAACAATAACAATAAGAAATAACAATAACAATAAGAAATAAAAATAACAATAAGAAATAACAATAACAATAAGAAATAACAATAACAATAAGAAATAACAATAACAATAAGAAATAACAATAGCAATAAGAAATAACAATAACAATAAGAAATAACAATAACAATAAGGAATAACAATAGCAATAAGAAATAACAATAACAATAAGAAATAACAATAACAATAAGAAACAACAATAACAATAAGAAATAACAATAACAATAAGAAATAACAATAACAATAAGAAATAACCATAACAATAAGAAATAACAATATCAATAAGAAATAACAATAACAATAAGAAATAACAATAACAGTAAGAAATAACAATAACAGTAAGAAATAACAATAACAATAACAATAAGAAAGAACAATAACAATAAGAAATAACAATTACAATAAGAATTAACAATATCAATAAGAAATAACAATAACAATAAGAAATAACAATAAAAATAAGAAGGAACAATAACAATAAGAAATAACAATAGCAATAAGAAATAACAATAACAATAAGAAATAACAATAACAATAAGAAACAACAATAACAATAAGAAATAACAATAACAATAAGAAATAACAATAACAATAAGAAATAACCATAACAATAAGAAATAACAAAAACAATAAGAAATTACAATAACAATAAGAAATAACAATAACAATAAGAAATAACAATAACAATAAGAAATAACAATAACAATAAGAAATAACAATATCAATAAGAAATAACAATAAAAATAAGAAATAACAATAACAATAAGATATAACAATAACAATAAAAAATAACAATAACTATAAGAAATAACAATAACAATAAGAAATAACAACAAGAATAAAAAATAACAATAACAATAAGAAATAACAATATCAATAAGAAATAACAATAACAATAAGAAATAACAATAACAATAAGAAATAACAATATCAATAAGAAATAACAATAACAATAAAAAATAACAATAAAAATAAGAAATAACAATAACAATAAGAAATAACAATAACAATAAGAAATAACAATAACAATAAGAAATAACAATAACAATAAGAAATATCAATAACAATAAGAAATAACAATAACAATAAGAAATAAAAATAACAATAAGAAATAACAATAACAATAAGAAATAACAATAACAATAAGAAATAACAACAACAATAAGAAATAACAATAACAATAAGAAATAACAATAACAATAAGAAATAACAATAACAATAAGAAATAACAATAACAATAAGGAATAACAATAGTAATAAAAAATAACAATAACAATAAGAAATAACAATAACAATAAGAAATAACAATATCAGTAAGAAATAACAATAACAATAAGAAATAACAATAACAATAAGAAATAACAATAAAAATAAGAAATAACAATAACAATAAAAATAAGAAATAACAATAACAATAACAATAAGAAATAACAATAACAATAACAATAAGAAATAACAATTACAACAACAATAAGAAATAACAATAACAATAAGAAATAACAATAACAATAAGAAATAACAATAGCAATAAAAAATAACAATAACAATAAGAAATAACAATAACAATAGGAAATAACAATATCAATAAGAAATAACAATAACAATAAGAAATAACAATATCAATAAGAAATAACAATAACAATAAGAAATAACAATAACAATAAGAAATAACAATAACAATAAGAAATAAAAATAACAATAAAAAATAACAATAAAAATAAGAATTAACAATAACAATAAGAAATAACAATAACAATAAGAAATAACAGTAACAATAAGAAATAACAATAACAATAAGAAATAACAATAACAATAAGAAATAACAATAACAATAGGAAATAACAATAACAATAACAATAAGAAATAACAATAACAATAGGAAATAAGAATAACAATAAGAAATAACAATAACAATAGGAAATAACAATAACAATAATAAATAACAATAACAATAAGAAATAACAATAACAATAAGAAATAAAAATAACAATAAGAAATAACAATAACAATAAGAAATAACAATAACTATAAGAAATAACAATAACAATAAGAAATAACAATAACAATAAGGAATAACAATAGCAATAAAAAATAACAATAACAATAAGAAATAACAATAACAATAGGAAATAACAATATCAATAAGAAATAACAATAACAATAAGAAATAACAATAACAATAAGAAATAACAATTACAATAACAAAAAGAAATAACAATGACAATAGGAAATAAGAATAACAATAAGAAATAACAATAACAATAAGAAATAACAATAACAATAAGAAATAACAATAAGAAATAACAATAACAATAAGAAGGAACAATAACAATAAGAAATAACAATAACAATAAGAAATAACAATAACAATAAGAAACAACAATAACAACAAGAAATAACAATAACAATAAGAAATAACAATAACAATAAGAAATAACAATAACAATAAGAAATAACAATAACAATAAGAAATAACAAAAACAATAAGAAATAACAATAACAATAAAAAATAACAATAACAATAAGAAATAACAATAACAATAAGAAATAACAATAACAATAGGAAATAACAATAACAATAACAATAAGAAATAACAATAACAAAAATAAATAACAATAACAATAGGAAATAACAATAACAATAAGAAATAACTATAACAATAGGAAATAACAATAACAATAATAAATAACAATAACAATAAGAAATAACAATAACAATAAGAAATCAAAATAACAATAAGAAATAACTATAACAATAAGAAATAACAATAACAATAAGAAATAAAAATAATAATAAGAAATAACAATAACAATAAGAAATAACAATAACAATAAGAAATAACAATATCAATAAGAATTAACAATAAGAATAAGAAATAACAATAACAATAAGAAATAACAATAACAATAAGAAATAACAATAACAATAAGAAATAACGATAACAATAAGAAATAACAATAACAATAAGAAATAACAATATCAATAAGAAATAACAATAAAAATAAGAAATAACAATAACAATAAGAAATAACAATAACAATAAAAAATAACAATAACAATAAGAAATAACAATAAGAAATAACAACAAGAATAAAAAATAACAATAACAATAAGAAATAACAATATCAATAAGAAATAACAATAACAATAAGAAATAACAATAACAATAAGAAATAACAATATCAATAAGAAATAACAATAACAATAAAAAATAACAATAAAAATAAGAAATAACAATAACAATAAGAAATAACAATAACAATAAGAAATAACAATAACAATAACAATAAGAAATAAAAATAACAATAAGAAATAACAATAACAATAAGAAATAACAATAACAATAAGAAATAACAATAACAATAAGAAATAACAATAACAATAAGAAATAACAATAACAATAAGAAATAACAATAACAATAAGGAATAACAATAGCAATAAAAAATAACAATAACAATAAGAAATAACAATAACAATAAGAAATAACAATATCAGTAAGAAATAACAATAACAATAAGAAATAACAATAATAATAAGAAATAACAATAACAATAAAAAATAACAATAACAATAAGAAATAACAACAACAATAAAAAATAACAATAACAATAAGAAATAACAATATCAATAAGAAATAACAATATCAATAAAAAATAACCATAACAATAAGAAATAACAATAACAATAAGAAATAACAATAACAATAAGAAATAACAATAACAATAACAATAAGAAATAAAAATAACAATAACAATAAGAAATAACAATTACAATAACAATAAGAAATAACAATAAGAATAAGAAATAACAATAGCAATAAAAAATAACAATAACAATAAGAAATAACAACAATAGGAAATAACAATATCAATAAGAAATAACAATAACAATAAGAAATAACAATATCAATAAGAAATAACAATAACAATAAGAAATAACAATAACAATAAGAAATAACAATAACAATAACAATAAGAAATAACAATAACAATAACAATAAGAAAAAACAATAACAATAAGAAATAACAATAACAATGAGAAATAACAATAACAGGAAGAAATAACAATAACAATAAGAAATAAAAATAACAGTAAGAAATAACAATAACAATAAGAAATAACAATAACAATAAGAAATAACTATAACAATAAGAAATAACAATAACAATAACAATAAGAAATAACAAAAAGAAATAACAATAACAATAGGAAATAACAATAACAATAAGAAATAACAATAACAAAAATAAATAACAATAACAATAAGAAATAACAATAACAATAAGAAATAACAATAACAATAAGAAATAGCAATAACAATAAGAAATAACAATAACAGTAAGAAATAACAATAACAATAAGAAATAACAATAACAATAAGAAATAACAATAACAATAAGAAATAACAATAACAATAAGAAATAACAATAACAATAAGAAATAACAATATCAATAAGAATTAACAATAACAATAAGAAATAACAATAACAATAAGAAATAACAATAACAATAAGAAATAACAGTAACAATAAGAAATAACAATAACAATAAGAAATAACAATAACAATAAGAAATAACAATATCAATAAGAATTAACAATAACAATAAGAAATAACAATAACAATAAGAAATAACAATAACAATAAGAAATAACAATAACAATAGGAAATAACAATAACAATAACAATAAGAAATAACAATAACAAAAAGAAATAACAATAACAATAGGAAATAAGAATAACAATAAGAAATAACAATAACAATAAGTAATAACAGTAACAATAACAATAAGAAATAACAATAACAATAAGAAATAACAATAACAATAAGAAATAACAGTAACAATAAGAAATAACAATAACAATAAGAAATAACAATAACAATAGGAAATAACAATAACAATAGGAAATAAGAATAACAATAAGAAATAACAATAACAATAAGAAATAACAATAACAATAGGAAATAACAATAACAATAATAAATAACAATAACAATAAGAAATAACAATAACAATAAGAAATAACAATAACAATAAGAAATAACAATAACAATAAGAAATAACAATAACAATAAGAAATAACAATAACAATAAGAAATAACAATAACTATAAGAAATAACAATAACAATAAGAAATAACAATAACAATAAGAAATAACAATAACAATAAGGAATAACAATAGCAATAAAAAATAACAATAACAATAGGAAATAACAATATCAATAAGAAATAACAATAACAATAAGAAATAACAATAACAATAAGAAATAACAATAACAATAACAATAAGAAATAACAATAATAATAAGAAAGAACAATAACAATAAGAAATAACAATAACAATAAGAAGGAACAATGACAATAAGAAATAACAATAACAATAAGAAATAACAATAACAATAAGAAACAACAATAACAATAAGAAACAACAATAACAATAAGAAATAACAATAACAATAAGAAATAACAATAACAATAAGAAATAACAATAACAATAAGAAATAACAAAAACAATAAGAAATAACAATAACAATAAAAAATAACAATAACAATAAGAAATAACAATAACAATAAGAAATAACAATATCAATAAGAAATAACAATAACAATAAGAAATAACAATAACAATAGGAAATAACAATAACAATAACAATAAGAAATAACAATAACAAAAAGAAATAACAATAACAATAGGAAATAACAATAACAATAAGAAATAACAATAACAATAAGAAATAACAATAACAATAGGAAATAATAATAACAATAATTAATAACAATAACAATAAGAAATAAAAATAACAATAAGAAGGAACAATGACAATAAGAAATAACAATAACAATAAGAAATAACAATAACAATAAGAAACAACAATAACAATAAGAAATAACAATAACAATAAGAAATAACAATAACAATAAGAAATAACAATAACAATAAGAAATAACAATAACAATAAAAAATAACAATAACAATAAGAAATAACAATAACAATAAGAAATAACAATATCAATAAGAAATAACAATAACAATAAGAAATAACAATAACAATAGGAAATAACAATAACAATAACAATAAGAAATAACAATAACAAAAAGAAATAACAATAACAATAGGAAATAACAATAACAATAAGAAATAACAATAACAATAAGAAATAACAATAACAATAGGAAATAATAATAACAATAATTAATAACAATAACAATAAGAAATAAAAATAACAATAAGAAATAACAATAACAATAAGAAATAACAATAACAATAAGAAATAAAAATAGCAATAAGAAATAACAATAACAATAAGAAATAACAATAACAATAAGAAATAACAATATCAATAAGAATTAACAATAACAATAAGAAATAACAATAAGAATAAGAAATAACAATAACAATAAGAAATAACAATAACAATAAGAAATAACAATAACAATAGGAAATAACAATAACAATAACAATAAGAAATAACAATAACAAAAAGAAATAACAATAACAATAGGAAATAACAATAACAATAAGAAATAACAATAACAATAGGAAATAACAATAACAATAATAAATAACAATAACAATAAGAAATAAAAATAACAATAAGAAATAACAATAACAATAACAATAAGAAATAAAAATAACAATAAGAAATAACAATAACAATAAGAAATAACAATAACAATAAGAAATAACAATAACAATAAGAAATAACAATAACAATAAGAAATAACAATAACAATAAGAAATAACAATAACAATAAGGAATAACAATAGCAATAAAAAATAACAATAACAATAAGAAATAACAATAACAATAAGAAATAACAATATCAGTAAGAAATAACAATAACAATAAGAAATAACAATAATAATAAGAAATAACAATAACAATAAAAAATAACAATAACAATAAGAAATAACAACAACAATAAAAAATAACAATAACAATAAGAAATAACAATATCAATAAGAAATAACAATATCAATAAAAAATAACCATAACAATAAGAAATAACAATAACAATAAGAAATAACAATAACAATAAGAAATAACAATAACAATAACAATAAGAAATAAAAATAACAATAACAATAAGAAATAACAATTACAATAACAATAAGAAATAACAATAAGAATAAGAAATAACAATAGCAATAAAAAATAACAATAACAATAAGAAATAACAACAACAGGAAATAACAATATCAATAAGAAATAACAATAACAATAAGAAATAACAATATCAATAAGAAATAACAATAACAATAAGAAATAACAATAACAATAAGAAATAACAATAACAATAACAATAAGAAATAACAATAACAATAACAATAAGAAAAAACAATAACAATAAGAAATAACAATAACAATGAGAAATAACAATAACAGGAAGAAATAACAATAACAATAAGAAATAAAAATAACAGTAAGAAATAACAATAACAATAAGAAATAACAATAACAATAAGAAATAACTATAACAATAAGAAATAACAATAACAATAACAATAAGAAATAACAAAAAGAAATAACAATAACAATAGGAAATAACAATAAGAAATAACAATAACAAAAATAAATAACAATAACAATAAGAAATAACAATAACAATAAGAAATAACAATAACAATAAGAAATAGCAATAACAATAAGAAATAACAATAACAGTAAGAAATAACAATAACAATAAGAAATAACAATAACAATAAGAAATAACAATAACAATAAGAAATAACAATAACAATAAGAAATAACAATAACAATAAGAAATAACAATATCAATAAGAATTAACAATAACAATAAGAAATAACAATAACAATAAGAAATAACAATAACAATAAGAAATAACAGTAACAATAAGAAATAACAATAACAATAAGAAATAACAATAACAATAAGAAATAACAATATCAATAAGAATTAACAATAACAATAAGAAATAACAATAACAATAAGAAATAACAATAACAATAAGAAATAACAATAACAATAGGAAATAACAATAACAATAACAATAAGAAATAACAATAACAAAAAGAAATAACAATAACAATAGGAAATAAGAATAACAATAAGAAATAACAATAACAATAAGTAATAACAGTAACAATAACAATAAGAAATAACAATAACAATAAGAAATAACAATAACAATAAGAAATAACAGTAACAATAAGAAATAACAATAACAATAAGAAATAACAATAACAATAGGAAATAACAATAACAATAGGAAATAAGAATAACAATAAGAAATAACAATAACAATAAGAAATAACAATAACAATAGGAAATAACAATAACAATAATAAATAACAATAACAATAAGAAATAACAATAACAATAAGAAATAACAATAACAATAAGAAATAACAATAACAATAAGAAATAACAATAACAATAAGAAATAACAATAACAATAAGAAATAACAATAACTATAAGAAATAACAATAACAATAAGAAATAACAATAACAATAAGAAATAACAATAACAATAAGGAATAACAATAGCAATAAAAAATAACAATAACAATAAGAAATAACAATAACAATAGGAAATAACAATATCAATAAGAAATAACAATAACAATAAGAAATAACAATAACAATAAGAAATAACAATAACAATAACAATAAGAAATAACAATAATAATAAGAAAGAACAATAACAATAAGAAATAACAATAACAATAAGAAGGAACAATGACAATAAGAAATAACAATAACAATAAGAAATAACAATAACAATAAGAAACAACAATAACAATAAGAAATAACAATAACAATAAGAAATAACAATAACAATAAGAAATAACAATAACAATAAGAAATAACAAAAACAATAAGAAATAACAATAACAATAAAAAATAACAATAACAATAAGAAATAACAATAACAATAAGAAATAACAATATCAATAAGAAATAACAATAACAATAAGAAATAACAATAACAATAGGAAATAACAATAACAATAACAATAAGAAATAACTATAACAAAAAGAAATAACAATAACAATAGGAAATAACAATAACAATAAGAAATAACAATAACAATAAGAAATAACAATAACAATAGGAAATAATAATAACAATAATTAATAACAATAACAATAAGAAATAAAAATAACAATAAGAAGGAACAATGACAATAAGAAATAACAATAACAATAAGAAATAACAATAACAATAAGAAACAACAATAACAATAAGAAATAACAATAACAATAAGAAATAACAATAACAATAAGAAATAACAATAACAATAAGAAATAACAATAACAATAAAAAATAACAATAACAATAAGAAATAACAATAACAATAAGAAATAACAATATCAATAAGAAATAACAATAACAATAAGAAATAACAATAACAATAGGAAATAACAATAACAATAACAATAAGAAATAACAATAACAAAAAGAAATAACAATAACAATAGGAAATAACAATAACAATAAGAAATAACAATAACAATAAGAAATAACAATAACAATAGGAAATAATAATAACAATAATTAATAACAATAACAATAAGAAATAAAAATAACAATAAGAAATAACAATAACAATAAGAAATAACAATAACAATAAGAAATAAAAATAGCAATAAGAAATAACAATAACAATAAGAAATAACAATAACAATAAGAAATAACAATATCAATAAGAATTAACAATAACAATAAGAAATAACAATAAGAATAAGAAATAACAATAACAATAAGAAATAACAATAACAATAAGAAATAACAATAACAATAGGAAATAACAATAACAATAACAATAAGAAATAACAATAACAAAAAGAAATAACAATAACAATAGGAAATAACAATAACAATAAGAAATAACAATAACAATAAGAAATAACAATAACAATAGGAAATAACAATAACAATAATAAATAACAATAACAATAAGAAATAAAAATAACAATAAGAAATAACAATAACAATAACAATAAGAAATAACAATAACAATAACAATAAGAAAAAACAATAACAATAAGAAATAACAATAACAATGAGAAATAACAATAACAGGAAGAAATAACAATAACAATAAGAAATAAAAATAACAGTAAGAAATAACAATAACAATAAGAAATAACAATAACAATAAGAAATAACTATAACAATAAGAAATAACAATAACAATAACAATAAGAAATAACAAAAAGAAATAACAATAACAATAGGAAATAACAATAACAATAAGAAATAACAATAACAAAAATAAATAACAATAACAATAAGAAATAACAATAACAATAAGAAATAACAATAACAATAAGAAATAACAATAACAATAAGAAATAGCAATAACAATAAGAAATAACAATAACAGTAAGAAATAACAATAACAATAAGAAATAACAATAACAATAAGAAATAACAATAACAATAAGAAATAACAATAACAATAAGAAATAACAATAACAATAAGAAATAACAATATCAATAAGAATTAACAATAACAATAAGAAATAACAATAACAATAAGAAATAACAATAACAATAAGAAATAACAGTAACAATAAGAAATAACAATAACAATAAGAAATAACAATAACAATAAGAAATAACAATATCAATAAGAATTAACAATAACAATAAGAAATAACAATAACAATAAGAAATAACAATAACAATAAGAAATAACAATAACAATAGGAAATAACAATAACAATAACAATAAGAAATAACAATAACAAAAAGAAATAACAATAACAATAGGAAATAAGAATAACAATAAGAAATAACAATAACAATAAGTAATAACAGTAACAATAACAATAAGAAATAACAATAACAATAAGAAATAACAATAACAATAAGAAATAACAGTAACAATAAGAAATAACAATAACAATAAGAAATAACAATAACAATAGGAAATAACAATAACAATAACAATAAAAAATAACAATAACAAAAAGAAATAACAATAACAATAGGAAATAAGAATAACAATAAGAAATAACAATAACAATAGGAAATAACAATAACAATAATAAATAACAATAACAATAAGAAATAACAATAACAATAAGAAATAACAATAACAATAAGAAATAACAATAACAATAAGAAATAACAATAACAATAAGAAATAACAATAACAATAAGAAATAACAATAACTATAAGAAATAACAATAACAATAAGAAATAACAATAACAATAAGAAATAACAATAACAATAAGGAATAACAATAGCAATAAAAAATAACAATAACAATAAGAAATAACAATAACAATAGGAAATAACAATATCAATAAGAAATAACAATAACAATAAGAAATAACAATAACAATAAGAAATAACAATAACAATAACAATAAGAAATAACAATAATAATAAGAAATAACAATAACAATAACAATAAGAAATAACAATAACAATAACAATAAGAAAAAACAATAACAATAAGAAATAACAATAACAATGAGAAATAACAATAACAATAATAAATAACAATAACAATAAGAAATAAAAATAACAATAAGAAATAACAATAACAATAACAATAAGAAATAACAATAACAATAACAATAAGAAAAAACAATAACAATAAGAAATAACAATAACAATGAGAAATAACAATAACAGGAAGAAATAACAATAACAATAAGAAATAAAAATAACAGTAAGAAATAACAATAACAATAAGAAATAACAATAACAATAAGAAATAACTATAACAATAAGAAATAACAATAACAATAACAATAAGAAATAACAAAAAGAAATAACAATAACAATAGGAAATAACAATAACAATAAGAAATAACAATAACAAAAATAAATAACAATAACAATAAGAAATAACAATAACAATAAGAAATAACAATAACAATAAGAAATAGCAATAACAATAAGAAATAACAATAACAGTAAGAAATAACAATAACAATAAGAAATAACAATAACAATAAGAAATAACAATAACAATAAGAAATAACAATAACAATAAGAAATAACAATAACAATAAGAAATAACAATATCAATAAGAATTAACAATAACAATAAGAAATAACAATAACAATAAGAAATAACAATAACAATAAGAAATAACAGTAACAATAAGAAATAACAATAACAATAAGAAATAACAATAACAATAAGAAATAACAATATCAATAAGAATTAACAATAACAATAAGAAATAACAATAACAATAAGAAATAACAATAACAATAAGAAATAACAATAACAATAGGAAATAACAATAACAATAACAATAAGAAATAACAATAACAAAAAGAAATAACAATAACAATAGGAAATAAGAATAACAATAAGAAATAACAATAACAATAAGTAATAACAGTAACAATAACAATAAGAAATAACAATAACAATAAGAAATAACAATAACAATAAGAAATAACAGTAACAATAAGAAATAACAATAACAATAAGAAATAACAATAACAATAGGAAATAACAATAACAATAACAATAAAAAATAACAATAACAAAAAGAAATAACAATAACAATAGGAAATAAGAATAACAATAAGAAATAACAATAACAATAGGAAATAACAATAACAATAATAAATAACAATAACAATAAGAAATAACAATAACAATAAGAAATAACAATAACAATAAGAAATAACAATAACAATAAGAAATAACAATAACAATAAGAAATAACAATAACAATAAGAAATAACAATAACTATAAGAAATAACAATAACAATAAGAAATAACAATAACAATAAGAAATAACAATAACAATAAGGAATAACAATAGCAATAAAAAATAACAATAACAATAAGAAATAACAATAACAATAGGAAATAACAATATCAATAAGAAATAACAATAACAATAAGAAATAACAATAACAATAAGAAATAACAATAACAATAACAATAAGAAATAACAATAATAATAAGAAAGAACAATAACAATAAGAAATAACAATAACAATAAGAAATAACAATAACAATAAGAAATAACAATAACAATAAGAAGGAACAATGACAATAAGAAATAACAATAACAATAAGAAATAACAATAACAATAAGAAACAACAATAACAATAAGAAATAACAATAACAATAAGAAATAACAATAACAATAAGAAATAACAATAACAATAAGAAATAACAAAAACAATAAGAAATAACAATAACAATAAAAAATAACAATAACAATAAGAAATAACAATAACAATAAGAAATAACA
Source organism: Ontholestes murinus (assembly GCA_963969525.1). Lineage (NCBI taxonomy): Eukaryota > Metazoa > Arthropoda > Insecta > Coleoptera > Staphylinidae > Ontholestes > Ontholestes murinus. The sequence continues at coordinate 256,765 of CAXAKX010000791.1, forward strand.
ATATCAATAAGAAATAACAATAACAATAAGAAATAACAATAACAATAGGAAATAACAATAACAATAACAATAAGAAATAACAATAACAAAAAGAAATAACAATAACAATAGGAAATAACAATAACAATAAGAAATAACAATAACAATAAGAAATAACAATAACAATAGGAAACAATAATAACAATAATTAATAACAATAACAATAAGAAATAAAAATAACAATAAGAAATAACAATAACAATAAGAAATAACAATAACAATAAGAAATAAAAATAGCAATAAGAAATAACAATAACAATAAGAAATAACAATAACAATAAGAAATAACAATATCAATAAGAATTAACAATAACAATAAGAAATAACAATAACAATAAGAAATAACAATAACAATAAGAAATAACAATAACAATAGGAAATAACAATAACAATAACAATAAGAAATAACAATAACAAAAAGAAATAACAATAACAATAGGAAATAACAATAACAATAAGAAATAACAATAACAATAAGAAATAACAATAACAATAGGAAATAACAATAACAATAAGAAATAAAAATAACAATAAGAAATAACAATAACAATAAGAAATAACAATAACAATAAGAAATAACAATAACAATAAGAAATAACAATAACTATAAGAAATAACAATAACAATAAGAAATAACAATAACAATAAGAAATAACAATAACAATAAGAAATAACAATAACAATAAGAAATAACAATAACAATAAGAAATAACAATAAAAATAAGAAATAACAATAACAATAAGAAATAACAATAACAATAACAATAAGAAATAACAATAACAATAAGAAATATCAATAACAATAAGAAATAAAAATAACAATAAGAAATAACAATAACAATAAGAAATAGCAATAACTATAAGAAATAACAATAACAATAAGAAATAACAATAACAATAACAATAAGAAATAACAATAACAAAAAGAAATAACAATAACAATAGGAAATAACAATAACAATAAGAAATAACAATAACAATAAGAAATAGCAATAACAATAAGAAATAACAATAACAATAAGAAATAACAATAACAATAAGAAATAACAATAACAATAAGAAATCACAATAACAATAAGAAATAACAATATCAGTAAGAAATAACAATAACAATAAGAAATAACAATAACAATAAGAAATAACAATAACAATAAGAAATAACAATAACAATAAGAAATAACAATAACAATAAGAAATAACAATAAAAATAAGAAATAACAATAACAATAACAATAAGAAATAACAATTACAACAACAATAAGAAATAACAATAAAAATAAGAAATAACAATAGCAATAAGAAATAGCAATAACAATAAGAAATAGAAATAACAATAAGAAATAACAATAACAATAAGAAATAACAATAACAATAAGAAATAACAATAACAATAAGAAATAACAATAAAAATAAGAAATAAAAATAACAATAAGAAATAACAATAACAATAACAATAAGAAATAACAATAACAATAACAATAACAATAACAATAACAATAAGAAATAACAATAACAATAACAATAAGAAATAACAATAACAATAAGAAATAACAATAGCAATAAAAAATAACAATAACAATAAGAAATAACAATAACAATAGGAAATAACAATATCAATAAGAAATAACAATAACAATAAGAAATAACAATAACAGTAAGAAATAACAATAACAGTAAGAAATAACAATAACAATAACAATAAGAAAGAACAATAACAATAAGAAATAACAATTACAATAAGAATTAACAATATCAATAAGAATTAACAATATCAATAAGAAATAACAATAACAATAAGAAATAACAATAAAAATAAGAAGGAACAATAACAATAAGAAATAACAATAGCAATAAGAAATAACAATAACAATAAGAAATAACAATAACAATAAGAAACAACAATAACAATAAGAAATAACAATAACAATAAGAAATAACAATAACAATAAGAAATAACCATAACAATAAGAAATAACAAAAACAATAAGAAATAACAATAACAATAAGAAATAACAATAACAATAAGAAATAACAATAACAATAAGAAATAACAATAACAATAAGAAATAACAATATCAATAAGAAATAACAATAAAAATAAGAAATAACAATAACAATAAGAAATAACAATAACAATAAAAAATAACAATAACAATAAGAAATAACAATAACAATAAGAAATAACAACAAGAATAAAAAATAACAATAACAATAAGAAATAACAATATCAATAAGAAATAACAATAACAATAAGAAATAACAATAACAATAAGAAATAACAATATCAATAAAAAATAAAAATAACAATAAAAAATAACAATAAAAATAAGAAATAACAATAACAATAAGAAATAACAATAACAATAAGAAATAACAATAACAATAACAATAGGAAATATCAATAACAATAAGAAATAACAATAACAATAAGAAATAAAAATAACAATAAGAAATAACAATAACAATAAGAAATAACAATAACAATAAGAAATAACAATAACAATAAGAAATAACAATAACAATAAGAAATAACAATAACAATAAGAAATAACAATAACAATAAGGAATAACAATAGCAATAAAAAATAACAATAACAATAAGAAATAACAATAACAATAAGAAATAACAATATCAGTAAGAAATAACAATAACAATAAGAAATAACAATAACAATAAGAAATAACAATAACAGTAAGAAATAACAATAACAATAAGAAATAAAAATAACAGTAAGAAATAACAATAACAATAAGAAATAACTATAACAATAAGAAATAACAATAACAATAACAATAAGAAATAACAATAACAAAAAGAAATAACAATAAAAATAGGAAATAACAATAACAATAAGAAATAACAATAACAAAAAGAAATAACAATAACAATAAGAAATAACAATAACAATAAGAAATAAAAATAAGAAATAACAATAACAATAAGAAATAGCAATAACAATAAGAAATAGCAATAACAATAAGAAATAACAATAACAGTAAGAAATAACAATAACAATAAGAAATAACAATAACAATAAGAAATAACAATAACAATAAGAAATAACAATAACAATAAGAAATAACAATAACAATAAGAAATAACAATAACAATAAGAAATAACAATATCAATAAGAATTAACAATAACAATAAGAAATAACAATAACAATAAGAAATAACAGTAACAATAAGAAATAACAATAACAATAAGAAATAACAATAACAATAAGAAATAACAATAACAATAGGAAATAACAATAACAATAACAATAAGAAATAACAATAACAATAGGAAATAACAATAACAATAATAAATAACAATAACAATAAGAAATAACAATAACAATAAGAAATAAAAATAACAATAAGAAATAACAATAACAATAAGAAATAACAATAACAATAAGAAATAACAATACCAATAAGAAATAACAATAACTATAAGAAATAACAATAACATTAAGAAATAACAATAACAATAAGAAATAACAATAACAATAAGGAATAACAATAGCAATAAAAAATAACAATAACAATAGGAAATAACAATAACAATAAGAAATAACAATAACAATAACAATAAGAAATAACAATAACAATAAGAAATAACAATAACAGTAAGAAATAACAATAAGAAATAACAATAACAATAACAATAAGAAATAACAATAATAATAAGAAAGAACAATAACAATAAGAAGGAACAATAACAATAAGAAATAACAATAACAATAAGAAATAACAATAACAATAAGAAACAACAATAACAATAAGAAATAACAATAACAATAAGAAATAACAATAACAATAAGAAATAACAATAACAATAAGAAATAACAAAAACAATAAGAAATAACAATAACAATAAGAAATAACAATAACAATAAGAAATAACAATAACAATAAGAAATAACAATATCAATAAGAAATAACAATAACAATAAGAAATAACAATAACAATAACAATAAGAAATAACAATAACAAAAAGAAATAACAATAACAATAGGAAATAACAATAACAATAATAAATAACAATAACAATTAGAAATAACAATAACAATAGGAAATAACAATAACAATAATAAATAACAATAACAATAAAAAATAACAATAACAATAAGAAATAAAAATAACAATAAGAAATAACAATAACAATAAGAAATAACAATAACAATAAGAAATAAAAATAACAATAAGAAATAACAATAACAATAAGAAATAACAATAACAATAAGAAATAACAATATCAATAAGAATTAACAATAACAATAAGAAATAACAATAACTATAAGAAATAACAATAACAATAAGAAATAACAATAACAAAAAGAAATAACAATAACAATAGGAAATAACAATAACAATAACAATAAGAAATAACAATAACAATAGGAAATAACAATAACAATAAGAAATAACAATAACAATAAGAAATAACAATAACTATAAGAAATAACAATAACAATAAGAAATAACAATAACAATAAGGAATAACAATAGCAATAAAAAATAACAATAACAATAGGAAATAACAATATCAATAAGAAATAACAATAACAATAAGAAATAACAATAACAATAAGAAATAACAATTACAATAACAAAAAGAAATAACAATGACAATAGGAAATAAGAATAACAATAAGAAATAACAATAACAATAAGAAATAACAATAACAATAAGAAATAACAATAAGAAATAACAATAACAATAAGAAGGAACAATAACAATAAGAAATAACAATAACAATAAGAAATAACAATAACAATAAGAAATAACAATAACAATAAGAAACAACAATAACAACAAGAAATAACAATAACAATAAGAAATAACAATAACAATAAGAAATAACAATAACAATAAGAAATAACAATAACAATAAGAAATAACAAAAACAATAAGAAATAACAATAACAATAAAAAATAACAATAACAATAAGAAATAACAATAACAATAAGAAATAACAATAACAATAGGAAATAACAATAACAATAACAATAAGAAATAACAATAACAATAGGAAATAACAATAACAATAAGAAATAACAATAACAATAAGAAATAACAATAACAATAGGAAATAACAATAACAATAATAAATAACAATAACAATAAGAAATAACAATAACAATAAGAAATAAAAATAACAATAAGAAATAACAATAACAATAAGAAATAACAATAAGAATAAGAAATAAAAATAACAATAAGAAATAACAATAACAATAAGAAATAACAATAACAATAAGAAATAACAATATCAATAAGAATTAACAATAACAATAAGAAATAACAATAACAATAAGAAATAACAATAACAATAAGAAATAACAATAACAATAAGAAATAACAATAATAATAAGAAATAACAATAACAATAAGAAATAACAATATCAATAAGAAATAACAATAAAAATAAGAAATAACAATAACAATAAGAAATAACAATAACAATAAAAAATAACAATAACAATAAGAAATAACAATAACAATAAGAAATAACAACAAGAATAAAAAATAACAATAACAATAAGAAATAACAATATCAATAAGAAATAACAATAACAATAAGAAATAACAATAACAATAAGAAATAACAATATCAATAAGAAATAACAATAACAATAAAAAATAACAATAAAAATAAGAAATAACAATAACAATAAGAAATAACAATAACAATAAGAAATAACAATAACAATAACAATAAGAAATTTCAATAACAATAAGAAATAACAATAACAATAAGAAATAACAATAACAATAAGAAATAACAATAACAATAAGAAATAAAAATAACAATAAGAAATAACAATAACAATAAGAAATAACAATAACAATAAGAAATAACAATAACAATAAGAAATAACAATAACAATAAGAAATAACAATAACAATAAGAAATAACAATAACAATAAGGAATAACAATAGCAATAAAAAATAACAATAACAATAAGAAATAACAATAACAATAAGAAATAACAATATCAGTAAGAAATAACAATAACAATAAGAAATAACAATAATAATAAGAAATAACAATAACAATAAAAAATAACAATAACAATAAGAAATAACAACAACAATAAAAAATAACAATAACAATAAGAAATAACAATATCAATAAGAAATAACAATATCAATAAAAAATAACAATAACAATAAGAAATAACGATAACAATAAGAAATAACAATAACAATAAGAAATAACAATAACAATAACAATAAGAAATAAAAATAACAATAACAATAAGAAATAACAATTACAATAACAATAAGAAATAACAATAATAATAAGAAATAACAATAGCAATAAAAAATAACAATAACAATAAGAAATAACAACAATAGGAAATAACAATATCAATAAGAAATAACAATAACAATAAGAAATAACAATATCAATAAGAAATAACAATAACAATAAGAAATAACAATAACAATAAGAAATAACAATAACAATAACAATAAGAAATAACAATAACAATAACAATAAGAAAAAACAATAACAATAAGAAATAACAATAACAATAAGAAATAACAATAACAGTAAGAAATAACAATAACAATAAGAAATAAAAATAACAGTAAGAAATAACAATAACAATAAGAAATAACAATAACAATAAGAAATAACTATAACAATAAAAAAATAACAATAACAATAACAATAAGAAATAACAATAACAAATAGAAATAACAATAACAATAGGAAATAACAATAACAATAAGAAATAACAATAACAAAAATAAATAACAATAACAATAAGAAATAACAATAACAATAAGAAATAACAATAACAATAAGAAATAGCAATAACAATAAGAAATAACAATAACAGTAAGAAATAACAATAACAATAAGAAATAACAATAACAATAAGTAATAACAATAACAATAAGAAATAACAATAACAATAAGAAATAACAATAACAATATCAATAAGAATTAACAATAACAATAAGAAATAACAATAACAATAAGAAATAACAATAACAATAAGAAATAACAGTAACAATAAGAAATAACAATAACAATAAGAAATAACAATAACAATAAGAAATAACAATAACAATAAGAAATAACAATAACAATAAGAAATAACAATAACTATAAGAAATAACAATAACAATAAGAAATAACAATAACAATAAGAAATAACAATAACAATAAGAAATAACAATAACAATAAGAAATAACAATAACTATAAGAAATAACAATAACAATAAGAAATAACAATAACAATAAGAAATAATAATAACAATAAGGAATAACAATAGCAATAAAAAATAACAATAACAATAAGAAATAACAATAACAATAGGAAATAACAATATCAATAAGAAATAACAATAACAATAAGAAATAACAATAACAATAAGAAATAACAATAACAATAAGAAATAACAATAACAATAACAATAAGAAATAACAATAATAATAAGAAAGAACAATAACAATAAGAAATAACAATAACAATAAGAAATAACAATAACAATAAGAAATAACAATAAGAAGGAACAATAGCAATAAGAAATAACAATAACAATAAGAAATAACAATAACAATAAGAAACAACAATAACAATAAGAAATAACAATAACAATAAGAAATAACAATAACAATAAGAAATAACAATAACAATAAGAAATAACAAAAACAATAAGAAATAACAATAACAATAAAAAATAACAATAACAATAAGAAATAACAATAACAATAAGAAATAACAATATCAATAAGAAATAACAATAACAATAAGAAATAACAATAACAATAGGAAATAACAATAACAAAAACAATAAGAAATAACAATAACTAAAAGAAATAACAATAACAATAGGAAATAACAATAACAATAAGAAATAACAATAACAATAAGAAATAACAATAACAATAGGAAATAACAATAACAATAATTAATAACAATAACCATAAGAAATAACAATAACAATAAGAAATAAAAATAACAATAAGAAATAACAATAACAATAAGAAATAACAATAACAATAAGAAATAAAAATAGCAATAAGAAATAACAATAACAATAAGAAATAACAATGTCAATAAGAATTAACAATAACAATAAGAAATAACAATAACAATAAGAAATAACAATAACGATAAGAAATAACAATAACAATAAGAAATAACAATAACAATAAGAAATAACAATAACAATAAGAAATAACAATAACAAAAAGAAATAACAATAACAATAGGAAATAACAACAACAATTAGAAATAACAATAACAATAAGAAATAACAATAACAATAGGAAATAACAATAACAATAATAAATAACAATAACAATAAGAAATAAAAATAACAATAAGAAATAACAATAACAATAAGAAATAACAATAACAATAAGAAATAACAATAACAATAAGAAATAACAATAACTATAAGAAATAACAATAACAATAAGAAATAACAATAACAATAAGAAATAACAATAACAATAAGAAATAACAATAACATTAAGAAATAACAATAACAATAAGAAATAACAATAACAATAAGAAATAACAATAAAAATAAGAAATAACAATAACAATAAGAAATAACAATAACAATAAGAAATATCAATAACAATAAGAAATAACAATAACAATAAGAAATAACAATAACAATAAGAAATAGCAATAACTATAAGAAATAACAATAACAATAACAATAACAATAAGAAATAACAATAACAATAAGAAATAGCAATAACAATAAGAAATAACAATAACAATAAGAAATAACAATAACATTAAGAAATCACAATAACAATACGAAATAACAATATCAGTAAGAAATAACAATAACAATAAGAAATAACAATAACAATAAGAAATAACAATAACAATAAAAAATAACAATAACAATAAGAAATAACAACAACAATAAAAAATAACAATAACAATAAGAAATAACAATATCAATAAGAAATAACAATATCAATAAGAAATAACAATAACAATAAGAAATAACAATAACAATAAGAAATAACAATAACAATAAGAAATAACAATAACAATAAGAAATAACAATAACAATAAGAAATAACAATAAAAATAAGAAATAACAATAACAATAACAATAAGAAATAACAATAACAATAACAATAAGAAATAACAATTACAACAACAATAAGAAATAACAATAAAAATAAGAAATAACAATATCAATAAGAAATAGAAATAACAATAAGAAATAACAATAACAATAAGAAATAACAATAACAATAAGAAATAACAATAACAATAAGAAATAACAATAAAATTAAGAAATAAAAATAACAATAAGAAATAACAATAACAATAACAATAAGAAATAACAATAACAATAAGAAATAACAATATCAGTAAGAAATAACAATAACAATAAAAAATAACAATAACAATAAGAAATAACAATAACAATAAGAAATAACAATAACAATAAGAAATAACAACAATAGGAAATAACAATATCAATAAGAAATAACAATAACAATAAGAAATAACAATATCAATAAGAAATAACAATAACAATAACAATAAGAAATAACAATAAGAATAACAATAAGAAAAAACAATAACAATAAGAAATAACAATAACAATAAGAAATAACAATAACAGTAAGAAATAACAATAACAATAAGAAATAAAAATAACAGTAAGAAATAACAATAACAATAAGAAATAACAATAACAATAAGAAATAACTATAACAATAAAAAAATAACAATAACAATAACAATAAGAAATAACAATAACAAATAGAAATAACAATAACAATAGGAAATAACAATAACAATAAGAAATAACAATAACAAAAATAAATAACAATAACAATAAGAAATAACAATAACAATAAGAAATAACAATAAGAAATAACAATAACAATAAGAAATAGCAATAACAATAAGAAATAACAATAACAGTAAGAAATAACAATAACAATAAGAAATAACAATAACAATAAGTAATAACAATAACAATAAGAAATAACAATAACAATAAGAAATAACAATAACAATAAGAAATAACAATATCAATAAGAATTAACAATAACAATAAGAAATAACAATAACAATAAGAAATAACAATAACAATAAGAAATAACAGTAACAATAAGAAATAACAATAACAATAAGAAATAACAATAACAATAAGAAATAACAATATCAATAAGAATTAACAATAACAATAAGAAATAACAATAACAATAAGAAATAACAATAACAATAAGAAATAACAATAACAATAGGAAATAACAATAACAATAACAATAAGAAATAACAATAACAAAAAGAAATAACAATAACAATAGGAAATAAGAATAACAATAAGAAATAACAATAACAATAAGAAATAACAGTAACAATAACAATAAGAAATAACAATAACAATAAGAAATAACAATAACAATAAGAAATAACAGTAACAATAAGAAATAACAATAACAATAAGAAATAACAATAACAATAGGAAATAACAATAACAATAACAATAAGAAATAACAATAACAAAAAGAAATAACAATAACAATAGGAAATAAGAATAACAATAAGAAATAACAATAACAATAAGAAATAACAATAACAATAGGAAATAACAATAACAATAATAAATAACAATAACAATTGTATTGTATTGTATTGTATTTAACTTTATCTAACATGCATTACATAAATAAATATATTATTGTACACAAACCGTAAGAAAAAAAAATATATACAAATAATTTTGACTGCACGTAGAAGGGCGGAGTTCACTCTTACGAATGATCTTCCACTCGAACCCGCAATAACGATAAGAAATAACAATAACAATAAGAAATAACAATAACAATAAGAAATAACAATAACTATAAGAAATAACAATAACAATAAGAAATAACAATAACAATAAGAAATAATAATAACAATAAGGAATAACAATAGCAATAAAAAATAACAATAACAATAAGAAATAACAATAACAATAGGAAATAACAATATCAATAAGAAATAACAATAACAATAAGAAATAACAATAACAATAAGAAATAACAATAACAATAAGAAATAACAATAACAATAACAATAAGAAATAACAATAATAATAAGAAAGAACAATAACAATAAGAAATAACAATAACAATAAGAAATAACAATAACAATAAGAAATAACAATAAGAAATAACAATAAGAAGGAACAATAGCAATAAGAAATAACAATAACAATAAGAAATAACAATAACAATAAGAAACAACAATAACAATAAGAAATAACAATAACAATAAGAAATAACAATAACAATAAGAAATAACAATAACAATAAGAAATAACAAAAACAATAAGAAATAACAATAACAATAAAAAATAACAATAACAATAAGAAATAACAATAACAATAAGAAATAACAATATCAATAAGAAATAACAATAACAATAAGAAATAACAATAACAATAGGAAATAACAATAACAAAAACAATAAGAAATAACAATAACTAAAAGAAATAACAATAACAATAGGAAATAACAATAACAATAAGAAATAACAATAACAATAAGAAATAACAATAACAATAGGAAATAACAATAACAATAATTAATAACAATAACAATAAGAAATAAAAATAACAATAAGAAATAACAATAACAATAAGAAATAACAATAACAATAAGAAATAAAAATAGCAATAAGAAATAACAATAACAATAAGAAATAACAATAACAATAAGAAATAACAATGTCAATAAGAATTAACAATAACAATAAGAAATAACAATAACAATAAGAAATAACAATAACGATAAGAAATAACAATAACAATAAGAAATAACAATAACAATAAGAAATAACAATAACAATAGGAAATAACAATAACAATAACAATAAGAAATAACAATAACAAAAAGAAATAACAATAACAATAGGAAATAACAACAACAATTAGAAATAACAATAACAATAAGAAATAACAATAACAATAGGAAATAACAATAACAATAATAAATAACAATAACAATAAGAAATAAAAATAACAATAAGAAATAACAATAACAATAAGAAATAACAATAACAATAAGAAATAACAATAACAATAAGAAATAACAATAACTATAAGAAATAACAATAACAATAAGAAATAACAATAACAATAAGAAATAACAATAACATTAAGAAATAACAATAACAATAAGAAATAACAATAACAATAAGAAATAACAATAAAAATAAGAAATAACAATAACAATAAGAAATAACAATAACAATAAGAAATATCAATAACAATAAGAAATAACAATAACAATAAGAAATAACAATAACAATAAGAAATAGCAATAACTATAAGAAATAACAATAACAATAAGAAATAACAATAACAATAACAATAAGAAATAACAATAACAAAAAGAAATAACAATAACAATAGGAAATAACAATAACAATAAGAAATAACAATAACAATAAGAAATAGCAATAACAATAAGAAATAACAATAACAATAAGAAATAACAATAACAATAAGAAATAACAATAACAATAAGAAATCACAATAACAATAAGAAATAACAATATCAGTAAGAAATAACAATAACAATAAGAAATAACAATAACAATAAGAAATAACAATAACAATAAAAAATAACAATAACAAAAAGAAATAACAACAACAATAAAAAATAACAATAACAATAAGAAATAACAATATCAATAAGAAATAACAATATCAATAAGAAATAACAATAACAATAAGAAATAACAATAACAATAAGAAATAACAATAACAATAAGAAATAACAATAACAATAAGAAATAACAATAACAATAAGAAATAACAATAAAAATAAGAAATAACAATAACAATAACAATAAGAAATAACAATAACAATAACAATAAGAAATAACAATTACAACAACAATAAGAAATAACAATAAAAATAAGAAATAACAATAACAATAAGAAATAACAATAACAATAAGAAATAACAATAAAAATAAGAAATAAAAATAACAATAAGAAATAACAATAACAATAACAATAAGAAATAACAATATCAGTAAGAAATAACAATAACAATAAAAAATAACAATAACAATAAGAAATAACAATAACAATAAGAAATAACAATAACAATAAGAAATAACAATAACAATAAAAAATAACAATTAAAATAAGAAATAACAATAACAATAAGAAATAACAATAACAATAAGAAATAACAATAACAATAACAATAAGAAATATCAATAACAATAAGAAATAACAATAACAATAAGAAATAACAATAACAATAAGAAATAAAAATAACAATAAGAAATAACAATAACAATAAGAAATAACAATAACAATAAAAAATAACAATAACAATAAGAAATAACAATAACAATAAGAAATAACAATAACAATAAGAAATAACAATAACAATAAGGAATAACAATAGCAATAAAAAATAACAATAGCAATAAGAAATAACAATAACAATAAGAAATAACAATATCAGTAAGAAATAACAATAACAATAAGAAATAACAATAACAATAAGAAATAACAATAAAAATAAGAAATAACAATAACAATAACAATAAGAAATAACAATAGCAATAAAAAATAACAATAACAATAAGAAATAACAATAACAATAGGAAATAACAATATCAATAAGAAATAACAATAACAATAAGAAATAACAATAACAATAAGAAATAACAATATCAATAAGAAATAACAATAACAATAAGAAATAACAATAACAATAAGAAATAAAAATAACAATAAAAAATAACAATAACAATAAGAAATAACAATAACAATAAGAAATAACAATAACAATAAGAAATAACAATAACAATAACAATAAGAAATATCAATAACAATAAGAAATAACAATAACAATAAGAAATAACAATAACAGTAAGAAATAACAATAACAATAAGAAATAAAAATAACAGTAAGAAATAACAATAACAATAAGAAATAACAATAACAATAAGAAATAACTATAACAATAAGAAATAACAATAACAATAACAATAAGAAATAACAATAACAAAAAGAAATAACAATAACAATAAGAAATAACAATAACAATAAGAAATAACAATAACAATAAGAAATAACAAAAACAATAAGAAATAACAATAACAATAAAAAATAACAATAACAATAAGAAATAACAATAACAATAAGAAATAACAATATCAATAAGAAATAACAATAACAATAAGAAATAACAATAACAATAGGAAATAACAATAACAAAAACAATAAGAAATAACAATAACTAAAAGAAATAACAATAACAATAGGAAATAACAATAACAATAAGAAATAACAATAACAATAAGAAATAACAATAACAATAGGAAATAACAATAACAATAATTAATAACAATAACAATAAGAAATAAAAATAACAATAAGAAATAACAATAACAATAAGAAATAACAATAACAATAAGAAATAAAAATAGCAATAAGAAATAACAATAACAATAAGAAATAACAATAACAATAAGAAATAACAATGTCAATAAGAATTAACAATAACAATAAGAAATAACAATAACAATAAGAAATAACAATAACGATAAGAAATAACAATAACAATAAGAAATAACAATAACAATAAGAAATAACAATAACAATAGGAAATAACAATAACAATAACAATAAGAAATAACAATAACAAAAAGAAATAACAATAACAATAGGAAATAACAACAACAATTAGAAATAACAATAACAATAAGAAATAACAATAACAATAGGAAATAACAATAACAATAATAAATAACAATAACAATAAGAAATAAAAATAACAATAAGAAATAACAATAACAATAAGAAATAACAATAACAATAAGAAATAACAATAACAATAAGAAATAACAATAACTATAAGAAATAACAATAACAATAAGAAATAACAATAACAATAAGAAATAACAATAACATTAAGAAATAACAATAACAATAAGAAATAACAATAACAATAAGAAATAACAATAAAAATAAGAAATAACAATAACAATAAGAAATAACAATAACAATAAGAAATATCAATAACAATAAGAAATAACAATAACAATAAGAAATAACAATAACAATAAGAAATAGCAATAACTATAAGAAATAACAATAACAATAAGAAATAACAATAACAATAACAATAAGAAATAACAATAACAAAAAGAAATAACAATAACAATAGGAAATAACAATAACAATAAGAAATAACAATAACAATAAGAAATAGCAATAACAATAAGAAATAACAATAACAATAAGAAATAACAATAACAATAAGAAATAACAATAACAATAAGAAATCACAA
Source organism: Ontholestes murinus (assembly GCA_963969525.1). NCBI lineage: Eukaryota > Metazoa > Arthropoda > Insecta > Coleoptera > Staphylinidae > Ontholestes > Ontholestes murinus. The sequence continues at coordinate 272,121 of CAXAKX010000791.1, forward strand.
TAACAATAAGAAATAACAATATCAGTAAGAAATAACAATAACAATAAGAAATAACAATAACAATAAGAAATAACAATAACAATAAAAAATAACAATAACAAAAAGAAATAACAACAACAATAAAAAATAACAATAACAATAAGAAATAACAATATCAATAAGAAATAACAATATCAATAAGAAATAACAATAACAATAAGAAATAACAATAACAATAAGAAATAACAATAACAATAAGAAATAACAATAACAATAAGAAATAACAATAACAATAAGAAATAACAATAAAAATAAGAAATAACAATAACAATAACAATAAGAAATAACAATAACAATAACAATAAGAAATAACAATTACAACAACAATAAGAAATAACAATAAAAATAAGAAATAACAATAACAATAAGAAATAACAATAACAATAAGAAATAACAATAAAAATAAGAAATAAAAATAACAATAAGAAATAACAATAACAATAACAATAAGAAATAACAATATCAGTAAGAAATAACAATAACAATAAAAAATAACAATAACAATAAGAAATAACAATAACAATAAGAAATAACAATAACAATAAGAAATAACAATAACAATAAAAAATAACAATTAAAATAAGAAATAACAATAACAATAAGAAATAACAATAACAATAAGAAATAACAATAACAATAACAATAAGAAATATCAATAACAATAAGAAATAACAATAACAATAAGAAATAACAATAACAATAAGAAATAAAAATAACAATAAGAAATAACAATAACAATAAGAAATAACAATAACAATAAAAAATAACAATAACAATAAGAAATAACAATAACAATAAGAAATAACAATAACAATAAGAAATAACAATAACAATAAGGAATAACAATAGCAATAAAAAATAACAATAGCAATAAGAAATAACAATAACAATAAGAAATAACAATATCAGTAAGAAATAACAATAACAATAAGAAATAACAATAACAATAAGAAATAACAATAAAAATAAGAAATAACAATAACAATAACAATAAGAAATAACAATAGCAATAAAAAATAACAATAACAATAAGAAATAACAATAACAATAGGAAATAACAATATCAATAAGAAATAACAATAACAATAAGAAATAACAATAACAATAAGAAATAACAATATCAATAAGAAATAACAATAACAATAAGAAATAACAATAACAATAAGAAATAAAAATAACAATAAAAAATAACAATAACAATAAGAAATAACAATAACAATAAGAAATAACAATAACAATAAGAAATAACAATAACAATAACAATAAGAAATATCAATAACAATAAGAAATAACAATAACAATAAGAAATAACAATAACAGTAAGAAATAACAATAACAATAAGAAATAAAAATAACAGTAAGAAATAACAATAACAATAAGAAATAACAATAACAATAAGAAATAACTATAACAATAAGAAATAACAATAACAATAACAATAAGAAATAACAATAACAAAAAGAAATAACAATAACAATAAGAAATAACAATAACAAAAAGAAATAACAATAACAATAAGAAATAACAATAACAATAAGAAATAAAAATAAGAAATAACAATAACAATAAGAAATAGCAATAACAATAAGAAATAGCAATAACAATAAGAAATAACAATAACAGTAAGAAATAACAATAACAATAAGAAATAACAATAACAATAAGAAATAACAATAACAATAAGAAATAACAATAACAATAAGAAATAACAATAACAATAAGAAATAACAATAACAATAAGAAATAACAATATCAATAAGAATTAACAATAACAATAAGAAATAACAATAACAATAAGAAATAACAGTAACAATAAGAAATAACAATAACAATAAGAAATAACAATAACAATAAGAAATAACAATAACAATAGGAAATAACAATAACAATAACAATAAGAAATAACAATAACAATAGGAAATAACAATAACAATAATAAATAACAATAACAATAAGAAATAACAATAACAATAAGAAATAAAAATAACAATAAGAAATAACAATAACAATAAGAAATAACAATAAGAAATAACAATAACAATAACAATAAGAAATAACAATAATAATAAGAAAGAACAATAACAATAAGAAATAACAATAACAATAAGAAATAACAATAACAATAAGAAATAACAATAACAATAAGAAATAACAATAACAATAAGAAGGAACAATAACAATAAGAAATAACAATAACAATAGGAAATAACAATAACAATAAGAAATAACAATAACAATAAGAAATAACAATAACAATAAGAAGGAACAATAACAATAAGAAATAACAATAACAATAAGAAATAACAATAACAATAAGAAACAACAATAACAATAAGAAATAACAATAACAATAAGAAATAACAATAACAATAATAAATAACAATAACAATAAGAAATAACAAAAACAATAAGAAATAACAATAACAATAAGAAATAACAATAACAATAAGAAATAACAATAACAATAAGAAATAACAATAACAATAAGAAATAACAATAACAATAAGAAATAACAATAACAATAGGAAATAACAATAACAATAACAATAAGAAATAACATTAACAAAAAGAAATAACAATAACAATAATAAATAACAATAACAATAAGAAATAACAATAACAATAAGAAATAACAATAACAATAGGAAATAACAATAACAATAATAAATAACAATAACAATAAAAAATAACAATAACAATAAGAAATAAAAATAACAATAAGAAATAACAATAACAATAAGAAATAAAAATAACAATAAGAAATAACAATAACAATAAGAAATAACAATAACAATAAGAAATAACAATATCAATAAGAATTAACAATAACAATAAGAAATAACAATAACAATAAGAAATAACAATAAGAAATAACAATAACAAAAAGAAATAACAATAACAATAGGAAATAACAATAACAATAACAATAAGAAATAACAATAACAAAAAGAAATAACAATAACAATAGGAAATAACAATAACAATAAGAAATAACAATAACAATAAGAAATAACAATAACAATAGGAAATAACAATAACAATAATAAATAACAATAACAATAAGAAATAACAATAACAATAAGAAATAAAAATAACAATAAGAAATAACAATAACAATAAGAAATAACAATAACAATAAGAAATAACAATAACAATAAGAAATAACAATAACTATAAGAAATAACAATAACAATAAGAAATGACAATAACAATAAGAAATAACAATAACAATAAGGAATAACAATAGCAATAAAAAATAACAATAACAATAAGAAATAACAATAACAATAGGAAATAACAATATCAATAAGAAATAACAATAACAATAAGAAATAACAATAACAATAGGAAATAACAATAACAATAACAATAAGAAATAACAATAACAAAAAGTAATAACAATAACAATAGGAAATAACAATAACAATAAGAAATAACAATAACAATAAGAAATAACAATAACAATAGGAAATTACAATAACAATAATAAATAACAATAACAATAAGAAATAACAATAACAATAAGAAATAAAAATAACAATAAGAAATAACAATAACAATAAGAGATAAAAATAACAATAAGAAATACCAATAACAATAAGAAATAACAATAACTATAAGAAATAACAATAACAATAAGAAAGACAATAACAATAAAAAATAACAATAACAATAAGGAATAACAATAGCAATAAAAAATAAAAATAACAATAAGAAATAACAATAACAATAGGAAATAACAATATCAATAAGAAATAACAATAACAATAAGAAATAACAATAACAATAAGAAATAACAATAACAATAAGAAATAACAATAACAATAAGAAATAACAATAACAGTAAGAAATAACAATAACAATAACAAAAAGAAATCACAATAATAATAAGAAAGAACAATAAAAATAAGAAATAACAATAACAATAAGAAATAACAATAACAATAAGAAGGAACAATAACAATAAGAAATAACAATAACAATAAGAAACAACAATAACAATAAGAAATAACAATAACAATAAGAAATAACAATAACAATAAGAAATAACAATAACAATAAGAAATAACAATAACAATAAGAAATAACAATATCAATAAGAAATAACAATAACAATAGGAAATAACAATAACAATAACAATAAGAAATAACAATAACAAAAAGAAATAACAATAACAGTAGGAAATAACAATAACAATAAGAAATAACAATAACAATAAGAAATAACAATAACAATAGGAAATAACAATAACAATAATAAATAACAATAACAATAAGAAATAAAAATAACAATAAGAAATAACAATAACAATAAGAAATAACAATAACAATAAGAAATAAAAATAACAATAAAAAATAACAATAACAATAACAATAAGAAATAACAACAAGAATAAAAAATAACAATAACAATAAGAAATAACAATATCAATAAGAAATAACAATAACAATAAGAAATAACATTAACAATAAGAAATAACAATAACAATAAGAAATAACAATAACAATAAGAAATAGCAATAACAATAAGAAATAACGATAAGAAATAACAATAACAATAAGAAGTAACAATAACAATAAGAAATAACAATAACAATAAGAAATAACAATAACAATAAGAATTAACAATAACAATAAGAAATAACAATGACAATAAGAAATAACAATAACAATAAGAAAAAACAATAAGAAATAACAATAACAAAAAGAAATAACAAAAACAATAACAATAAGAAATAACAATAACAAAAAGAAATAACAATAACAATAGGAAATAACAATAACAATAAGAAATAACAATAACAATAAGAAATAACAATAACAATAACAATAAGAAATAACAATAACAGTAAGAAATAACAATAAGAAATAACAATAACAATAACAAAAAGAAATCACAATAATAATAAGAAAGAACAATAACAATAAGAAATAACAATAAAAATAAGAAATAACAATAACAATAAGAAATAACAATAACAATAAGAAGGAACAATAACAATAAGAAATAACAATAACAATAAGAAATAACAATAACAATAAGAAATAACAATAACAATAAGAAACAACAATAACAATAAGAAATAACAATAACAATAAGAAATAACAATAACAATAAGAAATAACAAAAACAATAAGAAATAACAATAACAATAAGAAATAACAATAACAATAAGAAATAACAATAACAATAAGAAATAACAATAAGAAATAACAATAACAATAAGAAATAACAATAACAATAAGAAATAACAATAACAATAAGAAATAACAATAACAATAAGGAATAACAATAACTATAAGAAATAACAATAACAATAAGAAATAACAATAAGAAATAACAATAACAATAAGAAATAACAATAACAATAAGAAATAGCAATAACTATAAGAAAGAACAATAACAATAAGAAATAACAATAACAATAACAATAAGAAATAACAATAACAAAAAGAAATAACAATAACAATAGGAAATAACAATAACAATAAGAAATAACAATAACAATAAGAAATAGCAATAACAATAAGAAATAACAATAACAATAACAATAAGAAATAACAATAACAATAAGAAATATCAATAACAATAAGAAATAACAATAACAATAAGAAATAGCAATAACTATAAGAAATAACAATAACAATAAGAAATAACAATAACAATAACAATAAGAAATAACAATAACAAAAAGAAATAACAATAACAATAGGAAATAACAATAACAATAAGAAATAACAATAACAATAAGAAATAGCAATAACAATGAGAAATAACAATAACAATAAGAAATAACTATAACAATAAGAAATAACAATAACAATAAGAAATCACAATAACAATAAGAAATAACAATATCAGTAAGAAATAACAATAACAATAAGAAATAACAATAACAATAAGAAATAACAATAACAATAAAAAATAACAATAACAATAAGAAATAACAACAACAATAAAAAATAACAATAACAATAAGAAATAACAATATCAATAAGAAATAACAATAACAATAAGAAATAACAATAACAATAAGAAATAACAATAACAATAAGAAATAACAATAACAATAACAAATAACAATAACAATAAGAAATAACAATAAAAATAAGAAATAACAATAACAATAAGAAATAACAATAACAATAACAATAAGAAATAACAATTACAACAACAATAAGAAATAACAATATCAATAAGAAATAGCAATAACAATAAGAAATAGAAATAACAATAAGAAATAACAATAACAATAAAAAATAACAATAACAATAAGAAATAACAATAACAATAAGAAATAACAATAAAAATAAGAAATAAAAATAACAATAAGAAATAACAATAACAATAACAATAAGAAATAACAATAACAATAACAATAACAATAAGAAATAACAATAACAATAAGAAATAACAATAACAATAAGAAATAACAATAGCAATAAAAAATAACAATAACAATAAGAAATAACAATAACAATAGGAAATAACAATATCAATAAGAAATAACAATAAGAAATAACAATAACAGTAAGAAATAACAATAACAGTAAGAAATAACAATAACAATAACAATAAGAAAGAACAATAACAATAAGAAATAACAATTACAATAAGAATTAACAATATCAATATGAAATAACAATAACAATAAGAAATAACAATAAAAATAAGAAGGAACAATAACAATAAGAAATAACAATAGCAATAAGAAATAACAATAACAATAAGAAATAACAATAACAATAAGAAACAACAATAACAATAAGAAATAACAATAACAATAAGAAATAACAATAACAATAAGAAATAACCATAACAATAAGAAATAACAATAACAATAAGAAATAACAATAACAATAAGAAATAACAATATCAATAAGAAATAACAATAAAAATAAGAAATAACAATAACAATAAGAAATAACAATAACAATAAAAAATAACAATAACAATAAGAAATAACAACAAGAATAAAAAATAACAATAACAATAAGAAATAACAATATCAATAAGAAATAACAATAACAATAAGAAATAACAATAACAATAAGAAATAACAATAACAATAAGAAATAACAATAACAATAAGAAATAACAATAACAATAAGAAATAACAATAACAATAAGAAATAACAATAACAATAAGGAATAACAATAGCAATAAAAAATAACAATAACAATAAGAAATGACAATAACAATAAGAAATAACAATATCAGTAAGAAATAACAATAACAATAAGAAATAACAATAACAATAAGAAATAACAATAAAAATAAGAAATAACAATAACAATAACAATAAGAAATAACAATAAAAATAAGAAATAACAATAACAATAACAATAAGAAATAACAATTACAACAACAATAAGAAATAACAATAACAATAAGAAATAACAATAACAATAAGAAATAACAATAGCAATAAAAAATAACAATAACAATAAGAAATAACAATAACAATAAGAAATAACAATATCAATAAGAAATAACAATAACAATAAGAAATAACAATAACAATAAGAAATAACAATAACAATAAGAAATAACAATATCAATAAGAAATAACAATAACAATAAGAAATAACAATAACAATAAGAAATAACAATAACAATAAGAAATAAAAATAACAATAAAAAATAACAATAAAAATAAGAAATAACAATAACAATAAGAAATAACAATAACAATAACAATAAGAAATATCAATAACAATAAGAAATAACAATAACAATAAGAAATAACAATAACAGTAAGAAATAACAATAACAATAAGAAATAAAAATAACAGTAAGAAATAACAATAACAATAAGAAATAACAATAACAATAAGAAATAACTATAACAATAAGAAATAACAATAACAAAAAGAAATAACAATAACAATAGGAAATAACAATAACAATAAGAAATAACAATAACAAAAAGAAATAACAATAACAATAAGAAATAACAATAACAATAAGAAATAAAAATAAGAAATAACAATAACAATAAGAAATAGCAATAACAATAAGAAATAGCAATAACAATAAGAAATAACAATAACAGTAAGAAATAACAATAACAATAAGAAATAACAATAACAATAAGAAATAACAATAACAATAAGAAATAACAATAACAATAAGAAATAACAATAACAATAAGAAATAACAATAACAATAAGAAATAACAATATCAATAAGAATTAACAATAACAATAAGAAATAACAATAACAATAAGAAATAACAGTAACAATAAGAAATAACAATAACAATAAGAAATAACAATAACAATAAGAAATAACAATAACAATAAGAATAACAATAACAATAAGAAATAACAATATCAATAAGAAATAACAATAACAATAAGAAATAACAATAACAATAAGAAATAACAATAACAATAAGAAATAAAAATAACAATAAAAAATAACAATAAAAATAAGAAATAACAATAACAATAAGAAATAACAATAACAATAAGAAATAACAATAACAATAAGAAATAACAATAACAATAACAATAAGAAATATCAATAACAATAAGAGATAACAATAACAATAAGAAATAACAATAACAGTAAGAAATAACAATAACAATAAGAAATAAAAATAAGAGTAAGAAATAACAATAACAATAAGAAATAACAATAACAATAAGAAATAACTATAACAATAAGAAATAACAATAACAATAACAATAAGAAATAACAATAACAAAAAGAAATAACAATAACAATAGGAAATAACAATAAGAATTAACAATAACAAAAAGAAATAACAATAACAATAAGAAATAACAATAACAATAAGAAATAAAAATAAGAAATAACAATAACAATAAGAAATAGCAATAACAATAAGAAATAGCAATAACAATAAGAAATAACAATAACAGTAAGAAATAACAATAGCAATAAGAAATAACAATAACAATAAGAAATAACAATAACAATAATAAATAACAATAACAATAAGAAATAACAATAACAATAAGAAATAACAATAACAATAAGAAATAACAATATCAATAAGAATTAACAATAACAATAAGAAATAACAATAACAATAAGAAATAACAGTAACAATAAGAAATAACAATAACAATAAGAAATAGCAATAACAATAAGAAATAGCAATAACAATAAGAAATAACAATAACAGTAAGAAATAACAATAACAATAAGAAATAACAATAACAATAGGAAATAACAATAACAATAACAATAAGAAATAACAATAACAATAGGAAATAACAATAACAATAATAAATAACAATAACAATAAAAAATAACAATAACAATAAGAAATAAAAATAACAATAAGAAATAACAATAACAATAAGAAATAACAATAACAATAAGAAATAACAATAACAATAAGAAATAACAATAACTATAAGAAATAACAATAACATTAAGAAATAACAATAACAACAAGAAATAACAATAACAATAAGGAATAACAATAGCAATAAAAAATAACAATAACAATAGGAAATAACAATAACAATAAGAAATAACAATAACAATAAGAAATAACAATAACAATAAGAAATAACAATAACAGTAAGAAATAACAATAAGAAATAACAATAACAATAAGAAATAACAATAATAATAAGAAAGAACAATAACAATAAGAAATAACAATAACAATAAGAAATAACAATAACAATAAGAAATAACAATAACAATAAGAAATAACAATAACAATAAGAAGGAACAATAACAATAAGAAATAACAATAACAATAAGAAATAACAATAACAATAAGAAACAACAATAACAATAAGAAATAACAATAACAATAAGAAATAACAATAACAATAATAAATAACAATAACAATAAGAAATAACAAAAACAATAAGAAATAACAATAACAATAAGAAATAACAATAACAATAAGAAATAACAATAACAATAAGAAATAACAATATCAATAAGAAATAACAATAACAATAAGAAATAACAATAACAATAGGAAATAACAATAACAATAACAATAAGAAATAACAATAACAAAAAGAAATAACAATAACAATAGGAAATAACAATAACAATAAGAAATAACAATAACAATAAGAAATAACAATAACAATAGGAAATAACAATAACAATAATAAATAACAATAACAATAAGAAATAAAAATAACAATAAGAAATAACAATAACAATAAGAAATAACAATAACAATAAGAAATAAAAATAACAATAAGAAATAACAATAACAATAAGAAATAACAATAACAATAAGAAATAACAATATCAATAAGAATTAACAATAACAATAAGAAATAACAATAACAATAAGAAATAACAATAACAATAAGAAATAACAATAAGAAATAACAATAACAAAAAGAAATAACAATAACAATAGGAAATAACAATAACAATAACAATAAGAAATAACAATAACAAAAAGAAATAACAATAACAATAGGAAATAACAATAACAATAAGAAATAACAATAACAATAAGAAATAACAATAACAATAGGAAATAACAATAACAATAATAAATAACAATAACAATAAGAAATAACAATAACAATAAGAAATAAAAATAACAATAAGAAATAACAATAACAATAAGAAATAACAATAACAATAAGAAATAACAATAACAATAAGAAATAACAATAACTATAAGAAATAACAATAACAATAAGAAAGAACAATAACAATAAGAAATAACAATAACAATAAGGAATAACAATAGCAATAAAAAATAACAATAACAATAAGAAATAACAATAACAATAGGAAATAACAATATCAATAAGAAATAACAATAACAATAAGAAATAACAATAAGTAATAACAATAACAATAAGAAATAACAATAACAATAGGAAATAACAATAACAATAACAATAAGAAATAACAATAACAAAAAGTAATAACAATAACAATAGGAAATAACAATAACAATAAGAAATAACAATAACAATAGGAAATAACAATAACAATAATAAATAACAATAACAATAAGAAATAACAATAACAATAAGAAATAAAAATAACAATAAGAAATAACAATAACAATAAGAAATAACAATAACAATAAGAAATACCAATAACAATAAGAAATAACAATAACTATAAGAAATAACAATAACAAGAAGAAAGACAATAACAATAAAAAATAACAATAACAAAAAGGAATAACAATAGCAATAAAAAATAAAAATAACAATAAGAAATAACAATAACAATAGGAAATAACAATATCAATAAGAAATAACAATAACAATAAGAAATAACAATAACAATAAGAAATAACAATAACAATAAGAAATAACAATAACAATAAGAAATAACAATAACAGTAAGAAATAACAATAAGAAATAACAATAACAATAACAAAAAGAAATCACAATAATAATAAGAAAGAACAATAAAAATAAGAAATAACAATAACAATAAGAAATAACAATAACAATAAGAAGGAACAATAACAATAAGAAATAACAATAACAATAAGAAATAACAATAACAATAAGAAACAACAATAACAATAAGAAATAACAATAACAATAAGAAATAACAATAACAATAAGAAATAACAATAACAATAAGAAATAACAAAAACAATAAGAAATAACAATAACAATAAGAAATAACAATAACAATAAGAAATAACAATAACAATAAGAAATAACAATATCAATAAGAAATAACAATAACAATAAGAAATAACAATAACAATAGGAAATAACAATAACAATAACAATAAGAAATAACAATAACAAAAAGAAATAACAATAACAGTAGGAAATAACAATAACAATAAGAAATAACAATAACAATAAGAAATAACAATAACAATAGGAAATAACAATAACAATAATAAATAACAATAACAATAAGAAATAAAAATAACAATAAGAAATAACAATAACAATAAGAAATAACAATAACAATAAGAAATAAAAATAACAATAAAAAATAACAATAACAATAACAATAAGAAATAACAATAACAATAAGAAATAACAACAAGAATAAAAAATAACAATAACAATAAGAAATAACAATATCAATAAGAAATAACAATAACAATAAGAAATAACATTAACAATAAGAAATAACAATAAAAATAAGAAATAGCAATAACAATAAGAAATAACGATAAGAAATAACAATAACAATAAGAAGTAACAATAACAATAAGAAATAACAATAACAATAAGAAATAACAATAACAATAAGAAGTAACAATAACAATAAGAAATAACAATGACAATAAGAAATAACAATAACAATAAGAAAAAACAATAAGAAATAACAATAACAAAAAGAAATAACAATAACAATAACAATAACAATAAGAAATAACAATAACAATAGGAAATAACAATAACAATAAGAAATAACAATAACAATAAGAAATAACAATAACAATAAGAAATAACAATAACAGTAAGAAATAACAATAAGAAATAACAATAACAATAACAAAAAGAAATCACAATAATAATAAGAAAGAACAATAACAATAAGAAATAACAATAAAAATAAGAAATAACAATAACAATAAGAAATAACAATAACAATAAGAAGGAACAATAACAATAAGAAATAACAATAAGAATAAGAAATAACAATAACAATAAGAAATAACAATAACAATAAGAAACAACAATAACAATAAGAAATAACAATAACAATAAGAAATAACAATAACAATAAGAAATAACAATAACAATAAGAAATAACAAAAACAATAAGAAATAACAATAACAATAAGAAATAACAATAACAATAAGAAATAACAATAACAATAAGAAATAACAATAACAATAAGAAATAACAATAACAATAAGAAATATCAATAACTATAAGAAATAACAATAAAAATAAGAAATTACAATAACAATAACAATAACAATAAGAAATAACAATAACAATAACAATAAGAAATATCAATAACTATAAGAAATAACAATAACAATAAGAAATAACAATAACAATAAGAAATAACAATAACAATAACAATAACAATAAGAAATAACAATAACAAAAAGAAATAACAATAACAAAAACAAATAACAATAACAATTAGAAATAACAATAACAATAAGAAATAACAATAACAATAAGAAATAACAATAACAATAAGAAATAACAATAACAATAACAATAAGAAATAACAATAACAATAACAATAAGAAATAACCATAACAAAAAGAAATAACAATAACAATAAGAAATAACAATAACAATAAGAAATAACAGTAACAATAAGAAATAACAATAACAATAAGAAATAACAATAACAATAAGAAATAGCAATAACAATAAGAAATAACAATAACAATAAGAAATAACATTAACAATAAGAAATAACAATAACAATAAGAAATAACAATAACAATAAGAAATAGCAATAACAATAAGAAATAACGATAAGAAATAACAATAACAATAAGAAGTAACAATAACAATAAGAAATAACAATAACAATAAGAAATAACAATAACAATAAGAAATAACAATAACAAAAAGAAATAACAATAACAATAACAATAAGAAATAACAATAATAAAAAGAAATAACAATAACAATAGAAAATAACAATAACAATAAGAAATAACAATAACAATAAGAAATAACAATAACAATAAGAAATAGCAATAACAATAAGAAATAACAATAACAATAAGAAATAAGAATAACAATAAGAAATAATAATAACAATAAGAAATAACAATAACAATAAGAAATAACAATAACAATAAGAAATAACAATAACAATAAGAAATAACAATAACAATAAGAAATAACAATAACAATAAGAAATAACAATAACAGTAAGAAATAACAATAAGAAATAACAATAACAATAACAATAAGAAAGAACATTAACAATAAAAGATAACAATAACAATAAGAAATAACAATAACAATAACAATAAGAAATAACAATAACAATAACAATAAGAAATAACAATAACAATAAGAAATAACAATAACAATAACAATAAGAAATAACAATAGCAATAAAAAATAACAATAACAATAAGAAATAACAATAACAATAGGAAATAACAATATCAATAAGAAATAACAATAACAATAAGAAATAACAATAACAATAAGAAACAACAATATCAATAAGAAATAACAATAACAATAAGAAATAACAATAACAATAAGAAATAACAATAACAATAAGAAATAAAAATAACAATAAAAAATAACAATAACAATAAGAAATAACAATAACAATAAGAAATAGCAATAACAATAAGAGATAACGATAAGAAATAACAATAACAATAAGAAGTAACAATAACAATAAGAAATAACAATAACAATAAGAAGTAACAATAACAATAAGAAATAACAAAAACAATAAGAAATAACAATAACAATAAGAAAAAACAATAAGAAATAACAATAACAAAAAGAAATAACAATAACAATAACAATAAGAAATAACAATAACAAAAAGAAATAACAATAACAATAAGAAATAACAATAAGAATAAGAAATAACAATAACAATAAGAAATAACAATAACAATAAGAAATAACAATAACAATAAGAAATAGCAATAACAATAAAAAATAACAATAACAATAAGAAATAACAATAACAATAAGAAATAACAATAACAATAAGAAATAACAATAACAATAAGAAATAACAATAACAATAAGAAATAACAATAACAATAAGAAATAACAATAACAATAAGAAATAACAATAACAATAAGAAATAACAATAACAGTAAGAAATAACAATAAGAAATAACAATAACAATAAGAAAGAACAATAACAATAAAAAATAACAATAACAATAAGAAATAACAGTATCAATAAGAAATAACAATAACAATAACAATAAGAAATAACAATAACAATAACAATAAGAAATAACAATAACAATAACAATAAGAAATAACAATAACAATAAGAAATAACAATAACAATAACAATAAGAAATAACAATAGCAATAAAAAATGACAATAACAATAAGAAATAACAATAACAATAGGAATCGACAATATCAATAAGAAATAACAATAACAATAAGAAATAACAATAACAATAAGAAATAACAATATCAATAAGAAATAACAATAACAATAAGAAATAACAATAACAATAAGAAATAACAATAACAATAAGAAATAAAAATAACAATAACAATAAGAAATAACAATAACAATAAGAAATAACAACAAGAATAAAAAATAACAATAACAATAAGAAATAACAATAACAATAAGAAATAACAATAACAATAAGAAATAACAATAACAATAAGAAATAACAATAACAGTAAGAAATAACAATAACAATAACAATAAGAAAGAACAATAACAATAAAAAATAACAATAACAATAAGAAATAACAATATCAATAAGAAATAACAATAACAATAACAATAACAATAACAATAACAATAACAATAAGAAATAACAATAACAATAAGAAATAACAATAACAATAACAATAAGAAATAACAATAACAATAACAATAAGAAATAACAATAACAGTAAGAAATAACAATAACAATAAGAAATAAAAATAACAGTAAGAAATAACAATAACAATAAGAAATAACAATAACAATAAGAAGTAACAATAACAAAAAGAAATAACAATAAGAATAAGAAATAACAATAACAATAAGAAATAACAATAACAATAAGAAATAACAATAACAATAAGAAATAACAATAACAATAAGAAATAACAATAACAATAAGAAATAACAATAACAATAAGAAATAACAATAACAGTAAGAAATAACAATAAGAAATAACAATAACAATAAGAAAGAACAATAACAATAAAAAATAACAATAACAATAAGAAATAACAATATCAATAAGAAATAACAATAACAATAACAATAAGAAATAACAATAACAATAACAATAAGAAATAACAATAACAATAACAATAAGAAATAACAATAACAATAAGAAATAACAATAACAATAACAATAAGAAATAACAATAGCAATAAAAAATGACAATAACAATAAGAAATAACAATAACAATAGGAAATGACAATATCAATAAGAAATAACAATAACAATAAGAAATAACAATAACAATAAGAAATAACAATATCAATAAGAAATAACAATAACAATAAGAAATAACAATAACAATAAGAAATAACAATAACAATAAGAAATAAAAATAACAATAAAAAATAACAATAACAATAACAATAAGAAATAACAATAACAATAAGAAATAACAACAAGAATAAAAAATAACAATAACAATAAGAAATAACAATAACAATAAGAAATAACAATAACAATAAGAAATAACAATAACAATAAGAAATAACAATAACAGTAAGAAATAACAATAACAATAACAATAAGAAAGAACAATAACAATAAAAAATAACAATAACAATAAGAAATAACAATATCAATAAGAAATAACAATAACAATAACAATAAGAAATAACAATAACAATAACAATAAGAAATAACAATAACAATAAGAAATAACAATAACAATAAGAAATAACAATAACAATAACAATAAGAAATAACAATAACAATAACAATAAGAAATAACAATAACAGTAAGAAATAACAATAACAATAAGAAATAAAAATAACAGTAAGAAATAACAATAACAATAAGAAATAACAATAACAATAAGAAGTAACAATAACAAAAAGAAATAACAATAAGAATAAGAAATAACAATAACAATAAGAAATAACAATAAGAAATAACAATAACAATAAGAAATAACAATAACAATAAGAAATAACAATAACAATAAGAAATAACAATAACAATAAGAAACAACAATAACAATAAGAAATAACAATAACAATAAGAAATAACAATAACAATAAGAAATAACAAAAACAATAAGAAATAACAATAACAATAAGAAATAACAATAACAATAAGAAATAACAATATCAATAAGAAATTACAATAACATTATGAAATAACAATAACAATAAAAAATAACAAAAACCATAAGAAATAACAATAACAATAAGAAATAACAACAAGAATAAAAAATAACAATAACAATAAGAAATAACAATATCAATAAGAAATAACAATAACAATAAGAAATAACAATAACAATAAGAAATAACAATAAAAATAAGAAATAACAATAACAATAAGAAATAACAATAACAATAACAATAACAATAAGAAATAACAATAACAATAACAATAAGAAATATCAATAACTATAAGAAATAACAATAACAATAAGAAATAACAATAACAATAAGAAATAACAATAACAATAACAATAAGAAATAACAATAACAAAAAGAAATAACAATAACAAAAAGAAATAACAATAACAATTAGAAATAACAATAACAATAAGAAATAACAATAACAATAAGAAATAACAATAACAAAAAGAAATAACAATAACAATAAGAAATAACAATAACAATAAGAAATAACAGTAACAATAAGAAATAACAATAACAATAAGAAATAGCAATAACAATAAGAAATAGCAATAACAATAAGAAATAACATTAACAATAAGAAATAACAATAACAATAAGAAATAACAATAACAATAAAAAATAACAATAAGAAAAAACAATAAGAAATAACAATAACAATAAGAAATAACAATATCAATAACAATAACAATAACAATAAGGAATAACAATAACAAAAAGAAATAACAATAACAATAGGAAATAACAATAACAATAAGAAATAACAATAACAATAAGAAATAACAATAACAATAAGAAATAGCAATAACAATAAGAAATAACAATAACAATAAGAAATAACAATAACAATAAGAAATAACAATAACAATAAGAAATAACAATAACAATAAGAAATAACAATAACAATAAGAAATAACAATAACAATAAGAAATAACAATAACAGTAAGAAATAACAATAAGAAATAACAATAACAATAAGAAATAACAATAACAATAAGAAATAACAATAACAGTAAGAAATAACAATAAGAAATAACAATAACAATAACAATAAGAAAGAACAATAACAATAAAAAATAACAATAACAATAAGAAATAACAATAACAATAACAATAAGAAACAACAATTACAATAAGAAATAACAATAACAATAACAATAAGAAATAACAATAACAATAAGGAATAACAATAGCAATAAAAAATAACAATAACAATAGGAAATAACAATATCAATAAGAAACAACAATAACAATAAGAAAAAACAATAACAATAAAAAATAACAATAACAATAAGAAATAACAATATCAATAAGAAATAACAATAACAATAACAATAAGAAATAACAATAACAATAAGGAATAACAATAGCAATAAAAAATAACAATAACAATAAGAAATAACAATAACAATAAGAAATAACAATATCAATAAGAAATAACAATAACAATAAGAAATAACAATAACAATAAGAAATAACAATAACAATAAGAAATAACAATAACAATAAAAAATAACAATAAAAATAAGAAATAACAATAACAATAAGAAATAACAATAATAATAAGAAATAACAATAACAATAACAATAACAATAAGAAATAACAATAACAATAACAATAAGAAATATCAATAATAATAAGAAATAACAATAACAGTAAGAAATAACAATAACAATAAGAAATAAAAATAACAGTAAGAAATAACAATAACAATAAGAAATAACAATAACAATAAGAAATAACAATAACAAAAAGAAATAGCAATAACAATAAGAAATAACAATAACAGTAAGAAATAACAATAAGAAATAACAATAACAATAAGAAATAGCAATAACAATAAGAAATAACAATAACAGTAAGAAATAACAATAACAATAAGAAATAACAATAACAATAATAACAATAAGAAATAACAATATCAATAAGAATTAACAATAACAATAAGAAATAACAATAACAATAAGAAATAACAATAACAATAAGAAATAACAATAACAATAAGAAATAACAATAACAATAGCAAATAACAATAACAATAACAATAAGAAATAACAATAACAAAAAGAAATAACAATAACAATAGGAAATAAGAATAACAATAAGAAATAACAAAAACAATAAGAAATAACAATAACAATAGGAAATAACAATAACAATAATAAATAACAATAACAATAAGAAATAACAATAACAATAAGAAATAAAAATAACAATAAGAAATAACAATAACAATAAGAAATAACAATAACAATAAGAAATAACAATAACAATAAGAAATAACAATAACTATAAGAAATAACAATAACAATAAAAAATAACAATAACAATAAGAAATAACAATAAAAATAAGAAATAACAATATCAATAAGAAATAGCAATAACAATAAGAAATAGCAATAGCAATAAGAAATAACAATAACAATAAGAAATAACAATAAAAATAAGAAATAACAATAACAATAAGAAATAACAAAAACAATAACAATAAGAAATAACAATAACAATAAGAAATAACAATAACAATAACAATAAGAAATAACAATAGCAATAAAAAATAACAATAACAATAAGAAATAACAATAACAATAGGAAATAACAATATCAATAAGAAATAACAATAACAATAAGAAATAACAACAACAATAAGAAATAACAATAACAGTAAGAAATAGCAATAAGAAATAACAATAACAATAACAATAAGAAAGAACAATAACAATAAGAAATAACAATAACAATAAGAATTAACAATATCAATAAGAAATAACAATAACAATAAGAAATAACAATAACAATAAGAAATAACAATAACAATAAGAAATAACAATAACAATAAGAAATAACAATAACAATAGGAAATAACAATAACAATAACAATAAGAAATAACAATAACAAAAAGAAATAACAATAACAATAGGAAATAACAATAACAATAAGAAATAACAATAACAATAAGAAATAACAATAACAATAGGAAATAACAATAACAATAATAAATAACAATAACAATAAGAAATAAAAATAACAATAAGAAATAACAATAACAATAAGAAATAACAATAACAATAAGAAATAAAAATAACAATAAGAAATAACAATAACAATAAGAAATAACAATAACAATAAGAAATAACAATATCAATAAGAATTAACAATAACAATAAGAAATAACAATAACAATAAGAAATAACAATAACAATAAGAAATAACAATAAGAAATAACAATAACAAAAAGAAATAACAATAACAATAGGAAATAACAATAACAATAACAATAAGAAATAACAATAACAAAAAGAAATAACAATAACAATAGGAAATAACAATAACAATAAGAAATAACAATAACAATAAGAAATAACAATAACAATAGGAAATAACAATATCAATAAGAAATAACAATAACAATAAGAAATAACAATAACAATAAGAAATAACAATATCAATAAGAAATAACAATAACAATAAGAAATAGCAATAACAATAAGAAATAACAATAAGAAATAACAATAACAATAAGAAGTAACAATAACAATAAGAAATAACAATAACAATAAGAAATAACAATAACAATAAGAAATAACAATAACAATAAGAAATAACAATAACAATAAGAAAAAACAATAACAATAAGAAATAACAATAACAATAAGAAATAGCAATAACAATAAGAAATAACAATAACAATAAGAAATAACATTAACAATAAGAAATAACAATAACAAAAAGAAATAACAATAACAATTAGAAATAACAATAACAATAACAATAAGAAATAACAATAACAAAAAGAAATAACAATAACAATAAGAAATAACAATAACAATAAGAAATAACAATAACAATAAGAAATAACAATAACAATAAGAAATAACAATAACAATAAGAAATAACAATAACAATAAGAAATAGCAATAACAATAAGAAATAACAATAACAATAAGAAATAACAATAACAATAAGAAATAACAATAACAATAAGAAATAACAATAACAATAAGAAATAACAATAACAGTAAGAAATAACAATAAGAAATAACAATAACAATAACAATAAGAAAGAACAATAACAATAAAAAATAACAATAACAATAAGAAATAACAATATCAATAAGAAATAACAATAAAAATAAGAAATAACAATAACAATAACAATAAGAAATAACAATAACAATAACAATAAGAAATAACAATAACAATAACAATAAGAAATAACAATAACAATAACAATAAGAAATAACAATAGCAATAAAAAATAACAATAACAATAAGAAATAACAATAACAATAGGAAATAACAATATCAATAAGAAATAACAATAACAATAAGAAATAACAATAACAATAAGAAATAACAATATCAATAAGAAATAACAATAACAATAAGAAATAACAATAACAATAAGAAATAACAATAACAATAAGAAATAACAATAACAATAAAAAATAACAATAAAAATAAGAAATAACAATAACAATAAGAAATAACTTTAACAATAACAATAAGAAATAACAATAACAGTGAGAAATAACAATAACAATAAGAAATAAAAATAACAGTAAGAAAAAACAATAACAATAAGAAATAACAATAACAATAAGAAATAACAATAACAAAAAGAAATAACAATAAGAATAAGAAATAACAATAACAATAAGAAATAACAATAAGACATAACAATAACAATAAGAAATAACAATAACAATAAGAAATAGCAATAACAATAAGAAATAACAATAACAGTAAGAAATAACAATAAGAAATAACAATAAGAAATAACAATAACAATAAGAAATAACAATAACAATAAGAAATAGCAATAACAATAAGAAATAACAATAACAGTAAGAAATAACAATAACAATAAGAATTAACAATAACAATAATAACAATAAGAAATAACAATATCAATAAGAATTAACAATAACAATAAGAAATAACAATAACAATAAGAAATAACAATAACAATAAGAAATAACAATAACAATAGCAAATAACAATAACAATAAGAAATAACAATAACAAAAAGAAATAACAATAACAATAGGAAATAAGAATAACAATAAGAAATAACAACAACAATAAAAAATAACAATAACAATAAGAAATAACAATATCAATAAGAAATAACAATATCAATAAAAAATAACAATAACAATAAGAAATAACAATAACAATAAGAAATAACAATAACAATAAGATATAACAATAACAATAAGAATTAACAATAACAATAACAATAAGAAATAACAATTACAATAACAATAAGAAATAACAATAGAAATAAAAAAGCAATAACAATAAAAAATAACAATAACAATAGGAAATAACAATATCAATAAGAAATAACAATAACAATAAGAAATAACAATAACAATAAGAAATAACAATAACAATAAGAAATAACAATATCAATAAGAAATAACAATAAGAATAAGAAATAACAATAACAATAAGAAATAACAATAACAATAAGAAATAACAATAACAATAAAAAATAACAATAAAAATAAGAAATAACAATAACAATAATAAATAACAATAACAATAAGAAATAACAATAACAATAACAATAACAATAAGAAATAACAATAACAATAAGAAATATCAATAACAATAAGAAATATCATAACAATAAGAAATAACAATAACAGTAAGAAATAACAATAACAATAAGAAATAAAAATAACAGTAAGAAATAACAATAACAATAAGAAATAACAATAACAATAAAAAATAACTATAACAATAAGAAATAACAATAACAATAACAATAAGAAATAACAATAACAAAAAGAAATAACAATAACAATAGGAAATAACAATAACAATAAGAAATAACAATAACAAAAAGAAATAACAATAACAATAAGAAATAACAATAAGAAATAACAATAACAATAAGAAGTAACAATAACAATAAGAAATAACAATAACAATAAGAAATAACAATAACAATAAGAAATAACAATAACAATAATAAATAACAATAACAATAAGAAATAACAATAACAATAAGAAATAACAATAACAATAAGAAATAACAATATCAATAAGAAATAACAATATCAATAAGCATTAAAAATAACAATAAGAAATAACAATAACAATAAGAAATAACAGTAACAATAAGAAATAACAATAACAATAAGAAATAACAATAACAATAAGAAATAACAATAACAATAGGAAATAACAATAACAATAACAATAAGAAATAACAATAACAAAAAGAAATAACAATAACAATAAGAAATAACAGTAACAATAAGAAATAACAATAACAATAAGAAATAACAATAACAATAAGAAATAACAATAACAATAAGAAATAACAATAACTATAAGAAATAACAATAACAATAAGAAATAACAATAACAATAAGAAATAACAATAACAATAAGAAATAACAATAACAATAAGAAATAACAATAAAAATAAGAAATAACAATAACAATAAGAAATAACAATAACAATAACAATAAGAAATAACAATAACAATAAGAAATATCAATAACAATAAGAAATAACAATAACAATAAGAAATAACAATAACAATAAGAAATAACAATAACAATAAGAAATAGCAATAACTATAAGAAATAACAATAACAATAAGAAATAACAATAACAATAACAATAAGAAATAACAATAACAAAAAGAAATAACAATAACAATAGGAAATAACAATAACAATAAGAAATAACAATAACAATAAGAAATAGCAATAACAATAAGAAATAACAATAACAATAAGAAATAACAATAACAATAAGAAATAACAATAACAATAAGAAATAACAATAACAATAATAAATAACAATAACTATAAGAAATAACAATATCAATAAGTAATAACAATAACAATAAGAAATAGCAATAACAATTAGATATAACAATAACAATAAGAAATAACAATAACAATTAGAAATAACAATAACAATAAGAAATAACAATAACAATAAGAAATAACAATAACAATGAGAAATAACAATAACAATAACAATAGGAAATAACAATAACAAAAAGAAATAAGAATAACAATAGGAAATAAAAATAACAATAAGAAATAACAATAACAATAAGAAATAACAATAACAATAAGAAATAACAATAACAATAAGAAATAACAATAACAATAAGAAATAACAATAACAAATAACAATAAGAAATAACAATAAGAAATAACAATAAGATATAACAATAAGAAATAACAATAACAATAAGAAAGAACAATAACAATAAGAAATAACAATATCAGTAAGAAATAACAATAACAATAAGAAATAACAATAACAATAAGAAATAACAATAACAATAAGAAATAACAATAACAATAAGAAGGAACAATAACAATAAGAAATAACAATAACCATAAGAAATAACAATAACAATAAGAAGGAACAATAACAATAAGAAATAAAAATAACAATAAGAAATAACAATAACAATAAGAAATAACAATAACAATAAGAAATAACAATAACAATAACAATAAGAAATAACAATAACAATAAGAAATAACAATAACAATAAAAAATAACAATAACAATAAGAAATAACAACAACAATAAAAAATAACAATAACAATAAGAAATAACAATAAAAATAAAAAATAACAATATCAATAAGAAATAGCAATAATAATAAGAAATAGAAATAACAATAAGAAATAACAATAACAATAAGAAATAACAATAACAATAAGAAATAACAATAACAATAAGAAATAACAATTCAAATAAGAAATAACAATAACTATAAGAAATAACAATAACAATAACAATAACAATAAGAAATAACAATAACAATAAGAAATAACAATAACAATAAGAAATAACAATAAGAATAACAATAAGAAATAACAATAACAATAAGAAATAACAATAGCAATAAAAAATAACAATAACAATAAGAAATAACAATAGCAATAAAAAATAACAATAACAATAAGAAATAACAATAACAATAGGAAATAACAATATCAATAAGAAATAACAATAACAATAAGAAATAACAATAACAATAAGAAATAACAATAACAGTAAGAAATAACAATAAGAAATAACAATAACAATAACAACAAGAAATAACAATAACAATAAGAATTAACAATATCAATAAGAAATAACAATAACAATAAGAAATAACAATAACAATAAGAAGGAACAATAACAATAAGAAATAACAATAACAATAAGAAATAACAATAACAATAAGAAATAACAATATCAATAAGAAATAACAATAAAAATAAGAAATAACAATAACAATAAAAAATAACAATAAGAATAAGAAATAACAATAACAATAAGAAATAACAACAAGAATAAAAAATAACAATAACAATAAGAAATAACAATATCAATAAGAAATAACAATAACAATAAGAAATAACAATATCAATAAGAAATAACAATAACAATAAAAAATAACAATAAAAATAAGAAATAACAATAACAATAAAAAATAACAATAACAATAACAATAAGAAATAACAATAACAATAAGAAATAACAATAACAATAAGAAATAACAATAACAATAACAATAACAATAAGAAATAGCAATAACAATAAGAAATAACAATAAGAAATAACAATAACAATAAGAAGTAACAATAACAATAAGAAATAACAATAACAATAAGAAATAACAATAACAAAAAGAAATAACAATAACAATAGGAAATAACAATAACAATAACAATAAGAAATAACAATAACAAAAAGAAATAACAATAACAATAGGAAATAACAATAACAATAAGAAATAACAATAACAATAAGAAATAACAATAACAATAGGAAATAACAATATCAATAAGAAATAACAATAACAATAAGAAATAACAATAACAATAAGAAATAACAATATCAATAAGAAATAACAATAACAATAACAATAACAATAAGAAATAGCAATAACAATAAGAAATAACAATAAGAAATAACAATAACAATAAGAAGTAACAATAACAATAAGAAATAACAATAACAATAAGAAATAACAATAACAATAAGAAATAACAATAACAATAAGAAATAACAATAACAATAAGAAAAAACAATAACAATAAGAAATAACAATAACAATAAGAAATAGCAATAACAATAAGAAATAACAATAACAATAAGAAATAACATTAACAATAAGAAATAACAATAACAAAAAGAAATAACAATAACAATTAGAAATAACAATAACAATAACAATAAGAAATAACAATAACAAAAAGAAATAACAATAACAATAAGAAATAACAATAACAATAAGAAATAACAATAACAATAAGAAATAACAATAACAATAAGAAATAACAATAACAATAAGAAATAGCAATAACAATAAGAAATAACAATAACAATAAGAAATAACAATAACAATAAGAAATAACAATAACAATAAGAAATAACAATAACAATAAGAAATAACAATAACAGTAAGAAATAACAATAAGAAATAACAATAACAATAACAATAAGAAAGAACAATAACAATAAAAAATAACAATAACAATAAGAAATAACAATATCAATAAGAAATAACAATAAAAATAAGAAATAACAATAACAATAACAATAAGAAATAACAATAACAATAACAATAAGAAATAACAATAACAATAACAATAAGAAATAACAATAAGAAATAACAATAACAATAACAATAAGAAATAACAATAGCAATAAAAAATAACAATAACAATAAGAAATAACAATAACAATAGGAAATAACAATATCAATAAGAAATAACAATAACAATAAGAAATAACAATAACAATAAGAAATAACAATATCAATAAGAAATAACAATAACAATAAGAAATAACAATAACAATAAGAAATAACAATAACAATAAGAAATAACAATAACAATAAAAAATAACAATAAAAATAAGAAATAACAATAACAATAAGAAATAACTTTAACAATAACAATAAGAAATAACAATAACAGTGAGAAATAACAATAACAATAAGAAATAAAAATAACAGTAAGAAAAAACAATAACAATAAGAAATAACAATAACAATAAGAAATAACAATAACAAAAAGAAATAACAATAAGAATAAGAAATAACAATAACAATAAGAAATAACAAAAAGACATAACAATAACAATAAGAAATAACAATAACAATAAGAAATAGCAATAACAATAAGAAATAACAATAACAGTAAGAAATAACAATAAGAAATAACAATAACAATAAGAAATAACAATAACAATAAGAAATAGCAATAACAATAAGAAATAACAATAACAGTAAGAAATAACAATAACAATAAGAATTAACAATAACAATAATAACAATAAGAAATAACAATATCAATAAGAATTAACAATAACAATAAGAAATAACAATAACAATAAGAAATAACAATAACAATAAGAAATAACAATAACAATAGCAAATAACAATAACAATAACAATAAGAAATAACAATAACAAAAAGAAATAACAATAACAATAAGAAATAAGAATAACAATAAGAAATAACAACAACAATAAAAAATAACAATAACAATAAGAAATAACAATATCAATAAGAAATAACAATATCAATAAAAAATAACAATAACAATAAGAAATAACAATAACAATAAGAAATAACAATAACAATAAGATATAACAATAACAATAAGAATTAACAATAACAATAACAATAAGAAATAACAATTACAATAACAATAAGAAATAACAATAACAATAAGAAATAACAATAGAAATAAAAAAGCAATAACAATAAAAAATAACAATAACAATAGGAAATAACAATATCAATAAGAAATAACAATAACAATAAGAAATAACAATAACAATAAGAAATAACAATAACAATAAGAAATAACAATATCAATAAGAAATAACAATAAGAATAAGAAA
Source organism: Ontholestes murinus (assembly GCA_963969525.1). NCBI lineage: Eukaryota > Metazoa > Arthropoda > Insecta > Coleoptera > Staphylinidae > Ontholestes > Ontholestes murinus. The sequence goes on from CAXAKX010000791.1 coordinate 300,010, forward strand.
TAACAATAACAATAAGAAATAACAATAACAATAAGAAATAACAATAACAATAAAAAATAACAATAAAAATAAGAAATAACAATAACAATAATAAATAACAATAACAATAAGAAATAACAATAACAATAACAATAAGAAATAACAATAACAATAAGAAATATCAATAACAATAAGAAATATCATAACAATAAGAAATAACAATAACAGTAAGAAATAACAATAACAATAAGAAATAAAAATAACAGTAAGAAATAACAATAACAATAAGAAATAACAATAACAATAAAAAATAACTATAACAATAAGAAATAACAATAACAATAACAATAAGAAATAACAATAACAAAAAGAAATAACAATAACAATAGGAAATAACAATAACAATAAGAAATAACAATAACAAAAAGAAATAACAATAACAATAAGAAATAACAATAAGAAATAACAATAACAATAAGAAGTAACAATAACAATAAAAAATAGCAATAACAATAAGAAATAACAATAACAATAAGAAATAACAATAACAATAAGAAATAACAATAACAATAAGAAATAACAATAACAATAAGAAATAACAATAACAATAAGAAATAACAATAACAATAAGAAATAACAATATCAATAAGCATTAAAAATAACAATAAGAAATAACAATAACAATAAGAAATAACAGTGACAATAAGAAATAACAATAACAATAAGAAATAACAATAACAATAAGAAATAACAATAACAATAGGAAATAACAATAACAATAACAATAAGAAATAACAATAACAAAAAGAAATAACAATAACAATAAGAAATAACAGTAACAATAAGAAATAACAATAACAATAAGAAATAACAATAACAATAAGAAATAACAATAACAATAAGAAATAACAATAACTATAAGAAATAACAATAACAATAAGAAATAACAATAACAATAAGAAATAACAATAACAATAAGAAATAACAATAACAATAAGAAATAACAATAAAAATAAGAAATAACAATAACAATAAGAAATAACAATAACAATAACAATAAGAAATAACAATAACAATAAGAAATATCAATAACAATAAGAAATAACAATAACAATAAGAAATAACAATAACAATAAGAAATAACAATAACAATAAGAAATAGCAATAACTATAAGAAATAACAATAACAATAAGAAATAACAATAACAATAACAATAAGAAATAACAATAACAAAAAGAAATAACAATAACAATAGGAAATAACAATAACAATAAGAAATAACAATAACAATAAGAAATAGCAATAACAATAAGAAATAACAATAACAATAAGAAATAACAATAACAATAAGAAATAACAATAACAATAAGAAATAACAATAACAATAATAAATAACAATAACTATAAGAAATAACAATATCAATAAGTAATAACAATAACAATAAGAAATAGCAATAACAATTAGATATAACAATAACAATAAGAAATAACAATAACAATTAGAAATAACAATAACAATTAGAAATAACAATAACAATAAGAAATAACAATAACAATAAGAAATAACAATAACAATGAGAAATAACAATAACAATAACAATAGGAAATAACAATAACAAAAAGAAATAAGAATAACAATAGGAAATAAAAATAACAATAAGAAATAACAATAACAATAAGAAATAACAATAACAATAAGAAATAACAATAACAATAAGAAATAACAATAACAATAAGAAATAACAATAACAAATAACAATAAGAAATAACAATAAGAAATAACAATAAGATATAACAATAAGAAATAACAATAACAATAAGAAAGAACAATAACAATAAGAAATAACAATATCAGTAAGAAATAACAATAACAATAAGAAATAACAATAACAATAAGAAATAACAATAACAATAAGAAATAACAATAACAATAAGAAGGAACAATAACAATAAGAAATAACAATAACCATAAGAAATAACAATAACAATAAGAAGGAACAATAACAATAAGAAATAAAAATAACAATAAGAAATAACAATAACAATAAGAAATAACAATAACAATAAGAAATAACAATAACAATAAGAAATAACAATAACAATAAGAAATAACAATAACAATAAAAAATAACAATAACAATAAGAAATAACAACAACAATAAAAAATAACAATAACAATAAGAAATAACAATAAAAATAAAAAATAACAATATCAATAAGAAATAGCAATAATAATAAGAAATAGAAATAACAATAAGAAATAACAATAACAATAAGAAATAACAATAACAATAAGAAATAACAATAACAATAAGAAATAACAATTCAAATAAGAAATAACAATAACTATAAGAAATAACAATAACAATAACAATAACAATAAGAAATAACAATAACAATAAGAAATAACAATAACAATAAGAAATAACAATAAGAATAACAATAAGAAATAACAATAACAATAAGAAATAACAATAGCAATAAAAAATAACAATAACAATAAGAAATAACAATAGCAATAAAAAATAACAATAACAATAAGAAATAACAATAACAATAGGAAATAACAATATCAATAAGAAATAACAATAACAATAAGAAATAACAATAACAATAAGAAATAACAATAACAGTAAGAAATAACAATAAGAAATAACAATAACAATAACAACAAGAAATAACAATAACAATAAGAATTAACAATATCAATAAGAAATAACAATAACAATAAGAAATAACAATAACAATAAGAAGGAACAATAACAATAAGAAATAACAATAACAATAAGAAATAACAATAACAATAAGAAATAACAATATCAATAAGAAATAACAATAAAAATAAGAAATAACAATAACAATAAAAAATAACAATAAGAATAAGAAATAACAATAACAATAAGAAATAACAACAAGAATAAAAAATAACAATAACAATAAGAAATAACAATATCAATAAGAAATAACAATAACAATAAGAAATAACAATATCAATAAGAAATAACAATAACAATAAAAAATAACAATAAAAATAAGAAATAACAATAACAATAAAAAATAACAATAACAATAACAATAAGAAATAACAATAACAATAAGAAATAACAATAACAATAAGAAATAACAATAACAATAGGAAATAACAATAACAATAGGAAATAAGAATAACAATAACAATAAGAAATAACAATAACAAAAAGAAATAATAATAACAATAGGAAATAACAATAACAATAAGAAATAACAATAACAATAAGAAAAAGCAATAACAATAGGAAATAACAATAACAATAATAAATAACAATAACAATAAGAAATAACAATAACAATAAGAAATAAAAATAACAATAAGAAATAACAATAACAATAAGAAATAACAATAACAATAAGAAATAACAATAACAATAAAAAATAACAATAACTATAAGAAATAACAATAACAATAAGAAATAACAATAACAATAAAAAATAACAATAACAATAAGAAATAACAATAACAATAAGAAATAACAATAAAAATAAGAAATAACAATAACAATAAGAAATAACAATAACAATAAGAAATATCAATAACAATAAGAAATAACAATAACAATAAGAAATAACAATAACAATAAGAAATAACAATAACAATAAGAAATAGCAATAACTATAAGAAATAACAATAACAATAAGAAATAACAATAGCAATAACAATAAGAAATAACCATAACAAAAAGAAATAACAATAACAATAGGAAATGACAATAACAATAAGAAATAACAATAACAATAAGAAATAGCAATAACAATAAGAAATAACAATAACAATAAGAAATAACAATATCAGTAAGAAATAACAATAACAATAAGAAATAACAATAACAATAAGAAATAACAATAACAATAAGAAATAACAATAACAATAAGAAGGAACAATAACAATAAGAAATAACAATAACCATAAGAAATAACAATAACAATAAGAAGGAACAATAACAATAAGAAATAAAAATAACAATAAGAAATAACAATAACAATAAGAAATAACAATAACAATAAGAAATAACAATAACAATAAGAAATAACAATAACAATAAGAAATAACAATAACAATAAAAAATAACAATAACAATAAGAAATAACAACAACAATAAAAAATAACAATAACAATAAGAAATAACAATAAAAATAAAAAATAACAATATCAATAAGAAATAGCAATAATAATAAGAAATAGAAATAACAATAAGAAATAACAATAACAATAAGAAATAACAATAACAATAAGAAATAACAATAACAATAAGAAATAACAATTCAAATAAGAAATAACAATAACTATAAGAAATAACAATAACAATAACAATAACAATAAGAAATAACAATAACAATAAGAAATAACAATAACAATAAGAAATAACAATAAGAATAACAATAAGAAATAACAATAACAATAAGAAATAACAATAGCAATAAAAAATAACAATAACAATAAGAAATAACAATAGCAATAAAAAATAACAATAACAATAAGAAATAACAATAACAATAGGAAATAACAATATCAATAAGAAATAACAATAACAATAAGAAATAACAATAACAATAAGAAATAACAATAACAGTAAGAAATAACAATAAGAAATAACAATAACAATAACAACAAGAAATAACAATAACAATAAGAATTAACAATATCAATAAGAAATAACAATAACAATAAGAAATAACAATAACAATAAGAAGGAACAATAACAATAAGAAATAACAATAACAATAAGAAATAACAATAACAATAAGAAATAACAATATCAATAAGAAATAACAATAAAAATAAGAAATAACAATAACAATAAAAAATAACAATAAGAATAAGAAATAACAATAACAATAAGAAATAACAACAAGAATAAAAAATAACAATAACAATAAGAAATAACAATATCAATAAGAAATAACAATAACAATAAGAAATAACAATATCAATAAGAAATAACAATAACAATAAAAAATAACAATAAAAATAAGAAATAACAATAACAATAAAAAATAACAATAACAATAACAATAAGAAATAACAATAACAATAAGAAATAACAATAACAATAAGAAATAACAATAACAATAGGAAATAACAATAACAATAGGAAATAAGAATAACAATAACAATAAGAAATAACAATAACAAAAAGAAATAATAATAACAATAGGAAATAACAATAACAATAAGAAATAACAATAACAATAAGAAAAAGCAATAACAATAGGAAATAACAATAACAATAATAAATAACAATAACAATAAGAAATAACAATAACAATAAGAAATAAAAATAACAATAAGAAATAACAATAACAATAAGAAATAACAATAACAATAAGAAATAACAATAACAATAAAAAATAACAATAACTATAAGAAATAACAATAACAATAAGAAATAACAATAACAATAAAAAATAACAATAACAATAAGAAATAACAATAACAATAAGAAATAACAATAAAAATAAGAAATAACAATAACAATAAGAAATAACAATAACAATAAGAAATATCAATAACAATAAGAAATAACAATAACAATAAGAAATAACAATAACAATAAGAAATAACAATAACAATAAGAAATAGCAATAACTATAAGAAATAACAATAACAATAAGAAATAACAATAGCAATAACAATAAGAAATAACCATAACAAAAAGAAATAACAATAACAATAGGAAATGACAATAACAATAAGAAATAACAATAACAATAAGAAATAGCAATAACAATAAGAAATAACAATAACAATAAGAAATAACAATAACAATAAGAAATAACAATAACAATAAGAAATAACAATAATAAATAACAATAACTATAAGAAATAACAATATCAATAAGTAATAACAATAACAATAAGAAATAGCAATAACAATTAGATATAACAATAACAATAAGAAATAACAATAACAATTAGAAATAACAATAACAATAAGAAATAACAATAACAATAAGAAATAACAATAACAATGAGAAATAACAATAACAATAACAATAGGAAATAACAATAACAATAGGAAATAACAATAACAATAAGAAATAAAAATAACAATAAGAAATAACAATAACAATAAGAAATAACAATAACAATAAGAAATAACAATAACAATAAGAAATAACAATAACAAATAACAATAACAAATAACAATAAGAAATAACAATAAGATATAACAATAAGAAATAACAATAACAATAAGAAAGAACAATAACAATAAGAAATAACAATATCAGTAAGAAATAACAATAACAATAAGAAATAACAATAACAATAAGAAATAACAATAACAATAAGAAATAACAATAACAATAAGAAATAATAATAACAATAAGAAGGAACAATAACAATAAGAAATAAAAATAACAATAAGAAATAACAATAACCATAAGAAATAATAATAACAATAAGAAGGAACAATAACAATAAGAAATAAAAATAACAATAAGAAATAACAATAACCATAAGAAATAACAATAACAATAAGAAATAACAATAACAATAAGAAATAACAATAACAATAACAATAAGAAATAACAATAACAATAAGAAATAACAATATCAGTAAGAAATAACAATAACAATAAGAAATAACAATAACAATAAAAAATAACAATAACAATAAGAAATAACAACAACAATAAAAAATAACAATAACAATAAGAAATAACAATAAAAATAAGAAATAGCAATAACAATAAGAAATAGAAATAACAAAAGAAATAACAATAACAATAAGAAATAACAATAACAATAAGAAATAACAATAACAATAAGAAATAACAATACAAATAAGAAATAACAATAACAATAAGAAATAACAATAACAATAACAATAAGAAATAACAATAACAATAGGAAATAACAATATCAATAAGAAATAACAATAACAATAAGAAATAACAATAACAATAAGAAATAACAATAACAGTAAGAAATAACAATAACAGTAAGAAATAACAATAAGAAATAACAATAACAATAACAATAAGAATTAACAATATCAATAAGAAATAACAATAACAATAAGAAATAACAATAACAATAAGAAATAACAATAACAATAAGAAATAACAATAACAGTAAGAAATAACAATAAGAAATAACAATAACAATAACAATAAGAAATAATAATAACAATAAGAAGGAACAATAACAATAAGAAATAACAATAACAATAAGAAATAACAATAACAATAAGAAACAACAATAACAATAAGAAATAACAATAACAATAAGAAATAACAATAACAATAAGAAATAACCATAACAATAAGAAATAACAAAAACAATAAGAAATAACAATAACAATAAGAAATAACAATAACAATAAGAAATAACAATAACAATAAGAAATAACAATATCAATAAGAAATAACAATAAAAATAAGAAATAACAATAACCATAAGAAATAACAATAACAATAAAAATAACAATAACAATAAGAAATAACAATAACAATATGAAATAACAACAAGAATAAAAAATAACAATAACAATAAGAAATAACAATATCAATAAGAAATAACAATAACAATAAGAAATAACAATAACAATAAGAAATAACAATATCAATAAGAAATAACAATAACAATAAAAAATAACAATAAAAATAAGAAATAACAATAACAATAAGAAATAACAATAACAATAAGAAATAACAATAACAATAACAATAAGAAATAACAATAACAATAAGAAATAACAATATCAGTAAGAAATAACAATAACAATAAGAAATAACAATAACAATAAGAAATAACAATAACAATAAAAAATAACAATAACAATAAGAAATAACAACAACAATAAAAATAACAATAACAATAAAAATAAGAAATAACAATATCAATAAGAAATAGCAATAACAATAAGAAATAGAAATAACAATAAGAAATAACAATAACAATAAGAAATAACAATAAGAATAACAATAAGAAATAACAATAACAATAAGAAATAACAATAACAATAAGAAATAACAATATCAGTAAGAAATAACAATAACAATAAGAAATAACAATAACAATAAGAAATAACAATAACAATAAAAAATAACAATAACAATAAGAAATAACAACAACAATAAAAAATAACAATAACAATAAGAAATAACAATAAAAATAAGAAATAACAATATCAATAAGAAATAGCAATAACAATAAGAAATAGAAATAACAATAAGAAATAAGAAATAACAATAACAATAAGAAATAACAATAACAATAAGAAATAACAATAACAATAACAATAAGAAATAACAATAACAATAACAATAAGAAATAACAATAACAATAACAATAAGAAATAACAATAACAATAAGAAATAACAATAACAATAAGAAATAACAATAAGAATAACAATAAGAAATAACAATAACAATAAGAAATAACAATAGCAATAAAAAATAACAATAACAATAAGAAATAACAATAACAATAGGAAATAACAATATCAATAAGAAATAACAATAACAGTAAGAAATAACAATAACAATAAGAAATAACAATAACAGTAAGAAATAACAATAAGAAATAACAATAACAATAACAACAAGAAATAACAATAACAATAAGAATTAACAATATCAATAAGAAATAACAATAACAATAAGAAATAACAATAACAATAAGAAGGAACAATAACAATAAGAAATAACAATAGCAATAAGAAATAACAATAACAATAAGAAATAACAATAACAATAAGAAATAACAATAACAATAAGAAATAACAATAACAATAAGAAATAACAATATCAATAAGAAATAACAATAAAAATAAGAAATAACAATAACAATAAGAAATAACAATAAGAATAAGAAATAACAATAACAATAAGAAATAACAACAAGAATAAAAAATAACAATATCAATAAGAAATAACAATAACAATAAGAAATAACAATATCAATAAGAAATAACAATAACAATAAAAAATAACAATAAAAATAAGAAATAACAATAACAATAAGAAATAACAATAACAATAAGAAATAACAATAACAATAAGAAATAACAATAACAATAAGAAATAACAATAACAATAAGAAATAACAATAGCAATAAAAAATAACAATAACAATAAGAAATAACAATAACAATAAGAAATAACAATAACAATAAGAAATAACAATATCAGTAAGAAATAACAATAACAATAAGAAATAACAATAACAATAAGAAATAACAATAAAAATAAGAAATAACAATAACAATAAGAAATAACAATAACAATAACAATAAGAAATAACAATAACAATTACAATAACAATAAGAAATAACAATAACAATAACAATAAGAAATAACAATAACAATAAGAAATAACAATAGCAATAAAAAATAACAATAACAATAAGAAATAACAATAACAATAGGAAATAACAATATCAATAAGAAATAACAATAACAATAAGAAATAACAATAACAATAAGAAATAACAATAACAATAAGAAATAACAATAACAGTAAGAAATAACAATAACAATAACAATAAGAAATAACAATAACAATAAGAAGGAACAATAACAATAAGAAATAACAATAACAATAAGAAATAACAATAACAATAAGAAACAACAATAACAATAAGAAATAACAATAACAATAAGAAATAACAATAACAATAAGAAATAACCATAACAATAAGAAATAACAAAAACAATAAGAAATAACAATAACAATAAGAAATAACAATAACAATAAGAAATAACAATAACAACAAGAAATAACAATATCAATAAGAAATAACAATAAAAATAAGAAATAACAATAACAATAAAAATAACAATAACAATAAGAAATAACAATAACAATAAGAAATAACAACAAGAATAAAAAATAACAATAACAATAAGAAATAACAATATCAATAAGAAATAACAATAACAATAAGAAATAACAATATCAATAAGAAATAACAATAACAATAAAAAATAACAATAAAAATAAGAAATAACAATAACAATAAGAAATAACAATAACAATAAGAAATAACAATATCAGTAAGAAATAACAATAACAATAAGAAATAACAATAACAATAAGAAATAACAATAAAAATAAGAAATAACAATATCAATAAGAAATAGCAATAACAATAACAAAAAGAAATAACAATAACAATAGGAAATAACAATAACAATAAGAAATAAAAATAACAATAAGAAATGACAATAACAATAAGAAATAACAATAACAATAAGAAATAACAATAACAAATAACAATAAGAAATAACAATAAGATATAACAATAAGAAATAACAATAACAATAAGAAAGAACAATAACAATAAGAAATAACAATATCAGTAAGAAATAACAATAACAATAAGAAATAACAATAACAATAAGAAATAATAATAACAATAAGAAGGAACAATAACAATAAGAAATAAAAATAACAATAAGAAATAACAATAACCATAAGAAATAACAATAACAATAAGAAGGAACAATTACAATAAGAAATAAAAATAACAATAAGAAATAACAATAACCATAAGAAATAACAATAACAATAAGAAATAACAATAACAATAAGAAATAACAATAACAATAACAATAAGAAATAACAATAACAATAAGAAATAACAATAACAATAAGAAATAACAATATCAGTAAGAAATAACAATAACAATAAGAAATAACAATAACAATAAGAAATAACAATAACAATAAAAAATAACAATAACAATAAGAAATAACAACAACAATAAAAAATAGCAATAACAATAAGAAATAACAATAAAAATAAGAAATAGCAATAACAATAAGAAATAGAAATAACAATAAGAAATAACAATAACAATAAGAAATAACAATAACAATAACAATAAGAAATAACAATAACAATAACAATAAGAAATAACAATAACAATAAGAAATAACAATAACAATAAGAAATAACAATAAGAATAACAATAAGAAATAACAATAACAATAAGAAATAACAATAGCAATAAAAAATAACAATAACAATAAGAAATAACAATAACAATAGGAAATAACAATATCAATAAGAAATAACAATAACAATAAAAAATAACAATAACAATAAGAAATAACAATAACAGTAAGAAATAACAATAAGAAATAACAATAACAATAACAATAAGAATTAACAATATCAATAAGAAATAACAATAACAATAAGAAATAACAATAACAATAAGAAATAACAATAACAATAAGAAATAACAATAACAGTAAGAAATAACAATAAGAAATAACAATAACAATAACAATAAGAAATAATAATAACAATAAGAAGGAACAATAACAATAAGAAATAACAATAACAATAAGAAATAACAATAACAATAAGAAACAACAATAACAATAAGAAATAACAATAACAATAAGAAATAACAATAACAATAAGAAATAACCATAACAATAAGAAATAACAAAAACAATAAGAAATAACAATAACAATAAGAAATAACAATAACAATAAGAAATAACAATAACAATAAGAAATAACAATATCAATAAGAAATAACAATAAAAATAAGAAATAACAATAACAATAAGAAATAACAATAACAATAAAAATAACAATAACAATAAGAAATAACAATAACAATATGAAATAACAACAAGAATAAAAAATAACAATAACAATAAGAAATAACAATATCAATAAGAAATAACAATAACAATAAGAAATAACAATAACAATAAGAAATAACAATATCAATAAGAAATAACAATAACAATAAAAAATAACAATAAAAATAAGAAATAACAATAACAATAAGAAATAACAATAACAATAAGAAATAACAATAACAATAACAATAAGAAATAACAATAACAATAAGAAATAACAATAACAATAAGAAATAACAATATCAGTAAGAAATAACAATAACAATAAGAAATAACAATAACAATAAGAAATAACAATAACAATAAAAAATAACAATAACAATAAGAAATAACAACAACAATAAAAAATAACAATAACAATAAGAAATAACAATAAAAATAAGAAATAACAATATCAATAAGAAATAGCAATAACAATAAGAAATAGAAATAACAATAAGAAATAACAATAACAATAAGAAATAACAATAACAATAAGAAATAACAATAACAATAAGAAATTACAATACAAATAAGAAATAACAATAACAATAAGAAATAACAATAACAATAACAATAAGAAATAACAATAACAATAACAATAAGAAATAACAATAACAATAACAATAAGAAATAACAATAAGAATAACAATAAGAAATAACAATAACAATAAGAAATAGCAATAGCAATAAAAAATGACAATAACAATAAGAAATAACAATAACAATAGGAAATAACAATATCAATAAGAAATAACAATAGCAATAAGAAATAACAATAACAATAAGAAATAACAATAACAGTAAGAAATAACAATAACAGTAAGAAATAACAATAAGAAATAACAATAACAATAACAACAAGAAATAACAATAACAATAAGAAATAGAAATAACAATAAGAAATAACAATAACAATAAGAAATAACAATAACAATAACAATAAGAAATAACAATAACATTAAGAAATAACAATAACAATAAGAAATAACAATAAGAATAACAATAAGAAATAACAATAACAATAAGAAATAACAATAACAATAAGAAATAACAATATCAGTAAGAAATAACAATAACAATAAGAAATAACAATAACAATAAGAAATAACAATAACAATAAAAAATAACAATAACAATAAGAAATAACAACAACAATAAAAAATAACAATAACAATAAGAAATAACAATAAAAATAAGAAATAACAATATCAATAAGAAATAGCAATAACAATAAGAAATAGAAATAACAATAAGAAATAACAATAACAATAAGAAATAACAATAACAATAAGAAATAACAATACAAATAAGAAATAACAATAACAATAAGAAATAACAATAACAATAACAATAAGAAATAACAATAACAATAACAATAAGAAATAACAATAACAATAACAATAAGAAATAACAATAACAATAGGAAATAACAATAAGAATAACAATAAGAAATAACAATAGCAATAAAAAATAACAATAACAATAAGAAATAACAATAACAATAGGAAATAACAATATCAATAAGAAATAACAATAACAATAAGAAATAACAATAACAATAAGAAATAACAATAACAGTAAGAAATAACAATAAGAAATAACAATAACAATAACAACAAGAAATAACAATAACAATAAGAATTAACAATATCAATAAGAAATAACAATAACAATAAGAAATAACAATAACAATAAGAAGGAACAATAACAATAAGAAATAACAATAACAGTAAGAAATAACAATAACAGTAAGAAATAACAATAAGAAATAACAATAACAATAACAATAAGAATTAACAATATCAATAAGAAATAACAATAACAATAAGAAATAACAATAACAATAAGAAATAACAATAACAATAAGAAATAACAATAACAGTAAGAAATAACAATAAGAAATAACAATAACAATAACAATAAGAAATAATAATAACAATAAGAAGGAACAATAACAATAAGAAATAACAATAACAATAAGAAATAACAATAACAATAAGAAACAACAATAACAGTAAGAAATAACAATAAGAAATAACAATAACAATAACAACAAGAAATAACAATAACAATAAGAATTAACAATATCAATAAGAAATAACAATAACAATAAGAAGGAACAATAACAATAAGAAATAACAATAACAGTAAGAAATAACAATAACAGTAAGAAATAACAATAAGAAATAACAATAACAATAACAATAAGAATTAACAATATCAATAAGAAATAACAATAACAATAACAATAAGAAATAATAATAACAATAAGAAGGAACAATAACAATAAGAAATAACAATAACAATAAGAAATAACAATAACAATAAGAAATAACAATAACAGTAAGAAATAACAATAAGAAATAACAATAACAATAACAACAAGAAATAACAATAACAATAAGAATTAACAATATCAATAAGAAATAACAATAACAATAAGAAATAACAATAAGAATAACAATAAGAAATAACAATAACAATAGCAATAAAAAATAACAATAACAATAAGAAATAACAATAACAATAGGAAATAACAATATCAATAAGAAATAACAATAACAATAAAAAATAACAATAACAATAAGAAATAACAATAACAGTAAGAAATAACAATAACAGTAAGAAATAACAATAAGAAATAACAATAACAATAACAATAAGAATTAACAATATCAATAAGAAATAACAATAACAATAAGAAATAACAATAACAATAAAAAATAACAATAACAATAAGAAATAACAATAACAGTAAGAAATAACAATAAGAAATAACAATAACAATAACAATAAGAAATAATAATAACAATAAGAAGGAACAATAACAATAAGAAATAACAATAACAATAAGAAATAACAATAACAATAAGAAACAACAATAACAATAAGAAATAACAATAACAATAAGAAATAACAATAACAATAAGAAATAACCATAACAATAAGAAATAACAAAAACAATAAGAAATAACAATAACAATAAGAAATAACAATAACAATAAGAAATAACAATAACAATAAGAAATAACAATAACAATAAGAAATAACAATATCAATAAGAAATAACAATAAAAATAAGAAATAACAATAACAATAAGAAATAACAATAACAATAAAAATAACAATAACAATAAGAAATAACAATAACAATATGAAATAACAACAAGAATAAAAAATAACAATAACAATAAGAAATAACAATATCAATAAGAAATAACAATAACAATAAGAAATAACAATAACAATAAGAAATAACAATATCAATAAGAAATAACAATAACAATAAAAAATAACAATAAAAATAAGAAATAACAATAACAATAAGAAATAACAATAACAATAACAATAAGAAATAACAATAACAATAAGAAATAACAATAACAATAAGAAATAACAATATCAGTAAGAAATAACAATAACAATAAGAAATAACAATAACAATAAGAAATAACAATAACAATAAAAAATAACAATAACAATAAGAAATAACAACAACAATAAAAAATAACAATAACAATAAGAAATAACAATAAAAATAAAAAATAACAATATCAATAAGAAATAGCAATAACAATAAGAAATAGAAATAACAATAAGAAATAACAATAACAATAAGAAATAACAATAACAATAAGAAATAACAATACAAATAAGAAATAACAATAACAATAAGAAATAACAATAACAATAACAATAAGAAATAACAATAACAATAACAATAAGAAATAACAATAACAATAACAATAAGAAATAACAATAACAATAAGAAATAACAATAAGAATAACAATAAGAAATAACAATAGCAATAAAAAATAACAATAACAATAAGAAATAACAATAACAATAGGAAATAACAATATCAATAAGAAATAACAATAACAATAAGAAATAACAATAACAGTAAGAAATAACAATAAGAAATAACAATAACAATAACAACAAGAAATAACAATAACAATAAGAATTAACAATATCAATAAGAAATAACAATAACAATAAGAAATAACAATAACAATAAGAAGGAACAATAACAATAAGAAATAACAATAGCAATAAGAAATAACAATAACAATAAGAAATAACAATAACAATAAGAAATAACAATAACAATAAGAAATAACAATAACAATAAGAAATAACAATATCAATAAGAAATAACAATAAAAATAAGAAATAACAATAATAATAAGAAATAACAATAAGAATAAGAAATAACAATAACAATAAGAAATAACAACAAGAATAAAAAATAACAATATCAATAAGAAATAACAATAACAATAAGAAATAACAATATCAATAAGAAATAACAATAACAATAAGAAATAACAATAACAATAAGAAATAACAATAACAATAAAAAATAACAATAACAATAAAAAATAACAACAACAATAAAAAATAACAATAACAATAAGAAATAACAATAAAAATAAGAAATAGCAATAACAATAAGAAATAGAAATAACAATAAGAAATAACAATAACAATAAGAAATAACAATAACAATAAGAAATAACAATAACAATAACAATAAGAAATAACAATAACAATAACAATAAGAAATAACAATAACAATAAGAAATAACAATAAGAATAACAATAAGAAATAACAATAACAATAAGAAATAACAATAGCAATAAAAAATAACAATAACAATAAGAAATAACAATAACAATAGGAAATAACAATATCAATAAGAAATAACAATAACAATAAAAAATAACAATAACAATAAGAAATAACAATAACAGTAAGAAATAACAATAACAATAAGAAATAACAATATCAGTAAGAAATAACAATAACAATAAGAAATAACAATAACAATAAGAAATAACAATAACAATAAAAAATAACAATAACAATAAGAAATAACAACAACAATAAAAATAACAATAACAATAAGAAATAACAATATCAATAAGAAATAGCAATAACAATAAGAAATAGAAATAACAATAAGAAATAACAATAACAATAAGAAATAACAATAACAATAAGAAATAACAATAACAATAAGAAATAACAATACAAATAAGAAATAACAATAACAATAAGAAATAACAATAACAATAACAATAAGAAATAACAATAACAATAACAATAAGAAATAACAATAACAATAAGAAATAACAATAAGAATAACAATAAGAAATAACAATAACAATAAGAAATAGCAATAGCAATAAAAAATAACAATAACAATAAGAAATAACAATAACAATAGGAAATAACAATATCAATAAGAAATAACAATAGCAATAAGAAATAACAATAACAATAAGAAATAACAATAACAGTAAGAAATAACAATAACAGTAAGAAATAGCAATAAGAAATAACAATAACAATAACAACAAGAAATAACAATAACAATAAGAAATAGAAATAACAATAAGAAATAACAATAACAATAAGAAATAACAATAACAATAACAATAAGAAATAACAATAACAATAAGAAATAACAATAACAATAAGAAATAACAATAAGAATAACAATAAGAAATAACAATAACAATAAGAAATAACAATATCAGTAAGAAATAACAATAACAATAAGAAATAACAATAACAATAAGAAATAACAATAACAATAAAAAATAACAATAACAATAAGAAATAACAACAACAATAAAAAATAACAATAACAATAAGAAATAACAATAAAAATAAGAAATAACAATATCAATAAGAAATAGCAATAACAATAAGAAATAGAAATAACAACAAGAAATAAGAAATAACAATAACAATAAGAAATAACAATACAAATAAGAAATAACAATAACAATAAGAAATAACAATAACAATAACAATAAGAAATAACAATAACAATAACAATAAGAAATAACAATAACAATAACAATAAGAAATAACAATAACAATAAGAAATAACAATAACAATAAGAAATAACAATAAGAATAACAATAAGAAATAACAATAACAATAAGAAATAACAATAGCAATAAAAAATAACAATAACAATAAGAAATAACAATAACAATAGGAAATAACAATATCAATAAGAAATAACAATAACAGTAAGAAATAACAATAACAATAAGAAATAACAATAACAGTAAGAAATAACAATAAGAAATAACAATAACAATAACAACAAGAAATAACAATAACAATAAGAATTAACAATATCAATAAGAAATAACAATAACAATAAGAAATAACAATAACAATAAGAAGGAACAATAACAATAAGAAATAACAATAGCAATAAGAAATAACAATAACAATAAGAAATAACAATAACAATAAGAAATAACAATAACAATAAGAAATAACAATAACAATAAGAAATAACAATATCAATAAGAAATAACAATAAAAATAAGAAATAACAATAACAATAAGAAATAACAATAAGAATAAGAAATAACAATAACAATAAGAAATAACAACAAGAATAAAAAATAACAATATCAATAAGAAATAACAATAACAATAAGAAATAACAATATCAATAAGAAATAACAATAACAATAAAAAATAACAATAAAAATAAGAAATAACAATAACAATAAGAAATACCAATAACAATAAGAAATAACAATAACAATAAGAAATAACAATAACAATAAGAAATAACAATAACAATAAGAAATAACAATAACAATAAGAAATAACAATAGCAATAAAAAATAACAATAACAATAAGAAATAACAATAACAATAAGAAATAACAATAACAATAAGAAATAACAATATCAGTAAGAAATAACAATAACAATAAGAAATAACAATAACAATAAGAAATAACAATAAAAATAAGAAATAACAATAACAATAAGAAATAACAATAACAATAACAATAAGAAATAACAATAACAATTACAATAACAATAAGAAATAACAATAACAATAAGAAATAACAATAACAATAAGAAATAACAATAGCAATAAAAAATAACAATAACAATAAGAAATAACAATAACAATAGGAAATAACAATATCAATAAGAAATAACAATAACAATAAGAAATAACAATAACAATAAGAAATAACAATAACAATAAGAAATAACAATAACAGTAAGAAATAACAATAACAATAACAATAAGAAATAACAATAACAATAAGAAGGAACAATAACAATAAGAAATAACAATAACAATAAGAAATAACAATAACAATAAGAAACAACAATAACAATAAGAAATAACAATAACAATAAGAAATAACAATAACAATAAGAAATAACCATAACAATAAGAAATAACAAAAACAATAAGAAATAACAATAACAATAAGAAATAACAATAACAATAAGAAATAACAATAACAACAAGAAATAACAATATCAATAAGAAATAACAATAAAAATAAGAAATAACAATAACAATAAAAATAACAATAACAATAAGAAATAACAATAACAATAAGAAATAACAACAAGAATAAAAAATAACAATAACAATAAGAAATAACAATATCAATAAGAAATAACAATAACAATAAGAAATAACAATAACAGTAAGAAATAACAATAACAGTAAGAAATAACAATAAGAAATAACAATAACAATAACAATAAGAATTAACAATATCAATAAGAAATAACAATAACAATAAGAAATAACAATAACAATAAGAAATAACAATAACAATAAGAAATAACAATAACAGTAAGAAATAACAATAAGAAATAACAATAACAATAACAATAAGAAATAATAATAACAATAAGAAGGAACAATAACAATAAGAAATAACAATAACAATAAGAAATAACAATAACAATAAGAAACAACAATAACAGTAAGAAATAACAATAAGAAATAACAATAACAATAACAACAAGAAATAACAATAACAATAAGAATTAACAATATCAATAAGAAATAACAATAACAATAAGAAGGAACAATAACAATAAGAAATAACAATAACAGTAAGAAATAACAATAACAGTAAGAAATAACAATAAGAAATAACAATAACAATAACAATAAGAATTAACAATATCAATAAGAAATAACAATAACAATAACAATAAGAAATAATAATAACAATAAGAAGGAACAATAACAATAAGAAATAACAATAACAATAAGAAATAACAATAACAATAAGAAATAACAATAACAGTAAGAAATAACAATAAGAAATAACAATAACAATAACAACAAGAAATAACAATAACAATAAGAATTAACAATATCAATAAGAAATAACAATAACAATAAGAAATAACAATAAGAATAACAATAAGAAATAACAATAACAATAGCAATAAAAAATAACAATAACAATAAGAAATAACAATAACAATAGGAAATAACAATATCAATAAGAAATAACAATAACAATAAAAAATAACAATAACAATAAGAAATAACAATAACAGTAAGAAATAACAATAACAGTAAGAAATAACAATAAGAAATAACAATAACAATAACAATAAGAATTAACAATATCAATAAGAAATAACAATAACAATAAGAAATAACAATAACAATAAAAAATAACAATAACAATAAGAAATAACAATAACAGTAAGAAATAACAATAAGAAATAACAATAACAATAACAATAAGAAATAATAATAACAATAAGAAGGAACAATAACAATAAGAAATAACAATAACAATAAGAAATAACAATAACAATAAGAAACAACAATAACAATAAGAAATAACAATAACAATAAGAAATAACAATAACAATAAGAAATAACCATAACAATAAGAAATAACAAAAACAATAAGAAATAACAATAACAATAAGAAATAACAATAACAATAAGAAATAACAATAACAATAAGAAATAACAATAACAATAAGAAATAACAATATCAATAAGAAATAACAATAAAAATAAGAAATAACAATAACAATAAGAAATAACAATAACAATAAAAATAACAATAACAATAAGAAATAACAATAACAATATGAAATAACAACAAGAATAAAAAATAACAATAACAATAAGAAATAACAATATCAATAAGAAATAACAATAACAATAAGAAATAACAATAACAATAAGAAATAACAATATCAATAAGAAATAACAATAACAATAAAAAATAACAATAAAAATAAGAAATAACAATAACAATAAGAAATAACAATAACAATAACAATAAGAAATAACAATAACAATAAGAAATAACAATAACAATAAGAAATAACAATATCAGTAAGAAATAACAATAACAATAAGAAATAACAATAACAATAAGAAATAACAATAACAATAAAAAATAACAATAACAATAAGAAATAACAACAACAATAAAAAATAACAATAACAATAAGAAATAACAATAAAAATAAAAAATAACAATATCAATAAGAAATAGCAATAACAATAAGAAATAGAAATAACAATAAGAAATAACAATAACAATAAGAAATAACAATAACAATAAGAAATAACAATACAAATAAGAAATAACAATAACAATAAGAAATAACAATAACAATAACAATAAGAAATAACAATAACAATAACAATAAGAAATAACAATAACAATAACAATAAGAAATAACAATAACAATAAGAAATAACAATAAGAATAACAATAAGAAATAACAATAGCAATAAAAAATAACAATAACAATAAGAAATAACAATAACAATAGGAAATAACAATATCAATAAGAAATAACAATAACAATAAGAAATAACAATAACAATAAGAAATAACAATAACAGTAAGAAATAACAATAAGAAATAACAATAACAATAACAACAAGAAATAACAATAACAATAAGAATTAACAATATCAATAAGAAATAACAATAACAATAAGAAATAACAATAACAATAAGAAGGAACAATAACAATAAGAAATAACAATAGCAATAAGAAATAACAATAACAATAAGAAATAACAATAACAATAAGAAATAACAATAACAATAAGAAATAACAATAACAATAAGAAATAACAATATCAATAAGAAATAACAATAAAAATAAGAAATAACAATAACAATAAGAAATAACAATAAGAATAAGAAATAACAATAACAATAAGAAATAACAACAAGAATAAAAAATAACAATATCAATAAGAAATAACAATAACAATAAGAAATAACAATATCAATAAGAAATAACAATAACAATAAGAAATAACAATAACAATAAGAAATAACAATAACAATAAAAAATAACAATAACAATAAGAAATAACAACAACAATAAAAAATAACAATAACAATAAGAAATAACAATAAAAATAAGAAATAGCAATAACAATAAGAAATAGAAATAACAATAAGAAATAACAATAACAATAAGAAATAACAATAACAATAAGAAATAACAATAACAATAACAATAAGAAATAACAATAACAATAACAATAAGAAATAACAATAACAATAAGAAATAACAATAAGAATAACAATAAGAAATAACAATAACAATAAGAAATAACAATAGCAATAAAAAATAACAATAACAATAAGAAATAACAATAACAATAGGAAATAACAATATCAATAAGAAATAACAATAACAATAAAAAATAACAATAACAATAAGAAATAACAATAACAGTAAGAAATAACAATAACAATAAGAAATAACAATATCAGTAAGAAATAACAATAACAATAAGAAATAACAATAACAATAAGAAATAACAATAACAATAAAAAATAACAATAACAATAAGAAATAACAACAACAATAAAAATAACAATAACAATAAGAAATAACAATATCAATAAGAAATAGCAATAACAATAAGAAATAGAAATAACAATAAGAAATAACAATAACAATAAGAAATAACAATAACAATAAGAAATAACAATAACAATAAGAAATAACAATACAAATAAGAAATAACAATAACAATAAGAAATAACAATAACAATAACAATAAGAAATAACAATAACAATAACAATAAGAAATAACAATAACAATAAGAAATAACAATAAGAATAACAATAAGAAATAACAATAACAATAAGAAATAGCAATAGCAATAAAAAATAACAATAACAATAAGAAATAACAATAACAATAGGAAATAACAATATCAATAAGAAATAACAATAGCAATAAGAAATAACAATAACAATAAGAAATAACAATAACAGTAAGAAATAACAATAACAGTAAGAAATAACAATAAGAAATAACAATAACAATAACAACAAGAAATAACAATAACAATAAGAAATAGAAATAACAATAAGAAATAACAATAACAATAAGAAATAACAATAACAATAACAATAAGAAATAACAATAACAATAAGAAATAACAATAACAATAAGAAATAACAATAAGAATAACAATAAGAAATAACAATAACAATAAGAAATAACAATATCAGTAAGAAATAACAATAACAATAAGAAATAACAATAACAATAAGAAATAACAATAACAATAAAAAATAACAATAACAATAAGAAATAACAACAACAATAAAAAATAACAATAACAATAAGAAATAACAATAAAAATAAGAAATAACAATATCAATAAGAAATAGCAATAACAATAAGAAATAGAAATAACAACAAGAAATAAGAAATAACAATAACAATAAGAAATAACAATACAAATAAGAAATAACAATAACAATAAGAAATAACAATAACAATAACAATAAGAAATAACAATAACAATAACAATAAGAAATAACAATAACAATAACAATAAGAAATAACAATAACAATAAGAAATAACAATAACAATAAGAAATAACAATAAGAATAACAATAAGAAATAACAATAACAATAAGAAATAACAATAGCAATAAAAAATAACAATAACAATAAGAAATAACAATAACAATAGGAAATAACAATATCAATAAGAAATAACAATAACAGTAAGAAATAACAATAACAATAAGAAATAACAATAACAGTAAGAAATAACAATAAGAAATAACAATAACAATAACAACAAGAAATAACAATAACAATAAGAATTAACAATATCAATAAGAAATAACAATAACAATAAGAAATAACAATAACAATAAGAAGGAACAATAACAATAAGAAATAACAATAGCAATAAGAAATAACAATAACAATAAGAAATAACAATAACAATAAGAAATAACAATAACAATAAGAAATAACAATAACAATAAGAAATAACAATATCAATAAGAAATAACAATAAAAATAAGAAATAACAATAACAATAAGAAATAACAATAAGAATAAGAAATAACAATAACAATAAGAAATAACAACAAGAATAAAAAATAACAATATCAATAAGAAATAACAATAACAATAAGAAATAACAATATCAATAAGAAATAACAATAACAATAAAAAATAACAATAAAAATAAGAAATAACAATAACAATAAGAAATAACAATAACAATAAGAAATAACAATAACAATAAGAAATAACAATAACAATAAGAAATAACAATAACAATAAGAAATAACAATAACAATAAGAAATAACAATAGCAATAAAAAATAACAATAACAATAAGAAATAACAATAACAATAAGAAATAACAATAACAATAAGAAATAACAATATCAGTAAGAAATAACAATAACAATAAGAAATAACAATAACAATAAGAAATAACAATAAAAATAAGAAATAACAATAACAATAAGAAATAACAATAACAATAACAATAAGAAATAACAATAACAATTACAATAACAATAAGAAATAACAATAACAATAACAATAAGAAATAACAATAACAATAAGAAATAACAATAGCAATAAAAAATAACAATAACAATAAGAAATAACAATAACAATAGGAAATAACAATATCAATAAGAAATAACAATAACAATAAGAAATAACAATAACAATAAGAAATAACAATAACAATAAGAAATAACAATAACAGTAAGAAATAACAATAACAATAACAATAAGAAATAACAATAACAATAAGAAGGAACAATAACAATAAGAAATAACAATAACAATAAGAAATAACAATAACAATAAGAAACAACAATAACAATAAGAAATAACAATAACAATAAGAAATAACAATAACAATAAGAAATAACCATAACAATAAGAAATAACAAAAACAATAAGAAATAACAATAACAATAAGAAATAACAATAACAATAAGAAATAACAATAACAACAAGAAATAACAATATCAATAAGAAATAACAATAAAAATAAGAAATAACAATAACAATAAAAATAACAATAACAATAAGAAATAACAATAACAATAAGAAATAACAACAAGAATAAAAAATAACAATAACAATAAGAAATAACAATATCAATAAGAAATAACAATAACAATAAGAAATAACAATATCAATAAGAAATAACAATAACAATAAAAAATAACAATAAAAATAAGAAATAACAATAACAATAAGAAATAACAATAACAATAAGAAATAACAATAACAATAACAATAAGAAATAACAATAAGATATAACAATAAGAAATAACAATAACAATAAGAAAGAACAATAACAATAAGAAATAACAATATCAGTAAGAAATAACAATAACAATAAGAAATAACAATAACAATAAGAAATAATAATAACAATAAGAAGGAACAATAACAATAAGAAATAAAAATAACAATAAGAAATAACAATAACCATAAGAAATAACAATAACAATAAGAAGGAACAATAACAATAAGAAATAAAAATAACAATAAGAAATAACAATAACCATAAGAAATAACAATAACAATAAGAAATAACAATAACAATAAGAAATAACAATAACAATAACAATAAGAAATAACAATAACAATAAGAAATAACAATATCAGTAAGAAATAACAATAACAATAAGAAATAACAATAACAATAAGAAATAACAATAACAATAAAAAATAACAATAACAATAAGAAATAACAACAACAATAAAAAATAACAATAACAATAAGAAATAACAATAAAAATAAGAAATAGCAATAACAATAAGAAATAGAAATAACAATAAGAAATAACAATAACAATAAGAAATAACAATAACAATAAGAAATAACAATAACAATAAGAAATAACAATACAAATAAGAAATAACAATAACAATAAGAAATAACAATAACAATAACAATAAGAAATAACAATAACAATAACAATAAGAAATAACAATAACAATAACAATAAGAAATAACAATAACAATAAGAAATAACAATAACAATAAGAAATAACAATAAAAATAAGAAATAACAATATCAATAAGAAATAGCAATAACAATAACAAAAAGAAATAACAATAACAATAGGAAATAACAATAACAATAAGAAATAAAAATAACAATAAGAAATAACAATAACAATAAGAAATAACAATAACAATAAGAAATAACAATAACAAATAACAATAAGAAATAACAATAAGATATAACAATAAGAAATAACAATAACAATAAGAAAGAACAATAACAATAAGAAATAACAATATCAGTAAGAAATAACAATAACAATAAGAAATAACAATAACAATAAGAAATAATAATAACAATAAGAAGGAACAATAACAATAAGAAATAAAAATAACAATAAGAAATAACAATAACCATAAGAAATAACAATAACAATAAGAAGGAACAATAACAATAAGAAATAAAAATAACAATAAGAAATAACAATAACCATAAGAAATAACAATAACAATAAGAAATAACAATAACAATAAGAAATAACAATAACAATAACAATAAGAAATAACAATAACAATAAGAAATAACAATATCAGTAAGAAATAACAATAACAATAAGAAATAACAATAACAATAAGAAATAACAATAACAATAAAAAATAACAATAACAATAAGAAATAACAACAACAATAAAAAATAACAATAACAATAAGAAATAACAATAAAAATAAGAAATAGCAATAACAATAAGAAATAGAAATAACAATAAGAAATAACAATAACAATAAGAAATAACAATAACAATAAGAAATAACAATAACAATAACAATAAGAAATAACAATAACAATAACAATAAGAAATAACAATAGCAATAAAAAATAACAATAACAATAAGAAATAACAATAACAATAGGAAATAACAATATCAATAAGAAATAACAATAACAATAAAAAATAACAATAACAATAAGAAATAACAATAACAGTAAGAAATAACAATAACAGTAAGAAATAACAATAAGAAATAACAATAACAATAACAATAAGAATTAACAATATCAATAAGAAATAACAATAACAATAAGAAATAACAATAACAATAAGAAATAACAATAACAATAAGAAATAACAATAACAGTAAGAAATAACAATAAGAAATAACAATAACAATAACAATAAGAAATAATAATAACAATAAGAAGGAACAATAACAATAAGAAATAACAATAACAATAAGAAATAACAATAACAATAAGAAACAACAATAACAATAAGAAATAACAATAACAATAAGAAATAACAATAACAATAAGAAATAACTATAACAATAAGAAATAACAAAAACAATAAGAAATAACAATAACAATAAGAAATAACAATAACAATAAGAAATAACAATAACAATAAGAAATAACAATAACAATAAGAAATAACAATATCAATAAGAAATAACAATAAAAATAAGAAATAACAATAACAATAAGAAATAACAATAACAATAAAAATAACAATAACAATAAGAAATAACAATAACAATATGAAATAACAACAAGAATAAAAAATAACAATAACAATAAGAAATAACAATATCAATAAGAAATAACAATAACAATAAGAAATAACAATAACAATAAGAAATAACAATATCAATAAGAAATAACAATAACAATAAAAAATAACAATAAAAATAAGAAATAACAATAACAATAAGAAATAACAATAACAATAAGAAATAACAATAACAATAACAATAAGAAATAACAATAACAATAAGAAATAACAATAACAATAAGAAATAACAATATCAGTAAGAAATAACAATAACAATAAGAAATAACAATAACAATAAGAAATAACAATAACAATAAAAAATAACAATAACAATAAGAAATAACAACAACAATAAAAAATAACAATAACAATAAGAAATAACAATAAAAATAAGAAATAACAATATCAATAAGAAATAGCAATAACAATAAGAAATAGAAATAACAATAAGAAATAACAATAACAATAAGAAATAACAATAACAATAAGAAATAACAATAACAATAAGAAATTACAATACAAATAAGAAATAACAATAACAATAAGAAATAACAATAACAATAACAATAAGAAATAACAATAACAATAACAATAAGAAATAACAATAACAATAACAATAAGAAATAACAATAAGAATAACAATAAGAAATAACAATAACAATAAGAAATAGCAATAGCAATAAAAAATGACAATAACAATAAGAAATAACAATAACAATAGGAAATAACAATATCAATAAGAAATAACAATAGCAATAAGAAATAACAATAAGAAATAACAATAACAGTAAGAAATAACAATAACAGTAAGAAATAACAATAAGAAATAACAATAACAATAACAACAAGAAATAACAATAACAATAAGAAATAGAAATAACAATAAGAAATAACAATAACAATAAGAAATAACAATAACAATAACAATAAGAAATAACAATAACAATAAGAAATAACAATAACAATAAGAAATAACAATAACAATAAGAAATAACAATAACAATAAGAAATAACAATAAGAATAACAATAAGAAATAACAATAACAATAAGAAATAACAATAACAATAAGAAATAACAATATCAGTAAGAAATAACAATAACAATAAGAAATAACAATAACAATAAGAAATAACAATAACAATAAAAAATAACAATAACAATACGAAATAACAACAACAATAAAAAATAACAATAACAATAAGAAATAACAATAAAAATAAGAAATAACAATATCAATAAGAAATAGCAATAACAATAAGAAATAGAAATAACAATAAGAAATAACAATAACAATAAGAAATAACAATAACAATAAGAAATAACAATACAAATAAGAAATAACAATAACAATAAGAAATAACAATAACAATAACAATAAGAAATAACAATAACAATAACAATAAGAAATAACAATAACAATAACAATAAGAAATAACAATAACAATAAGAAATAACA
Organism: Ontholestes murinus; assembly: GCA_963969525.1. Lineage (NCBI taxonomy): Eukaryota > Metazoa > Arthropoda > Insecta > Coleoptera > Staphylinidae > Ontholestes > Ontholestes murinus. The sequence goes on from CAXAKX010000791.1 coordinate 328,745, forward strand.
ATAAGAATAACAATAAGAAATAACAATAGCAATAAAAAATAACAATAACAATAAGAAATAACAATAACAATAGGAAATAACAATATCAATAAGAAATAACAATAACAATAAGAAATAACAATAACAATAAGAAATAACAATAACAGTAAGAAATAACAATAAGAAATAACAATAACAATAACAACAAGAAATAACAATAACAATAAGAATTAACAATATCAATAAGAAATAACAATAACAATAAGAAATAACAATAACAATAAGAAGGAACAATAACAATAAGAAATAACAATAGCAATAAGAAATAACAATAACAATAAGAAATAACAATAACAATAAGAAATAACAATAACAATAAGAAATAACAATATCAATAAGAAATAACAATAAAAATAAGAAATAACAATAAGAATAAGAAATAACAATAACAATAAGAAATAACAACAAGAATAAAAAATAACAATATCAATAAGAAATAACAATAACAATAAGAAATAACAATATCAATAAGAAATAACAATAACAATAAGAAATAACAATAACAATAAGAAATAACAATAACAATAAAAAATAACAATAACAATAAGAAATAACAACAACATTAAAAAATAACAATAACAATAAGAAATAACAATAAAAATAAGAAATAGCAATAACAATAAGAAATAGAAATAACAATAAGAAATAACAATAACAATAAGAAATAACAATAACAATAAGAAATAACAATAACAATAACAATAAGAAATAACAATAACAATAACAATAAGAAATAACAATAACAGTAAGAAATAACAATAACAGTAAGAAATAACAATAAGAAATAACAATAACAATAAGAATTAACAATATCAATAAGAAATAACAATAACAATAAGAAATAACAATAACAATAAGAAATAACAATAACAATAAGAAATAACAATAACAGTAAGAAATAACAATAAGAAATAACAATAACAATAACAATAAGAAATAATAATAACAATAAGAAGGAACAATAACAATAAGAAATAACAATAACAATAAGAAATAACAATAACAATAAGAAACAACAATAACAATAAGAAATAACAATAACAATAAGAAATAACAATAACAATAAGAAATAACCATAACAATAAGAAATAACAAAAACAATAAGAAATAACAATAACAATAAGAAATAACAATAACAATAAGAAATAACAATAACAATAAGAAATAACAATAACAATAAGAAATAACAATATCAATAAGAAATAACAATAAAAATAAGAAATAACAATAACAATAAGAAATAACAATAACAATAAAAATAACAATAACAATAAGAAATAACAATAACAATATGAAATAACAACAAGAATAAAAAATAACAATAACAATAAGAAATAACAATATCAATAAGAAATAACAATAACAATAAGAAATAACAATAACAATAAGAAATAACAATATCAATAAGAAATAACAATAACAATAAAAAATAACAATAAAAATAAGAAATAACAATAACAATAAGAAATAACAATAACAATAAGAAATAACAATAACAATAACAATAAGAAATAACAATAACAATAAGAAATAACAATAACAATAAGAAATAACAATAACAATAAGAAATAACAATATCAGTAAGAAATAACAATAACAATAAGAAATAACAATAACAATAAGAAATAACAATAACAATAAAAAATAACAATAACAATAAGAAATAACAACAACAATAAAAAATAACAATAACAATAAGAAATAACAATAAAAATAAGAAATAACAATATCAATAAGAAATAGCAATAACAATAAGAAATAGAAATAACAATAAGAAATAACAATAACAATAAGAAATAACAATAACAATAAGAAATAAAAATAACAATAAGAAATAACAATACAAAAAAGAAATAACAATAACAATAAGAAATAACAATAACAATAACAATAAGAAATAACAATAACAATAACAATAAGAAATAACAATAACAATAACAATAAGAAATAACAATAAGAATAACAATAAGAAATAACAATAACAATAAGAAATAGCAATAGCAATAAAAAATGACAATAACAATAAGAAATAACAATAACAATAGGAAATAACAATATCAATAAGAAATAACAATAGCAATAAGAAATAACAATAACAATAAGAAATAACAATAACAGTAAGAAATAACAATAACAGTAAGAAATAACAATAAGAAATAACAATAACAATAACAACAAGAAATAACAATAACAATAAGAAATAGAAATAACAATAAGAAATAACAATAACAATAACAATAAGAAATAACAATAACAATAAGAAATAACAATAACAATAAGAAATAACAATAAGAATAACAATAAGAGATAACAATAACAATAAGAAATAACAATAACAATAAGAAATAACAATATCAGTAAGAAATAACAATAACAATAAGAAATAACAATAACAATAAAAAATAACAATAACAATAAGAAATAACAACAACAATAAAAAATAACAATAACAATAAGAAATAACAATAAAAATAAGAAATAACAATATCAATAAGAAATAGCAATAACAATAAGAAATAGAAATAACAATAAGAAATAACAATAACAATAAGAAATAACAATACAAATAAGAAATAACAATAACAATAAGAAATAACAATAACAATAACAATAAGAAATAACAATAACAATAACAATAAGAAATAACAATAACAATAACAATAAGAAATAACAATAAGAATAACAATAAGAAATAACAATAGCAATAAAAAATAACAATAACAATAAGAAATAACAATAACAATAGGAAATAACAATATCAATAAGAAATAACAATAACAATAAGAAATAACAATAACAATAAGAAATAACAATAACAGTAAGAAATAACAATAAGAAATAACAATAACAATAACAACAAGAAATAACAATAACAATAAGAATTAACAATATCAATAAGAAATAACAATAACAATAAGAAATAACAATAACAATAAGAAGGAACAATAACAATAAGAAATAACAATAGCAATAAGAAATAACAATAACAATAAGAAATAACAATAACAATAAGAAATAACAATAACAATAAGAAATAACAATAACAATAAGAAATAACAATATCAATAAGAAATAACAATAAAAATAAGAAATAACAATAACAATAAGAAATAACAATAAGAATAAGAAATAACAATAACAATAAGAAATAACAACAAGAATAAAAAATAACAATATCAATAAGAAATAACAATAACAATAAGAAATAACAATATCAATAAGAAATAACAATAACAATAAAAAATAACAATAAAAATAAGAAATAACAATAACAATAAGAAATAACAATAACAATAAGAAATAACAATAACAATAAGAAATAACAATAACAATAAGAAATAACAATAACAATAAGAAATAACAATAACAATAAGAAATAACAATAACAATAAGGAATAACAATAGCAATAAAAAATAACAATAAGAATAAGAAATAACAATAACAATAAGAAATAACAATAACAATAAGAAATAACAATATCAGTAAGAAATAACAATAACAATAAGAAATAACAATAACAATAAGAAATAACAATAAAAATAAGAAATAACAATAACAATAAGAAATAACAATAACAATTACAATAACAATAACAATAAGAAATAACAATAACAATAAGAAATAAGAATAGCAATAAAAAATAACAATAACAATAAGAAATAACAATAACAATAGGAAATAACAATATCAATAAGAAATAACAATAACAATAAGAAATAACAATAACAGTAAGAAATAACAATAACAATAAGAATAAGAAATATGAATAACAATAAGAAATAACAATAACAATAAGAAATAACAATAACAATAAGAAATAACAATAAGGAATAACAATAGCAATAAAAAATAACAATAACAATAAGAAATAACAATAAGAAATAACAATAACAATTACAATAACAATAACAATAAGAAATAACAATAACAATAAGAAATAACAATAGCAATAAAAAATAACAATAACAATAAGAAATAACAATAACAATAAGAAATAACAATAACAATAAGAAATAACAATAACAATAAGAAATAACAATAACAGTAAGAAATAACAATAACAATAACAATAAGAAATAACAATAACAATAAGAAGGAACAATAACAATAAGAAATAACAATAACAATAAGAAATAACCATAACAATAAGAAATAACAAAAACAATAAGGAATAACAATAACAATAAGAAATAACAATAACAATAAGAAATAACAATAACAATAAGAAATAACAATAACAATAAGAAATAACAATATCAATAAGAAATAACAATAAAAATAAGAAATAACAATAACAATAAAAATAACAATAACAATAAGAAATAACAATAACAATAAGAAATAACAACAAGAATAAAAAATAACAATAACAATAAGAAATAACAATATCAATAAGAAATAACAATAACAATAAGAAATAACAATAAGAAATAACAATATCAATAAGAAATAACAATAACAATAAAAAATAACAATAAAAATAAGAAATAACAATAACAATAAGAAATAACAATAACAATAAGAAATAACAATAACAATAACAATAAGAAATATGAATAACAATAAGAAATAACAATAACAATAAGAAATAACAATAACAATAAGAAATAACAATAAGGAATAACAATAGCAATAAAAAATAACAATAACAATAAGAAATAACAATAACAATAAGAAATAACAATAACAATAAGAAATAACAATAACAATAAGAAATAACAATAACAATAAGAAATAACAATATCAGTAAGAAATAACAATAACAATAAGAAATAACAATAACAATAAGAAATAACAATAACAATAAAAAATAACAATAACAATAAGAAATAACAACAACAATAAAAAATAACAATAACAATAAGAAATAACAATATCAATAAGAAATAACAATAAAAATAAGAAATAACAATAACAATAAGAAATAACAATAACAATAAAAAATAACAATAAGGATAAGAAATAACAATAACAATAAGAAATAACAACAAGAATAAAAAATAACAATAACAATAAGAAATAACAATATCAATAAGAAATAACAATAACAATAAGAAATAACAATATCAATAAGAAATAACAATAACAATAAAAAATAACAATAAAAATAAGAAATAACAATAACAATAAGAAATAACAATAACAATAACAATAAGAAATAACAATAACAATAAGAAATAACAATAACAATAAGAAATAACAATAACAATAAGGAATAACAATAGCAATAAAAAATAACAATAACAATAAGAAATAACAATAACAATAAGAAATAACAATAACAATAAGAAATAACAATATCAGTAAGAAATAACAATAACAATAAGAAATAACAATAACAATAAGAAATAACAATAAAAATAAGAAATAACAATAACAATAAGAAATAACAATAACAATAACAATAAGAAATAACAATAACAATTACAATAACAATAAGAAATAACAATAACAATAACAATAAGAAATAACAATAACAAAAAAAAATAACAATAGCAATAAAAAATAACAATAACAATAAGAAATAACAATAACAATAGGAAATAACAATATCAATAAGAAATAACAATAACAATAAGAATTAACAATAACAATAAGAAATAACAATAACAATAAGAAATAACAATAACAGTAAGAAATAACAATAAGAAATAACAATAACAATAACAATAAGAAATAACAATAACAATAAGAAGAAACAATAACAATAAGAAATAACAATAACAATAAGAAACAACAATAACAATAAGAAATAACAATAACAATAAGAAATAACAATAACAATAAGAAATAACCATAACAATAAGAAATAACAAAAACAATAAGAAATAACAATAACAATAAGAAATAACAATAACAATAAGAAATAACAATAACAATAAGAAATAACAATAACAATAAGAAATATCAATATCAATAAGAAATAACAATAACAATAAGAAATAACAATAACAATAAAAATAACAATAACAATAAGAAATAACAACAAGAATAAAAAATAACAATAACAATAAGAAATAACAATATCAATAAGAAATAACAATAACAATAAGAAATAACAATAACAATAAGAAATAACAATATCAATAAGAAATAACAATAACAATAAAAAATAACAATTAAAATAAGAAATAACAATAACAATAAGAAATAACAATAACAATAACAATAAGAAATAACAATAACAATAACAATAAGAAATATGAATAACAATAAGAAATAACAATAACAATAAGAAATAAAAATAACAATAAGAAATAACAATAACAATAAGAAATAACAATAACAATAAGAAATAACAATAACAATAAGAAATAACAATAACAATAAGGAATAACAATAGCAATAAAAAATAACAATAACAATAAGAAATAACAATAACAATAAGAAATAACAATAACTATAAGAAATAACAATAACAATAAGAAATAACAATATCAGTAAGAAATAACAATAACAATAAGAAATAACAATAACAATAAGAAATAACAATAACAATAAAAAATAACAATAACAATAAGAAATAACAACAACAATAAAAAATAACAATAACAATAAGAAATAACAATATCAATAAAAAATAACAATAACAATAAGAAATAACAATAACAATAAGAAATAACAATAACAATAAGAAATAACAATAACAATAAGAAATAAAAATAACAATAACAATAAGAAATAACAATTACAATAACAATAAGAAATAACAATAACAATAAAAAATAACAATAACAATAAGAAATAACAATAGCAATAAAAAATAACAATAACAATAAGAAATAACAATAACAATAGGAAATAACAATATCAATAAGAAATAACAATAACAATAAGAAATAACAATAACAATAAGAAATAACAATAACAATAAGAAATAACAATATCAATAAGAAATAACAATAACAATAAGAAATAACAATAACAGGGCTGAAAGACCTCCGGTCGATAGCCATTTGACAGACTAACCTCCTAACACTCATATCATAAATGTATTATATTTGTCTTATCTGTATTTTATTTTTGTCTGTTAATAAAGATGTTGTATATATATAACAATAACAATAAGAAGTAACAATAACAATAAAAATAACAATAAAAATAAGAAATAACAATAACAATAAGAAATAACAATAACAATAAGAAATAACAATAACAATAACAATAAGAAATAACAATAACAATAACAATAAGAAATAACAATAACAATAAGAAATAACAATAACAGTAAGAAATAACAATAACAATAAGAAATAAAAATAACAGTAAGAAATAACAATAACAATAAGAAATAACTATAACACTAAGAAATAACAATAACAATAAGAAATAACAATAACAAAAAGAAATAACAATAACAATAGGAAATAACAATAACAATAAGAAATAACAATAACAAAAAGAAATATCAATAACAATAAGAAGTAACAATAACAATAAGAAATAACAATAAGAAATAACAATAACAATAAGAAATAGCAATAACAATAAGAAATAACAATAACAGTAAGAAATAACAATAACAATAAGAAATAACAATAACAATAAGAAATAACAATAACAATAAAAAATAACAATAACAATAAGAAATAACAATAACAATAAGAAATAACAATAACAATAAGAAATAACAATAACAACAAGAAATAACAATATCAATAAGAATTAACAATAACAATAAGAAATAACAATAACAATAAGAAATAACAATAACAATAAGAAATAACAGTAACAATAAGAAATAACAATAACAATAAGAAATAACAATAACAATAAGAAATAACAATAACAATAGGAAATAAGAATAACAATAAGAAATAACAATAACAATAGGAAATATCAATAACAATAATAAATAACAATAACAATAAGAAATAACAATAAGAAATAAAAATAACAATAAGAAATAACAATAACAATAAGGAATAACAATAGCAATAAAAAATAACAATAACAATAAGATATAACAATAACAATAGGAAATAACAATATCAAAAAGAAATAACAATAACAATAAGAAATAACAATAACAATAAGAAATAACAATAACAATAAGAAAGAACAATAACAGTAAGAAATAACAATAAGAAATAACAATAACAATAACAATAAGAAATAACAATAACAATAAGAAATAACAATAACAATAAGAAATAACAATAACAATAAGAAGGAACAATAACAATAAGAAATAACAATAACAATAAGAAACAACAATAACAATAAGAAATAACAATAACAATAAGAAATAACAATAACAATAAGAAATAACAATAACAATAAGAAATAACAAAAACAATAAGAAATAACAATAACAATAAGAAATAACAATAACAATAAGAAATAACAATAACAATAAGAAATAACAATATCAATAAGAAATAACAATAACAATAAGAAATAACAATAACAATAGGAAATAACAATAACAATAACAATAACAATAACAATAACAATAAGAAATAACAATAACAATAGGAAATAACAATAACAATAAGAAATAACAATAACAATAAGAAATAACAATAACAATAGGAAATAACAATAACAATAATAAATAACAATAACAATAAGAAATAACAATAACAATAAGAAATAAAAATAACAATAAGAAATAACAATAACAATAAGAAATAACAATAACAATAAGAAATAAAAATAACAATAAGAAATAACAATAACAATAAGAAATAACAATAACAATAAGAAATAACAATATCAATAAGAATTAACAATAACAATAAGAAATAACAATAACAATAAGAAATAACAATAACAATAAGAAATAACAATAACAATAAGAAATAACAATAACAATAGGAAATAACAATAACAATAACAAAAAGAAATAACAATAACAATAGGAAATAACAATAACAATAAGAAATAACAATATCAATAGGAAATAACAATAACAATAATAAATAACAATAACAATAAGAAATAACAATAACAATAAGAAATAAAAATAACAATAAGAAATAACAATAACAATAAGAAATAACAATAACAATAAGAAATAACAATAACTATAAAAAATAACAATAACAATAAGAAATAACAATAACAATAAGAAATAACAATAACAATAAGAAATAACAATAACAATAAGAAATAACAATAACAATAAGAAATAACAATAACAATTAGAAATAACAATAACAATAAGAAATAACAATAACAATAAGAAATAACAATAACAATAAGAAATAACAATAACAATAAGAAATAACAATAACAATAGGAAATAACAATAACAATAACAAAAAGAAATAACAATAACAATAAGAAATAACAATAACAATAAGAAATAACAATAACAATAGGAAATAACAATAACAATAATAAATAACAATAACAATAAGAAATAACAATAACAATAAGAAATAACAATAACAGGGCTGAAAGACCTCCGGTCGATAGCCATTTGACAGACTAACCTCCTAACACTCATATCATAAATGTATTATATTTGTCTTATCTGTATTTTATTTTTGTCTGTTAATAAAGATGTTGTATATATATAACAATAACAATAAGAAGTAACAATAACAATAAAAAATAACAATAAAAATAAGAAATAACAATAACAATAAGAAATAACAATAACAATAAGAAATAACAATAACAATAACAATAAGAAATAACAATAACAATAACAATAAGAAATAACAATAACAATAAGAAATAACAATAACAGTAAGAAATAGCAATAACAATAAGAAATAAAAATAACAGTAAGAAATAACAATAACAATAAGAAATAACTATAACACTAAGAAATAACAATAACAATAAGAAATAACAATAACAAAAAGAAATAACAATAACAATAGGAAATAACAATAACAATAAGAAATAACAATAACAAAAAGAAATAACAATAACAATAAGAAGTAACAATAACAATAAGAAATAACAATAAGAAATAACAATAACAATAAGAAATAGCAATAACAATAAGAAATAACAATAACAGTAAGAAATAACAATAACAATAAGAAATAACAATAACAATAAGAAATAACAATAACAATAAAAAATAACAATAACAATAAGAAATAACAATAACAATAAGAAATAACAATAACAATAAGAAATAACAATAACAACAAGAAATAACAATATCAATAAGAATTAACAATAACAATAAGAAATAACAATAACAATAAGAAATAACAATAACAATAAGAAATAACAGTAACAATAAGAAATAACAATAACAATAAGAAATAACAATAACAATAAGAAATAACAATAACAATAGGAAATAAGAATAACAATAAGAAATAACAATAACAATAGGAAATATCAATAACAATAATAAATAACAATAACAATAAGAAATAACAATAAGAAATAAAAATAACAATAAGAAATAACAATAACAATTAGAAATAACAATAACAATAAGAAATAACAATAACTATAAGAAATAACAATAACAATAACAATAAGGAATAACAATAGCAATAAAAAATAACAATAACAATAAGATATAACAATAACAATAGGAAATAACAATATCAAAAAGAAATAACAATAACAATAAGAAATAACAATAACAATAAGAAATAACAATAACAATAAGAAAGAACAATAACAGTAAGAAATAACAATAAGAAATAACAATAACAATAACAATAAGAAATAACAATAACAATAAGAAATAACAATAACAATAAGAAATAACAATAACAATAAGAAGGAACAATAACAATAAGAAATAACAATAACAATAAGAAACAACAATAACAATAAGAAATAACAATAACAATAAGAAATAACAATAACAATAAGAAATAACAATAACAATAAGAAATAACAAAAACAATAAGAAATAACAATAACAATAAGAAATAACAATAACAATAAGAAATAACAATAACAATAAGAAATAACAATATCAATAAGAAATAACAATAACAATAAGAAATAACAATAACAATAGGAAATAACAATAACAATAACAATAACAATAACAATAACAATAACAATAAGAAATAACAATAACAATAGGAAATAACAATAACAATAAGAAATAACAATAACAATAAGAAATAACAATAACAATAGGAAATAACAATAACAATAATAAATAACAATAACAATAAGAAATAACAATAACAATAAGAAATAAAAATAACAATAAGAAATAACAATAACAATAAGAAATAACAATAACAATAAGAAATAAAAATAACAATAAGAAATAACAATAACAATAAGAAATAACAATAACAATAAGAAATAACAATATCAATAAGAATTAACAATAACAATAAGAAATAACAATAACAATAAGAAATAACAATAACAATAAGAAATAACAATAACAATAAGAAATAACAATAACAATAGGAAATAACAATAACAATAACAAAAAGAAATAACAATAACAATAGGAAATAACAATAACAATAAGAAATAACAATATCAATAGGAAATAACAATAACAATAATAAATAACAATAACAATAAGAAATAACAATAACAATAAGAAATAAAAATAACAATAAGAAATAACAATAACAATAAGAAATAACAATAACAATAAGAAATAACAATAACTATAAAAAATAACAATAACAATAAGAAATAACAATAACAATAAGAAATAACAATAACAATAAGAAATAACAATAACAATAAGAAATAACAATAACAATAAGAAATAACAATAACAATAAGAAATAACAATAACAATAAGAAATAACAATAACAATAAGAAATAACAATAACAATAAGAAATAACAATAACAATAGGAAATAACAATAACAATAACAAAAAGAAATAACAATAACAATAAGAAATAACAATAACAATAAGAAATAACAATAACAATAGGAAATAACAATAACAATAATAAATAACAATAACAATAAGAAATAACAATAACAATAAGAAATAAAAATAACAATAAGAAATAACAATAACAATAAGAAATAACAATAACAATAAGAAATAACAATAACTATAAGAAATAACAATAACAATAAGAAATAACAATAACAATAAGAAATAACAATAACAATAAGAAATAACAATAACAATAAGAAATAACAATAAAAATAAGAAATAACAATAACAATAAGAAATAACAATAACAATAAGAAATAACAAAAAAAATAAGAAATAACAATAACAATAAGAAATAACAATATCAATAACAATAAGAAATAACAATAACAATAAGAAATATCAATAACAATAAGAAATAACAATAACAATAAGAAATAACAATAACAATAAGAAATAGCAATAACTATAAGAAATTACAATAACAATAAGAAATAACAATAACAATAACAATAAGAAATAACAATAACAAAAAGAAATAACAATAACAATAGGAAATAACAATAACAATAAGAAATATCAATAACAATAAGAAATAACAATAAAAATAAGAAATAACAATAACAATAAGAAATAACAATAACAATAAGAAATAACAATAAGAAATAACAATAACAATAAAAAATAACAATAAAAATAAGAAATAACAATAACAATAAGAAATAACAATAACAATAAGAAATAACAATAACAATAAGAAATAACAATAACAATAAGAAATATGAATAACAATAACAATAAGAAATAACAATAACAATAAGAAATAACAATAACAATAGGAAATAACAATAACAATAACAATAAGAAATAACAATAACAATAGGAAATAACAATAACAATAAGAAATAACAATAACAATAAGAAATAACAATAACAATAGGAAATAACAATAACAATAATAAATAACAATAACAATAAGAAATAACAATAACAATAAGAAATAAAAATAACAATAAGAAATAACAATAACAATAAGAAATAAAAATAACAATAAGAAATAACAATAACAATAAGAAATAACAATATTAATAAGAATTAACAATAACAATAAGAAATAACAATAACAATAAGAAATAACAATAACAATAGGAAATAACAATAACAATAACAAAAAGAAATAACAATAACAATAGGAAATAACAATAACAATAAGAAATAACAATAACAATAAGAAATAACAATAACAATAGGAAATAACAATAACAATAATAAATAACAATAACAATAAGAAATAACAATAACAATAAGAAATAAAAATAACAATAAGAAATAACAATAACAATAAGAAATAACAATAACAATAAGAAATAACAATAACAATTAGAAATAACAATAACAATAAGAAATAACAATAACTATAAGAAATAACAATAAGAAATAACAATAACAATAAGAAATAACAATAACAATAAGATATAACAATAACAATAAGAAATAACAATAAAAATAAGAAATAACAATAACAATAAGAAATAACAATAACAATAAGAAATATCAATAACAATAAGAAATAACAATAACAATAAAAAATAACAATAACAATAAGAAATAACAATAACAATAAGAAATAGCAATAACTATAAGAAATAACAATAACAATAAGAAATAACAATAACAATAACAATAAGAAATAACAATAACAAAAAGAAATAACAATAATATACGCACATTTACTATTTTATACAACACTCTTGTACGATCTCACTTTGATTATTGTAGAACAATCTGGTCTCCTTCTTATGTAACACACATCAATCGGATCGAACAAGTCCAAAATAGATTTTTAAAGTTTATGTTACATAGGTTGAACTGCGTTGGAATCCATTTATCAATTGACCAAACTATGTTGTATCTAGGATTAACTTCGTTATACCGACGCGGAATGGAAATAGATATGTGCTTTCTGTACAAAATTGTTAATAATTTTATTGATTCAACTGAACTTACTTCACTCATTAAATACCATGTACCTGCGAGGTTAGTACGTAGCCAGCTATTTCTGCACAACTACTTTTGTAGGACTACATGTGGCCTAAATTGTCCTTTGTCTAGGTTAGCACGTGTCGCGAACAATATTTGTAATGAAATAGAGTTTGTAGGTATACCGTTTAGTTTATTTAAAAGGCGCCTTAAACAGATAAAGTTAAATTGAATTATTATCCATTTCTTATTTAACTTATTTATGCTAGTTACTTTCCGGTGTTTACTATTTTAATCTTTGTTTTGTATTGTATTACTCCGTATATATGTATGTAATTGTATTTATATTGTATATATGTTTTTGAATGGCATGTCCGTTAAATAAATATTATTAAATATTATTAAATAACAATAGGAAATAACAATAACAAAAAGAAATAACAATAACAATAAGAAATAGCAATAACAATAAGAAATAACAATAACAATAAGAAATAACAATAACAATAAGAAATAACAATAACAATAATAAATAACAATAACTATAAGAAATAACAATAACAATAAGAAATAGCAATAACAATTAGATATAACAATAACAATAAGAAATAACAATAACAATAAGAAATAACAATAACAATAAGAAATAACAATAACAATGAGAAATAACATAAACAATAATAATAGGAAATAACAATAACAAAAAGAAATAACAATAATAATAGGAAATAACAATAACAATAAGAAATAAAAATAACAATAAGAAATAACAATAACAATAAGAAATAACAATAACAATAAGAAATAACAATAACAATAAGAAATAACAATAACAATAAGAAATAACAATAACAAATAACAATAAGAAATAACAATAAGAATTAACAATAAGATATAACAATAAGAAATAACAATAACAATAAGAAATAACAATAACAATAAGAAATAACAATAAAAATAAGAAATAACAATAACAATAAGAAATAACAATAACAATAAAAAATAACAATAACAATAAGAAATAACAATAACAATAAGAAATAACAACAAGAATAAAAAATAACAATAACAATAAGAAATAACAATAACAATAAGAAATAACAATAACAATAAGAAATAACAATATCAATAAGAAATAACAATAACAATAAAAAATAACAATAAAAATAAGAAATAACAATAACAATAAGAAATAACAATAACAATAACAATAAGAAATAAAAATAACAATAAGAAATAACAATAACAATAAGAAATAACAATAACAATAGGAAATAACAATAACAATAATAAATAACAATAACAATAAGAAATAACAACAACAATAAGAAATAACAATAACAATAAGAAATAACAATAACAATAAGAAATAACAATAACTATAAGAAATAACAATAACAATAAGAAATAACAATAACAATAAGAAATAACAATAACAATAAGAAATAACAATAACAATAAGAAATAACAATAACAATAAGAAATAACAATAACAATAAGAAATAACAATAACAATAAGAAATAAAAATAAAAATAAGAAATAACAATAACAATAAGAAATAACAATAACAATAACAATAAGAAATAACAATAACATTAAGAAATATCAATAACAATAAGAAATAACAATAACAATAAAAAATAACAATAACAATAAGAAATAGCAATAACTATAAGAAATAACAATAACAATAAGAATTAACAATATCAATAAGAAATAACAATAACAATAAGAAATAACAATAACAATAGGAAATAACAATAACAATAATAAATAACAATAACAATAAGAAATAACAATAACAATAAGAAATAAAAATAACAATAAGAAATAACAATAACAATAAGAAATAAAAATAACAATAAGAAATAACAATAACAATAAGAAATAACAATATCAATAAGAATTAACAATAACAATAAGAAATAACAATAACAATAAGAAATAACAATAACAATAAGAAATAACAATAACAATAGGAAATAACAATAACAATAACAAAAAGAAATAACAATAACAATAGGAAATAACAATAACAATAAGAAATAACAATAACAATAAGAAATAACAATAACAATAGGAAATAACAATAACAATAATAAATAACAATAACAATAAGAAATAACAATAACAATAAGAAATAAAAATAACAATAAGAAATAACAATAACAATAAGAAATAACAATAACAATAAGAAATAACAATAACAATAAGAAATAACAATAACAATAAGAAATAACAATAACTATAAGAAATAACAATAAGAAATAACAATAACAATAAGAAATAACAATAACAATAAGAAATAACAATAAAAATAAGAAATAACAATAACAATAAGAAATAACAATAACAATAAGAAATATCAATAACAATAAGAAATAACAATAACAATAAAAAATAACAATAACAATAAGAAATAACAATAACAATAAGAAATAACAATAACAATAAGAAATAACAATAACAATAACAATAAGAAATAACAATAACAATAGGAAATAACAATAACAAAAAGAAATAACAATAACAATAAGAAATAGCAATAACAATAAGAAATAACAATAACAATAAGAAATAACAATAACAATAAGAAATAACAATAACAATAATAAATAACAATAACTATAAGAAATAACAATAACAATAAGAAATAGCAATAACAATTAGATATAACAATAACAATAAGAAATAACAATAACAATAAGAAATAACAATAACAATAAGAAATAACAATAACAATAAGAAATAACAATAACAATGAGAAATAACAATAACAATAATAATAGGAAATAACAATAACAAAAAGAAATAACAATAATAATAGGAAATAACAATAACAATAAGAAATAAAAATAACAATAAGAAATAACAATAACAATAAGAAATAACAATAACAATAAGAAATAACAATAACAATAAGAAATAACAATAACAATAAGAAATAACAATAACAAATAACAATAAGAAATAACAATAAGAATTAACAATAAGATATAACAATAAGAAATAACAATAACAATAAAGAATAAAAATAACAATAAGAATTAACAATAAGATATAACAATAAGAAATAACAATAAGAAATAACAATAACAATAAGAAATAACAATAACAATAAGAAATAACAATAACAATAAGAAATAACAATATCAGTAAGAAATAACAATAACAATAAGAAATAACAATAACAATAAGAAATAACAATAACAATAAAAAATAACAATAACAATAAGAAATAACAACAACAATAAAAAATAACAATAACAATAAGAAATAACAATATCAATAAGAAATAGCAATAACAATAAGAAATAGAAATAACAATAAGAAATAACAATAACAATAAGAATTAACAATATCAATAAGAAATAACAATAACAATAAGAAATAACAATAACAATAAGAAGGGATAATAACAATAAGAAATAACAATAGCAATAAGAAATAACAATAACAATAAGAAATAACAATAACAATAAGAAACAACAATAACAATAAGAAATAACAATAACAATAAAAAATAACAATAACAATAAGAAATAACCATAACAATAAGAAATAACAAAAAAAATAAGAAATAACAATAACAATAAGAAATAACAATAACAATAAGAAATAACAATAACAATAAGAAATAACAATAAAAATAAGAAATAACAATAACAATAAAAAATAACAATAACAATAAGAAATAACAATAACAATAAGAAATAACAACAAGAATAAAAAATAACAATAACAATAAGAAATAACAATATCAATAAGAAATAACAATAACAATAAGAAATAACAATAACAATAAGAAATAACAATATCAATAAGAAATAACAATAACAATAAAAAATAACAATAAAAATAAGAAATAACAATAACAATAAGAAATAACAATAACAATAACAATAAGAAATAACAATAACAATAAGAAATAAAAATAACAATAAGAAATAACAATAACAATAAGAAATAACAATAACAATAAGAAATAACAATAACAATAGGAAATAACAATAACAATAATAAATAACTATAACAATAAGAAATAACAATAACAATAAGAAATAACAATAACAATAAGAAATAACAATAACTATAAGAAATAACAATAACAATAAGAAATAACAATAACAATAAGAAATAACAATAACAATAAGAAATAACAATAACAATAAGAAATAACAATAACAATAAGAAATAACAATAACAATAAGAAATAACAATAAAAATAAGAAATAACAATAACAATAAGAAATAACAATAACAATAACAATAAGAAATAACAATAACATTAAGAAATATCAATAACAATAAGAAATAACAATAACAATAAAAAATAACAATAACAATAAGAAATAGCAATAACTATAAGAAATAACAATAACAATAAGAAATAACAATAACAATAACAATAAGAAATAACAATAACAAAAAGAAATAACAATAACAATAGGAAATAACAATAACAATAAGAAATAGCAATAACAATAAGAAATAACAATAACAATAAGAAATAACAATAACAATAAGAAATAACAATAACAATAAGAAATAACAATAACAATAATAAATAACAATAACTATAAGAAATAACAATAACAATAAGAAATAACAATAACAATAAGAAATAGAAATAACAATTAGATATAACAATAACAATAAGAAATAACAATAACAATAATAAATAACAATAACAATAAGAAATAACAATAACAATAAGAAATAACAATAACAATGAGAAATAACAATAACAATAACAATAGGAAATAACAATAACAAAAAGAAATAACAATAACAATAGGAAATAACAATAACAATAAGAAATAAAAATAACAATAAGAAATAACAATAACAATAAGAAATAACAATAACAATAAGAAATAACAATAACAATAAGAAATAACAATAACAATAAGAAATAACAATAACAAATAACAATAAGAAATAACAATAAGAATTAACAATAAGATATAACAATAAGAAATAACAATAACAATAAGAAATAACAATAACAATAAGAAGGAACAATAACAATAAGAAATAAAAATAACAATAAGAAATAACAATAACCATAAGAAATAACAATAACAATAAGAAATAACAATAACAATAAGAAATAACAATAACAATAAGAAATAACAATAACAATAAGAAATAACAATAACAATAAGAAATAACAATATCAGTAAGAAATAACAATAACAATAAGAAATAACAATAACAATAAGAAATAACAATAACAATAAAAAATAACAATAACAATAAGAAATAACAACAACAATAAAAAATAACAATAACAATAAGAAATAACAATAAAAATAAGAAATAACAATATCAATAAGAAATAGCAATAACAATAAGAAATAGAAATAACAATAAGAAATAACAATAACAATAAGAATTAACAATATCAATAAGAAATAACAATAACAATAAGAAATAACAATAACAATAAGAAGGAACAATAACAATAAGAAATAACAATAGCAATAAGAAATAACAATAACAATAAGAAATAACAATAACAATAAGAAACAACAATAACAATAAGAAATAACAATAACAATAAAAAATAACAATAACAATAAGAAATAACCATAACAATAAGAAATAACAAAAACAATAAGAAATAACAATAACAATAAGAAATAACAATAACAATAAGAAATAACAATAACAATAAGAAATAACAATAACAATAAGAAATAACAATATCAATAAGAAATAACAATAAAAATAAGAAATAACAATAACAATAAGAAATAACAATAACAATAAAAAATAACAATAACAATAAGAAATAACAATAACAATAAGAAATAACAACAAGAATAAAAAATAACAATAACAATAAGAAATAACAATTTCAATAAGAAATAACAATAACAATAAGAAATAACAATAACAATAAGAAATAACAATATCAATAAGAAATAACAATAACAATAAAAAATAACAATAAAAATAAGAAATAACAATAACAATAAGAAATAACAATAACAATAACAATAAGAAATAACAATAACAATAAGAAATAACAATAACAATAAGAAATAACAATAACAATAAGAAGGAACAATAACAATAAGAAATAAAAATAACAATAAGAAATAACAATAAACATAAGAAATAACAATAACAATAAGAAATAACAATAACAATAAGAAATAACAATAACAATAACAATAAGAAATAACAATAACAAAAAGAAATAACAATAACAATAGGAAATAACAATAACAAAAAGAAATAACAATAACAATAAGAAATAGCAATAACAATAAGAAATAACAATAACAATAAGAAATAACAATAACAATAAGAAATAACAATAACAATAATAAATAACAATAACTATAAGAAATAACAATAACAATAAGAAATAGCAATAACAATTAGATATAACAATAACAATAAGAAATAACAATAACAATAACAATAACAATAACAATAACAATAACAATAACAATAACAATAACAATAACAATAACAATAACAATAACAATAACAATAACAATGAGAAATAACAATAACAATAACAATAGGAAATAACAATAATAATAGGAAATAACAATAACAATAAGAAATAAAAATAACAATAAGAAATAACAATAACAATAAGAAATAACAATAACAATAAGAAATAACAATAACAATAAGAAATAACAATAACAATAAGAAATAACAATAACAAATAACAATAAGAAATAACAATAAGAATTAACAATAAGATATAACAATAAGAAATAACAATAACAATAAGAAATAAAAATAACAATAAGAAATAACAATAACCATAAGAAATAACAATAACAATAAGAAATAACAATAACAATAAGAAATAACAATAACAATAAGAAATAACAATAACAATAAGAAATAACAATAACAATAAGAAATAACAATAACAATAAGAAATAACAATATCAGTAAGAAATAAAAATAACAATAACAATAAGAAATAACAATAACAATAAAAAATAACAATAACAATAAGAAATAACAACAACAATAAAAAATAACAATAACAATAAGAAATAACAATATCAATAAGAAATAGCAATAACAATAAGAAATAGAAATAACAATAAGAAATAACAATAACAATAAGAATTAACAATATCAATAAGAAATAACAATAACAATAAGAAATAACAATATCAATAAGAATTAACAATAACAATAAGAAATAACAATAACAATAAGAAATAACAATAACAATAAGAAATAACAATAACAATAGGAAATAACAATAACAATAACAAAAAGAAATAACAATAACAATAGGAAATAACAATAACAATAAGAAATAACAATAACAATAAGAAATAACAATAACAATAGGAAATAACAATAACAATAATAAATAACAATAACAATAAGAAATAACAATAACAATAAGAAATAAAAATAACAATAAGAAATAACAATAACAATAAGAAATAACAATAACAATAAGAAATAACAATAACAATAAGAAATAACAATAACAATAAGAAATAACAATAACTATAAGAAATAACAATAAGAAATAACAATAACAATAAGAAATAACAATAACAATAAGAAATAACAATAAAAATAAGAAATAACAATAACAATAAGAAATAACAATAACAATAAGAAATATCAATAACAATAAGAAATAACAATAACAATAAAAAATAACAATAACAATAAGAAATAACAATAACAATAAGAAATAGCAATAACTATAAGAAATAACAATAACAATAAGAAATAACAATAACAATAACAATAAGAAATAACAATAACAATAACAATAAGAAATAACAATAACAAAAAGAAATAACAATAACAATAAGAAATAGCAATAACAATAAGAAATAACAATAACAATAAGAAATAACAATAACAATAAGAAATAACAATAACAATAATAAATAACAATAACTATAAGAAATAACAATAACAATAAGAAATAGCAATAACAATTAGATATAACAATAACAATAAGAAATAACAATAACAATAAGAAATAACAATAACAATAAGAAATAACAATAACAATAAGAAATAACAATAACAATGAGAAATAACAATAACAATAATAATAGGAAATAACAATAACAAAAAGAAATAACAATAATAATAGGAAATAACAATAACAATAAGAAATAAAAATAACAATAAGAAATAACAATAACAATAAGAAATAACAATAACAATAAGAAATAACAATAACAATAAGAAATAACAATAACAAATAACAATAAGAAATAACAATAAGAATTAACAATAAGATATAACAATAAGAAATAACAATAACAATAAAGAATAAAAATAACAATAAGAAATAACAATAACCATAAGAAATAACAATAACAATAAGAAATAACAATAACAATAAGAAATAACAATAACAATAAGAAATAACAATAACAATAAGAAATAACAATATCAGTAAGAAATAACAATAACAATAAGAAATAACAATAACAATAAGAAATAACAATAACAATAAAAAATAACAATAACAATAAGAAATAACAACAACAATAAAAAATAACAATAACAATAAGAAATAACAATATCAATAAGAAATAGCAATAACAATAAGAAATAGAAATAACAATAAGAAATAACAATAACAATAAGAATTAACAATATCAATAAGAAATAACAATAACAATAAGAAATAACAATAACAATAAGAAGGGATAATAACAATAAGAAATAACAATAGCAATAAGAAATAACAATAACAATAAGAAACAACAATAACAATAAGAAATAACAATAACAATAAAAAATAACAATAACAATAAGAAATAACAATAACTATAAGAAATAACAATAACAATAAGAAATAACAATAACAATAAGAAATAACAATAACAATAAGAAATAACAATAACAATAAGAAATAACAATAACAATAAGAAATAACAATAACAATAAGAAATAACAATAAAAATAAGAAATAACAATAACAATAAGAAATAACAATAACAATAACAATAAGAAATAACAATAACATTAAGAAATATCAATAACAATAAGAAATAACAATAACAATAAAAAATAACAATAACAATAAGAAATAGCAATAACTATAAGAAATAACAATAACAATAAGAAATAACAATAACAATAACAATAAGAAATAACAATAACAAAAAGAAATAACAATAACAATAGGAAATAACAATAACAATAAGAAATAGCAATAACAATAAGAAATAACAATAACAATAAGAAATAACAATAACAATAAGAAATAACAATAACAATAAGAAATAACAATAACAATAATAAATAACAATAACTATAAGAAATAACAATAACAATAAGAAATAACAATAACAATAAGAAATAGAAATAACAATTAGATATAACAATAACAATAAGAAATAACAATAACAATAATAAATAACAATAACAATAAGAAATAACAATAACAAATAACAATAAGAAATAACAATAAGAATTAACAATAAGATATAACAATAACAATAACAATAAGAAATAACAATAACAAAAAGAAATAACAATAACAATAGGAAATAACAATAACAATAAGAAATAGCAATAACAATAAGAAATAACAATAACAATAAGAAATAACAATAACAATAAGAAATAACAATAACAATAAGAAATAACAATAACAATAATAAATAACAATAACTATAAGAAATAACAATAACAATAAGAAATAACAATAACAATAAGAAATAGAAATAACAATTAGATATAACAATAACAATAAGAAATAACAATAACAATAATAAATAACAATAACAATAAGAAATAACAATAACAATAAGAAATAACAATAACAATGAGAAATAACAATAACAATAACAATAGGAAATAACAATAACAAAAAGAAATAACAATAACAATAGGAAATAACAATAACAATAAGAAATAAAAATAACAATAAGAAATAACAATAACAATAAGAAATAACAATAACAATAAGAAATAACAATAACAATAAGAAATAACAATAACAAATAACAATAAGAAATAACAATAAGAATTAACAATAAGATATAACAATAAGAAATAACAATAACAATAAGAAATAACAATAACAATAAGAAGGAACAATAACAATAAGAAATAAAAATAACAATAAGAAATAACAATAACCATAAGAAATAACAATAACAATAAGAAATAACAATAACAATAAGAAATAACAATAACAATAAGAAATAACAATAACAATAAGAAATAACAATAACAATAAGAAATAACAATATCAGTAAGAAATAACAATAACAATAAGAAATAACAATAACAATAAGAAATAACAATAACAATAAAAAATAACAATAACAATAAGAAATAACAACAACAATAAAAAATAACAATAACAATAAGAAATAACAATAAAAATAAGAAATAACAATATCAATAAGAAATAGCAATAACAATAAGAAATAGAAATAACAATAAGAAATAACAATAAGAATTAACAATATCAATAAGAAATAACAATAACAATAAGAAATAACAATAACAATAAGAAGGAACAATAACAATAAGAAATAACAATAGCAATAAGAAATAACAATAACAATAAGAAATAACAATAACAATAAGAAACAACAATAACAATAAGAAATAACAATAACAATAAAAAATAACAATAACAATAAGAAATAACCATAACAATAAGAAATAACAAAAACAATAAGAAATAACAATAACAATAAGAAATAACAATAACAATAAGAAATAACAATAACAATAAGAAATAACAATAACAATAAGAAATAACAATATCAATAAGAAATAACAATAAAAATAAGAAATAACAATAACAATAAGAAATAACAATAACAATAAAAAATAACAATAACAATAAGAAATAACAATAACAATAAGAAATAACAACAAGAATAAAAAATAACAATAACAATAAGAAATAACAATATCAATAAGAAATAACAATAACAATAAGAAATAACAATAACAATAAGAAATAACAATATCAATAAGAAATAACAATAACAATAAAAAATAACAATAAAAATAAGAAATAACAATAACAATAAGAAATAACAATAACAATAACAATAAGAAATAACAATAACAATAAGAAATAACAATAACAATAAGAAATAACAATAACAATAAGAAGGAACAATAACAATAAGAAATACAAATAACAATAAGAAATAACAATAAACATAAGAAATAACAATAACAATAAGAAATAACAATAACAATAAGAAATAACAATAACAATAACAATAAGAAATAACAATAACAAAAAGAAATAACAATAACAATAGGAAATAACAATAACAAAAAGAAATAACAATAACAATAAGAAATAGCAATAACAATAAGAAATAACAATAACAATAAGAAATAACAATAACAATAAGAAATAACAATAACAATAATAAATAACAATAACTATAAGAAATAACAATAACAATAAGAAATAGCAATAACAATTAGATATAACAATAACAATAAGAAATAACAATAACAATAAGAAATAACAATAACAATAAGAAATAACAATAACAATGAGAAATAGCAATAACAATGAGAAATAACAATAACAATAACAATAGGAAATAACAATAATAATAGGAAATAACAATAACAATAAGAAATAAAAATAACAATAAGAAATAACAATAACAATAAGAAATAACAATAACAATAAGAAATAACAATAACAATAAGAAATAACAATAACAATAAGAAATAACAATAACAAATAACAATAAGAAATAACAATAAGAATTAACAATAAGATATAACAATAAGAAATAACAATAACAATAAGAAATAAAAATAACAATAAGAAATAACAATAACCATAAGAAATAACAATAACAATAAGAAATAACAATAACAATAAGAAATAACAATAACAATAAGAAATAACAATAACAATAAGAAATAACAATAACAATAAGAAATAACAATAACAATAAGAAATAACAATATCAGTAAGAAATAAAAATAACAATAACAATAAGAAATAACAATAACAATAAAAAATAACAATAACAATAAGAAATAACAACAACAATAAAAAATAACAATAACAATAAGAAATAACAATATCAATAAGAAATAGCAATAACAATAAGAAATAGAAATAACAATAAGAAATAACAATAACAATAAGAATTAACAATATCAATAAGAAATAACAATAACAATAAGAAATATCAATAACAATAAGAAGGGACAATAACAATAAGAAATAACAATAGCAATAAGAAATAACAATAACAATAAGAAATAACAATAACAATAAGAAACAACAATAACAATAAGAAATAACACTAACAATAAAAAATAACAATAACAATAAGAAATAACCATAACAATAAGAAATAACAAAAACAATAAGAAATAACAATAACAATAAGAAATAACAATAACAATAAGAAATAACAATAACAATAAGAAATAACAATAAAAATAAGAAATAACAATAACAATAAGAAATAACAATAACAATAAAAAATAACAATAACAATAAGAAATAACAATAACAATAAGAAATAACAACAAGAATAAAAAATAACAATAAAAATAAGAAATAACAATAACAATAAGAAATAACAATAACAATAAAAAATAACAATAAAAATAAGAAATAACAATAACAATAAGAAATAACAATAATAATAACAATAAGAAATAACAATAACAATAACAATAAGAAATAACAATAACAATAAGAAATAACAATTACAATAAGAAATAACAATAACAATAAGAAATAACAATAACAATAAGAAATAGCAATAACAATAAGAAATAACAATAACAATAAGAAATAACAATATCAATAAGAATTAACAATAACAATAAGAAATAACAATAACAATAAGAAATAACAATAACAATAAGAAATAACAATAACAATAAGAAATAACAATAACAATAGGAAATAACAATAACAATAACAAAAAGAAATAACAATAACAATAGGAAATAACAATAACAATAAGAAATAACAATAACAATAAGAAATAACAATAACAATAGGAAATAACAATAACAATAAGAAATAACAATAACAATAAGAAATAACAATAACAATAAGAAATAACAATAACAATAAGAAATAACAATAACTATAAGAAATAACAATAACAATAAGAAATAACAATAACAATAAGAAATAACAATAACAATAAGAAATAACAATAACAATAAGAAATAACAATAACAATAAGAAATAACAATAACAATAAGAAATAACAATAACAATAAGAAATAACAATAACAATAAGAATAACAATAAAAATAAGAAATAACAATAACAATAAGAAATAACAATAACAATAACAATAAGAAATAACAATAACATTAAGAAATATCAATAACAATAAGAAATAATAATAACAAAAAAGAAATAAAAATAACAATAAGAAATAACAATAACAATAAGAAATAACAATAACAATAAGAAATAACAATAACAATAAGAAATAACAATAACAATGAGAAATAACAATAACAATAAGAAATAACAATAACAATAAGAAATAACAATAACAATAAGAAATAACAATAACAATAAGAAATAACAATAACAATAAGAAATAACAATAAAAATAAGAAATAACAATAACAATAAGAAATAACAATAACAATAACAATAAGAAATAACAATAACAATAAGAAATAACAATAACAATAAGAAATAACAATAACAATAAGAAATAACAATAACAATAAGAAATAACAATAACAATAAGAAATAACAATAACAATAAGAAATAACAATAACAATAGGAAATAACAATAACAATAAGAAATAACAATAACAATAAGAAATAACAATAACAATGAGAAATAACAATAACAATAACAATAGGAAATAACAATAACAAAAAGAAATAACAATAACAATAGGAAATAACAATAACAAAAAGAAATAAAAATAACAATAAGAAATAACAATAACAATAAGAAATAACAATAACAATAAGAAATAACAATAACAATAACAATAACAATAAGAAATAACAATAACAATAACAATAAGAAATATCAATAACAATAAGAAATAACAATAACAATAAGAAATAACAATAACAATAAGAAATAACAATAACAATAAGAAGGAACAATAACAATAAGAAATAAACATAACAATAAGAAATAACAATAACCATAAGAAATAACAATAACAATAAGAAATAACAATAACAATAAGAAATAACAATAACAATAAGAAATAAAAATAACAATAAGAAATAACAATAACCATAAGAAATAACAATAACAATAAGAAATAACAATAAGAAATAACAATAACAATAAGAAATAACAATAACAATAAGAAATAACAATAACAATAAGAAATAACAATATCAGTAAGAAATAACAATAACAATAAGAAATAACAATAACAATAAGAAATAACAATAACAATAAAAAATAACAATAACAATAAGAAATAACAATAACAATAAGAAATAACAACAAGAATAAAAAATAACAATAACAATAAGAAATAACAATATCAATAAGAAATAACAATAACAATAAGAAATAACAATAACAATAAGAAATAACAATATCAATAAGAAATAACAATAACAATAAAAAATAACAATAAAAATAAGAAATAACAATAACAATAAGAAATAACAATAACAATAACAATAACAATAAGAAATAACAATAACAATAACAATAAGAAATATCAATAACAATAAGAAATAACAATAACAATAAGAAATAACAATAACAATAAGAAATAACAATAACAATAAGAAGGAACAATAACAATAAGAAATAAAAATAACAATAAGAAATAACAATAACCATAAGAAATAACAATAACAATAAGAAATAACAATAACAATAAGAAATAACAATAACAATAAGAAATAACAATATCAGTAAGAAATAACAATAACAATAAGAAATAACAATAACAATAAGAAATAACAATAACAATAAAAAATAACAATAACAATAAGAAATAACAACAACAATAAAAAATAACAATAACAATAAGGAATAACAATAAAAATAAGAAATAACAATATCAATAAGAAATAGAAATAACAATAAGAAATAACAATAACAATAAGAATTAACAATATCAATAAGAAATAACAATAACAATAAGAAGGGACAATAACAATAAGAAATAACAATAGCAATAAGAAATAACAATGACAATAAGAAATAACAATAACAATAAGAAACAACAATAACAATAAGAAATAACAATAACAATAAAAAATAACAATAACAATAAGAAATAACCATAACAATAAGAAATAACAAAAACAATAAGAAATAACAATAACAATAAGAAATAACAATAACAATAAGAAATAACAATAACAATAAGAAATAACAATAACAATAAGAAATAACAATATCAATAAGAAATAACAATATATTTAATTAATTGCTCACTTAACCCGTGGTGAAACATATTTGAAAAATCTTGATTAGAAATTAAAAACACTTGGTTTGTTTCACAGAATATTTATTATTTTTTCTCTCCGACTAGTTTCGACATTCATTTCATTACTCCTTGATAATGACATTTTGTCGAAACTAGTCGGAGAGAAAAAATAATAAATATTCTGTGAAACAAACCAAGTGTTTTTAATTTCTAATCAAGATAAGAAATAACAATAAAAATAAGAAATAACAATAACAATAAGAAATAACAATAACAATAAAAAATAACAATAACAATAAGAAATAACAATAACAATAAGAAATAACAACAAGAATAAAAAATAACAATAACAATAAGAAATAACAATATCAATAAGAAATAACAATAACAATAAGAAATAACAATATCAATAAGAAATAACAATAACAATAAAAAATAACAATAAAAATAAGAAATAACAATAACAATAAGAAATAACAATAACAATAACAATAACAATAAGAAATAACAATAACAATAACAATAAGAAATATCAATAACAATAAGAAATAACAATAACAATAAGAAATAACAATAACAATAAGAAATAACAATAACAATAAGAAGGAACAATAACAATAAGAAATAAAAATAACAATAAGAAATAACAATAACCATAAGAAATAACAATAACAATAAGAAATAACAATAACAATAAGAAATAACAATAACAATAAGAAATAACAATAACAATAAGAAATAACAATAACAATAAGAAATAACAATATCAGTAAGAAATAACAATAACAATAAGAAATAACAATAACAATAAGAAATAACAATAACAATAAAAAATAACAATAACAATAAGAAATAACAACAACAATAAAAAATAACAATAAGAATAAGAAATAACAATAAAAATAAGAAATAACAATATCAATAAGAAATAGCAATAACAATAAGAAATAGAAATAACAATAAGAAATAACAATAACAATAAGAATTAACAATATCAATAAGAAATAACAATAACAATAAGAAATAACAATAACAATAAAAAGGGACAATAACAATAAGAAATAACAATAGCAATAAGAAATAACAATAACAATAAGAAATAACAATAACAATAAGAAATAACAATAACAATAAGAAATAACAATAACAATAAGAAATAACAATAGCAATAAGGAATAACAATAGCAATAAAAAATAACAATAACAATAAGAAATAACAATAACAATAAGAAATAACAATAACAATAAGAAATAACAATAACAATAAGAAATAACAATAACAATAAGAAATAACAATATCAGTAAGAAATAACAATAACAATAAGAAATAACAATAACAATAAGAAATAACAATAACAATAAAAAATAACAATAACAATAAGAAATAACAACAACAATAAAAAATAACAATTACAATAAGAAATAACAATATCAATAAGAAATAACAATATCAATAAGAAATAACAATAACAATAAAAAATAACAATAACAATAAGAAATAACAACAACAATAAAAAATAACAATTACAATAAGAAATAACAATATCAATAAGAAATAACAATAACAATAAGAAATAACAATAACAATAAGAAATAACAATAACAATAAGAAATAACAATAATTATAAGAAATAACAATAACAATAAGAAATAACAATAAAAATAAGAAATAACAATAACAATAACAATAAGAAATAACAATAACAATAAGAAATAACAATAACAATAAGAAATAACAATTACAACAACAATAAGAAATAACAATAACAATAAGAAATAACAATAACAATAGGAAATAACAATATCAATAAGAAATAACAATAACAATAAGAAATAACAATAACAATAAGAAATAACAATATCAATAAGAAATAACAATAAAAATAAGAAATAACAATAACAATAACAATAAGAAATAACAATAACAATAACAATAAGAAATAACAATTACAACAACAATAAGAAATAACAATAGCAATAAAAAATAACAATAACAATAAGAAATACCAATAACAATAGGAAATAACAATATCAATAAGAAATAACAATAACAATAAGAAATAACAATAAAAATAAGAAATAACAATAACAATAAGAAATAACAATAACAATAACAATAAGAAATAACAATAACAATAACAATAAGAAAAATCAATAACAATAAGAAATAACAATAACAATAAGAAATAAGAATAACAATAAGAAATAACAATAACAATAAGAAATAACAATAACAATAAGAAATAACAATAACAATAAGAAATAACAATAACAATAAGAAATAACAATAACAATAAGAAATAGCAATAACAATAAGAAATAACAACAACAATAAAAAATAACAATTACAATAAGAAATAACAATATCAATAAGAAATAACAATATCAATAAGAAATAACAATAACAATAAGAAATAACAATAACAAAAAGAAATAACAATAACAATAAGAAATAACAATAACTATAAGAAATAACAATAACAATAAGAAATAACAATAAAAATAAGAAATAACAATAAAAATAAGAAATAACAATAACAATAAGAAACAACAATAACAATAAGAAATAACACTAACAAGAAAAAATAACAATAACAATAAGAAATAACCATAACAATAAGAAATAACAAAAACAATAAGAAATAACAATAACAATAAGAAATAACAATAACAATAAGAAATAACAATAAAAATAAGAAATAACAATAACAATAAGAAATAACAATAACAATAAAAAATAACAATAACAATAAGAAATAACAATAACAATAAGAAATAACAACAAGAATAAAAAATAACAATAACAATAAGAAATAACAATATCAGTAAGAAATAAAAATAACAATAACAATAAGAAATAACAATAACAATAAAAAATAACAATAACAATAAGAAATAACAACAACAATAAAAAATAACAATAACAATAAGAAATAACAATATCAATAAGAAATAGCAATACCAATAAGAAATAGAAATAACAATAAGAAATAACAATAACAATAAGAATTAACAATATCAATAAGAAATAACAATAACAATAAGAAATATCAATAACAATAAGAAGGGACAATAACAATAAGAAATAACAATAGCAATAAGAAATAACAATAACAATAAGAAATAACAATAACAATAAGAAACAACAATAACAATAAGAAATAACACTAACAATAAAAAATAACAATAACAATAAGAAATAACCATAACAATAAGAAATAACAAAAACAATAAGAAATAACAATAACAATAAGAAATAACAATAACAATAAGAAATAACAATAACAATAAGAAATAACAATAAAAATAAGAAATAACAATAACAATAAGAAATAACAATAACAATAAAAAATAACAATAACAATAAGAAATAACAATAACAATAAGAAATAACAACAAGAATAAAAAATAACAATAACAATAAGAAATAACAATATCAATAAGAAATAACAATAACAATAAGAAATAACAATAACAATAAGAAATAACAATATCAATAAGAAATAACAATAACAATAAAAAATAACAATAAAAATAAGAAATAACAATAACAATAAGAAATAACAATAACAATAACAATAAGAAATAACAATAAGAAATAACAATAACAATAAGAAATAACAATAACAATAAGAAATAAAAATAACAATAAGAAATAACAATAACAATAAGAAATAACAATAACAATAAGAAATAGCAATAACAATAAGAAATAACAATAACAATAAGAAATAACAATATCAATAAGAATTAACAATAACAATAAGAAATAACAATAACAATAAGAAATAACAATAACAATAAGAAATAACAATAACAATAAGAAATGACAATAACAATAGGAAATAACAATAACAATAACAAAAAGAAATAACAATAACAATAGGAAATAACAATAACAATAAGAAATAACAATAACAATAAGAAATAACAATAACAATAGGAAATAACAATAACAATAATAAATAACAATAACAATAAGAAATAACAATAACAATAAGAAATAACAATAACAATAAGAAATAACAATAACTATAAGAAATAACAATAACAATAAGAAATAACAATAACAATAAGAAATAACAATAACAATAAGAAATAACAATAACAATAAGAAATAACAATAACAATAAGAAATAACAATAACAATAAGAAATAACAATAACAATAAGAAATAACAATAACAATAAGAAATAACAATAAAAATAAGAAATAACAATAACAATAAGAAATAACAATAACAATAACAATAAGAAATAACAATAACATTAAGAAATATCAATAACAATAAGAAATAATAATAACAATAAAAAATAACAATAACAATAAGAAATAACAATAACAATAAGAAATAGCAATAACTATAAGAAATAACAATAACAATAAGAAATAACAATAACAATAACAATAAGAAATAACAATAACAAAAAGAAATAACAATAACAATAGGAAATAACAATAACAAAAAGAAATAACAATAACAATAAGAAATAGCAATAACAATAAGAAATAACAATAACAATAAGAAATAACAATAACAATAAGAAATAACAATAACAATAAGAAATAACAATAACAATAATAAATAACAATAACTATAAGAAATAACAATAACAATAAGAAATAACAATAACAATAAGAAATAGCAATAACAATTAGATATAACAATAACAATAAGAAATAACAATAACAATAAGAAATAACAATAACAATAAGAAATAACAATAACAATAAGAAATAACAATAACAATGAGAAATAACAATAACAATAACAATAGGAAATAACAATAACAAAAAGAAATAAAAATAACAATAAGAAATAACAATAACAATAAGAAATAACAATAACAATAAGAAATAACAATAACAATAAGAAATAACAATAACAATAAGAAATAACAATAACAAATAACAATAAGAAATAACAATAAGAATTAACAATAAGATATAACAATAAGAAATAACAATAACAATAACAATAAGAAGGAAAAATAACAATAAGAAATAAAAATAACAATAAGAAATAACAATAACCATAAGAAATAACAATAACAATAAGAAATAACAATAAGAAATAACAATAACAATAAGAAATAACAATAACAATAAGAAATAACAATATCAGTAAGAAATAACAATAACAATAAGAAATAACAATAACAATAAGAAATAACAATAACAATAAAAAATAACAATAACAATAAGAAATAACAACAACAATAAAAAATAACAATAACAATAAGGAATAACAATAAAAATAAGAAATAACAATATCAATAAGAAATAGAAATAACAATAAGAAATAACAATAACAATAAGAATTAACAATATCCATAAGAAATAACAATAACAATAAGAAATAACAATAACAATAAGAAGGGACAATAACAATAAGAAATAACAATAGCAATAAGAAATAACAATGACAATAAGAAATAACAATAACAATAAGAAACAACAATAACAATAAGAAATAACAATAACAATAAAAAATAACAATAACAATAAGAAATAACCATAACAATAAGAAATAACAAAAACAATAAGAAATAACAATAACAATAAGAAATAACAATAACAATAAGAAATAACAATAACAATAAGAAATAACAATAACAATAAGAAATAACAATATCAATAAGAAATAACAATAAAAATAAGAAATAACAATAACAATAAGAAATAACAATAACAATAAAAAATAACAATAACAATAAGAAATAACAATAACAATAAGAAATAACAACAAGAATAAAAAATAACAATAACAATAAGAAATAACAATATCAATAAGAAATAACAATAACAATAAGAAATAACAATAACAATAAGAAATAACAATATCAATAAGAAATAACAATAACAATAAAAAATAACAATAAAAATAAGAAATAACAATAACAATAAGAAATAACAATAACAATAACAATAACAATAACAATAAGAAATAACAATAACAATAAGAAATATCAATAACAATAAGAAATAACAATAACAATAAGAAATAACAATAACAATAAGAAGGAACAATAACAATAAGAAATAAAAATAACAATAAGAAATAACAATAACCATAAGAAATAACAATAACAATAAGAAATAACAATAACAATAAGAAATAACAATAACAATAAGAAATAACAATAACAATAAGAAATAACAATATCAGTAAGAAATAACAATAACAATAAGAAATAACAATAACAATAAGAAATAACAATAACAATAAAAAATAACAATAACAATAAGAAATAACAACAACAATAAAAAATAACAATAACAATAAGAAATAACAATAAAAATAAGAAATAACAATATCAATAAGAAATAGCAATAACAATAAGAAATAGAAATAACAATAAGAAATAACAATAACAATAAGAATTAACAATATCAATAAGAAATAACAATAACAATAAGAAATAACAATAACAATAAAAAGGGACAATAACAATAAGAAATAACAATAGCAATAAGAAATAACAATAACAATAAGAAATAACAATAACAATAAGAAATAACAATAACAATAAGAAATAACAATAACAATAAGAAATAACAATAGCAATAAGGAATAACAATAGCAATAAAAAATAACAATAACAATAAGAAATAACAATAACAATAAGAAATAACAATAACAATAAGAAATAACAATAACAATAAGAAATAACAATAACAATAAGAAATAACAATATCAGTAAGAAATAACAATAACAATAAGAAATAACAATAACAATAAGAAATAACAATAACAATAAAAAATAACAATAACAATAAGAAATAACAACAACAATAAAAAATAACAATTACAATAAGAAATAACAATATCAATAAGAAATAACAATATCAATAAGAAATAACAATAACAATAAAAAATAACAATAACAATAAGAAATAACAACAACAATAAAAAATAACAATTACAATAAGAAATAACAATATCAATAAGAAATAACAATAACAATAAGAAATAACAATAACAATAAGAAATAACAATAACAATAAGAAATAACAATAACTATAAGAAATAACAATAACAATAAGAAATAACAATAAAAATAAGAAATAACAATAACAATAACAATAAGAAATAACAATAACAATAAGAAATAACAATTACAACAACAATAAGAAATAACAATAACAATAAGAAATAACAATAACAATAGGAAATAACAATATCAATAAGAAATAACAATAACAATAAGAAATAACAATAACAATAAGAAATAACAATAACAATAAGAAATAACAATATCAATAAGAAATAACAATAAAAATAAGAAATAACAATAACAATAACAATAAGAAATAACAATAACAATAACAATAAGAAATAACAATTACAACAACAATAAGAAATAACAATAGCAATAAAAAATAACAATAACAATAAGAAATACCAATAACAATAGGAAATAACAATATCAATAAGAAATAACAATAACAATAAGAAATAACAATAAAAATAAGAAATAACAATAACAATAAGAAATAACAATAACAATAACAATAAGAAATAACAATAACAATAAGAAATATCAATAACAATAAGAAATAACAATAACAATAAGAAATAACAATAACAATAAGAAATAAGAATAACAATAAGAAATAACAATAACAATAAGAAATAACAATAACAATAAGAAATAACAATAACAATAAGAAATAACAATAACAATAAGAAATAACAATAACAATAAGAAATAGCAATAACAATAAGAAATAACAACAACAATAAAAAATAACAATTACAATAAGAAATAACAATATCAATAAGAAATAACAATATCAATAAGAAATAACAATAACAATAAGAAATAACAATAACAAAAAGAAATAACAATAACAATAAGAAATAACAATAACTATAAGAAATAACAATAACAATAAGAAATAACAATAAAAATAAGAAATAACAATAAAAATAAGAAATAACAATAACAATAACAATAAGAAATAACAATAATAATAAGAAATAACAATTACAACAACAATAAGAAATAACAATAACAATAGGAAATAACAATATCAATAAGAAATAACAATAACAATAAGAAATAACAATAACAATAAGAAATAACAATAACAATAAGAAATAACAATATCAATAAGAAATAACAATAAAAATAAGAAATAATAACAATAACAATAAGAAATAACAATAACAATAACAATAAGAAATAACAATTACAACAACAATAAGAAATAACAATAGCAATAAAAAATAACAATAACAATAAGAAATAACAATAACAATATCAATAAGAAATAACAATAACAATAAGAAATAACAATAACAATATCAATAAGAAATAACAATAACAATAAGAAATAACAATATCAGTAAGAAATAACAATAACAATAAGAAATAACAATAACAATAAGAAATAGAAATAACAATAAGAAATAACAATAACAATAAGAAATAACAATAACAATAAGAAATAACAATAACAATAAGAAATAACAATACAAATAAGAAATAACAATAACA
Source organism: Ontholestes murinus (assembly GCA_963969525.1). Lineage (NCBI taxonomy): Eukaryota > Metazoa > Arthropoda > Insecta > Coleoptera > Staphylinidae > Ontholestes > Ontholestes murinus. The sequence continues at coordinate 366,458 of CAXAKX010000791.1, forward strand.
ATAACAATAAGAAATAACAATAACAATAACAATAAGAAATAACAATAACAATAAGAAATAACAATAACAATAAGAAATAACAATAAGAATAACAATAAGAAATAACAATAACAATAAGAAATAACAATAGCAATAAAAAATAACAATAACAATAAGAAATAACAATAATAATAGGAAATAACAATATCAATAAGAAATAACAATAACAATAAGAAATAACAATAACAATAAGAAATAACAATAACAGTAAGAAATAACAATAACAGTAAGAAATAACAATAAGAAATAACAATAACAATAACAACAAGAAATAACAATAACAATAAGAATTAACAATATCAATAAGAAATAACAATAACAATAAGAAATAACAATAACAATAAGAAGGAACAATAACAATAAGAAATAACAATAGCAATAAGATATAACAATAACAATAAGAAATAACAATAACAATAAGAAATAACAATATCAATAAGAAATAACAATAAATATAAGAAATAACAATAACAATAAGAAATAACAGTAACAATAAAAAATAACAATAAGAATAAGAAATAACAATAACAATAAGAAATAACAACAAGAATAAAAAATAACAATAACAATAAGAAATAACAATATCAATAAGAAATAACAATAACAATAAGAAAGAACAATATCAATAAGAAATAACAATAACAATAAAAAATAACAATAAAAATAAGAAATAACAATAACAATAAGAAATAACAATAACAATAACAATAAGAAATAACAATAACAATAAGAAATAACAATAACAATAAGAAATAACAATAACAATAAGAAATAACAATAACAATAAGGAATAACAATAGCAATAAAAAATAAAAATAACAATAAGAAATAACAATAACAATAAGAAATAACAATATCAGTAAGAAATAACAATAACAATAAGAAATAACAATAACAAAAAGAAATAACAATAAAAATAAGAAATAACAATAAGAAATAACAATAACAATAACAATAAGAAATAACAATAACAATAAGAAATAACAATAGCAATAAAAAATAACAATAACAATAAGAAATAACAATAACAATAGGAAATAACAATAACAATAAGAAATAACAATAACAATAAGAAATAACAATAACAATAAGAAATAACAATAACAGTAAGAAATAACAATAAGAAATAACAATAACAATAACAATAAGAAATAACAATAACAATAAGAAATAACAATAACAATAAGAAACAACAGTAACAATAAGAAATAACAATAACAATAAGAAATAACAATAACAATAAGAAATAACCATAACAATAAGAAATAACAAAAACAATAAGAAATAACAATAACAATAAGAAATAACAATAACAATAAGAAATAACAATAACAATAAGAAATAACAATAACAATAAGAAATAACAATATCAATAAGAAATAACAATAAAAATAAGAAATAACAATAACAATAAGAAATAACAATAACAATAAAAATAACAATAAGAAATAACAATAACAATAAGAAATAACAACAAGAATAAAAAATAACAATAACAATAAGAAATAACAATATCAATAAGAAATAACAATAACAATAAGAAATAACAATATCAATAAGAAATAACAATAACAATAAAAAATAACAATAAAAATAAGAAATAACAATAACAATAAGAAATAACAATAACAATAAGAAATAACAATAACAATAACAATAAGAAATAACAATAACAATAACAATAAGAAATATGAATAACAATAAGAAATAACAATAACAATAAGAAATAACAATAACAATAAGAAATAACAATAACAATAAGAAATAACAATAACAATAAGAAATAACAATAACAATAAGAAATAACAATAACAATAAGGAATAACAATAGCAATAAAAAATAACAATAACAATAAGAAATAACAATAACAATAAGAAATAACAATAACAATAAGAAATAACAATAACAATAAGAAATAACAATATCAGTAAGAAATAACAATAACAATAAGAAATAACAATAACAATAAGAAATAACAATAACAATAAAAAATAACAATAACAATAAGAAATATCAACAACAATAAAAAATAACAATAACAATAAGAAATAACAATATCAATAAGAAATAACAATAAAAATAAGAAATAACAATAAGAATAAGAAATAACAATAACAATAAAAAATAACAATAAGAATAAGAAATAACAATAACAATAAGAAATAACAACAAGAATAAAAAATATCAATAACAATAAGAAATAACAATATCAATAAGAAATAACAATAACAATAAGAAATAACAATATCAATAAGAAATAACAATAACAATAAAAAATAACAATAAAAATAAGAAATAACAATAACAATAAGAAATAACAATAACAATAACAATAAGAAATAACAATAACAATAAGAAATAACAATAACAATAAGAAATAACAATAACAATAAGAAATAACAATAACAATAAGGAATAACAATAGCAATAAAAAATAACAATAACAATAAGAAATAACAATAACAATAAGAAATAACAATAACAATAAGAAATAACAATATCAGTAAGAAATAACAATAACAATAAGAAATAACAATAACAATAAGAAATAACAATAGAAATAAGAAATAACAATAACAATAAGAAATAACAATAACAATAACAATAAGAAATAACAATAACAATTACAATAACCATAACAATAAGAAACAACAATAACAATAAGAAATAACAATAACAATAAAAAATAACAATAGCAATAAAAAATAACAATAACAATAAGAAATAACAATAACAATAGGAAATAACAATATCAATAAGAAATAACAATAACAATAAGAAATAACAATAACAATAAGAAATAACAATAACAATAAGAAATAACAATAACAGTAAGAAATAACAATAAGAAATAACAATAACAATAACAATAAGAAATAACAATAACAATAACAATAAGAAATAACAATAACAATAAGAAATAACAATAACAATAAAAAGGAACAACAACAATAAGAAATAACAATAACAATAAAAAATAACAATAACAATAAGAAACAACAATAACAATAAGAAATAACAATAACAATAAGAAATAACAATAACAATAAGAAATAACCATAACAATAAGAAATAACAAAAACAATAAGAAATAACAATAACAATAAGAAATAACAATAACAATAAGAAATAACAATAACAATAAGAAATAACAATAACAATAAGAAATAACAATATCAATAAGAAATAACAATAAAAATAAGAAATAACAATAACAATAAGAAATAACAATAACAATAAAAATAACAATAACAATAAGAAATAACAACAAGAATAAAAAATAACAATAACAATAAGAAATAACAATATCAATAAGAAATAACAATAACAATAAGAAATAACAATAACAATAAGAAATAACAATATCAATAAGAAATAACAATAACAATAAAAAATAACAATAAATATAAGAAATAACAATAACAATAACAATAAGAAATAACAATAACAATAACAATAAGAAATATGAATAACAATAAGAAATAACAATAATAATAAGAAATAAAAATAACAATAAGAAATAACAATAACAATAAGAAATAACAATAACAATAAGAAATAACAATAACAATAAGGAATAACAATAGCAATAAAAAATAACAATAACAATAAGAAATAACAATAACAATAAGAAATAACAATAACAATAAGAAATAACAATAACAATAATAAATAACAATATCAGTAAGAAATAACAATAACAATAAGAAATAACAATAACAATAAGAAATAACAATAACAATAAAAAATAACAATAACAATAAGAAATAACAACAACAATAAAAAATAACAATAACAATAAGAAATAACAATATCAATAAGAAATAACAATATCAATAAAAAATAACAATAACAATAAGAAATAACAATAACAATAAGAAATAACAATAACAATAAGAAATAACAATAACAATAAGAAATAATAATAACAATAAGAAATAACAATAACAATAACAATAAGAAATAAAAATAACAATAACAATAAGAAATAACAATTACAATAACAATAAGAAATAACAATAACAATAACAATAAGAAATATGAATAACAATAAGAAATAACAATAATAATAAGAAATAAAAATAACAATAAGAAATAACAATAACAATAAGAAATAACAATAACAATAAGAAATAACAATAACAATAAGGAATAACAATAGCAATAAAAAATAACAATAACAATAAGAAATAACAATAACAATAAGAAATAACAATAACAATAAGAAATAACAATAACAATAATAAATAACAATATCAGTAAGAAATAACAATAACAATAAGAAATAACAATAACAATAAGAAATAACAATAACAATAAAAAATAACAATAACAATAAGAAATAACAACAACAATAAAAAATAACAATAACAATAAGAAATAACAATATCAATAAGAAATAACAATATCAATAAAAAATAACAATAACAATAAGAAATAACAATAACAATAAGAAATAACAATAACAATAAGAAATAACAATAACAATAAGAAATAATAATAACAATAAGAAATAACAATAACAATAACAATAAGAAATAAAAATAACAATAACAATAAGAAATAACAATTACAATAACAATAAGAAATAACAATAACCATAAGAAATAACAATAACAATAAAAAATAACAATAACAATAAGAAATAACAATAGCAATAAAAAATAACAATAACAATAAGAAATAACAATAACAATAGAAAATAACAATATCAATAAGAAATAACAATAACAATAAGAAATAACAATAACATTAAGAAATAACAATAACAATAAGAAATAACAATATCAATAAGAAATAACAATAAGAAATAACAATAACAATAAGAAATAACAATAACAATAAAAAATAACAATAAAAATAAGAAATAACAATAACAATAAGAAATAACAATAACAATAAGAAATAACAATAACAATAACAATAAGAAATAACAATAACAATAACAATAAGAAATAACAATAACAATAAGAAATAACAATAACAGTAAGAAATAACAATAACAATAACAATAAGAAATAACAATAACAGTAAGAAATAACAATAACAATAAGAAATAAAAATAACAGTAAGAAATAACAATAACAATAACAATAAGAAATAACAATAACAAAAAGAAATAACAATAACAATAGGAAATAACAATAACAATAAGAAATAACAATAACAAAAAGAAATAACAATAACAATAAGAAGTAACAATAACAATAAGAAATAACAATAAGAAATAACAATAACAATAAGAAATAACAATAACAATAAGAAATAACAATAACAATAAGAAATAACAATAACAACAAGAAATAACAATATCAATAAAAATTAACAATAACAATAAGAAATAACAATAACAATAACAATAAGAAATAACAATAAAAATAAGAAATAACAATAACAATAAGAAATAACAATAACAATAACAATAAGAAATATCAATAACAATAAGAAATAACAATAACAATAAGAAATATCAATAACAATAAGAAATAACAATAACAATAAGAAATAACAATAACAATAAGAAATAGCAATAACTATAAGAAACAACAATAACAATAAGAAATAACAATAACAATAACAAAAAGAAATAACAATAACAATAGGAAATAACAATATCAATAAGAAATAACAATAACAATAAAAAATAACAATAAAAATAAGAAATAACAATAACAATAAGAAATAACAATAACAATAACAATAAGAAATAACAATAACAATAACAATAAGAAATATGAATAACAATAAGAAATAACAATAACAATAAGAAATAACAATAACAATAAGAAATAAAAATAACAATAAGAAATAACAATAATAATAAGAAATAACAATAACAATAAGAAATATCAATAACAATAAGAAATAACAATAACAATAAGAAATAACAATAACAATAAGGAATAACAATAGCAATAAAAAATAACAATAACAATAAGAAATAACAATAACAATAAGAAATAACAATAACAATAAGAAATAACAATATCAGTAAGAAATAACAATAACAATAAGAAATAACAATAACAATAACAAATAACAATAACAATAAAAAATAACAATAACAATAAGAAATAACAATAACAATAAGAAACAACAATAACAATAAGAAATAACAATATCAATAAGAAATAACAATATCAATAAAAAATAACAATAACAATAAGAAATAACAATAACAATAAGAAATAACAATAACAATAAGAAATAACAATAACAATAAGAAATAACAATAACAATAAGAAATAACAATAACAATAACAATAAGAAATAAAAATAACAATAACAATAAGAAATAACAATAGCAATAAAAAATAACAATAACAATAGGAAATAACAATATCAATAAGAAATAACAATAACAATAAGAAATAACAATAACAATAAGAAATAACAATAACAATAAGAAATAACAATATCAATAAGAATTAACAATAACAATAAGAAATAACAATAACAATAAGAAATAACAATAACAATAAGAAATAACAATAACAATAAAAAATAACAATAAAAATAAGAAGTAACAATAACAATAAGAAATAACAATAACAATAAGAAATAACAATAAAAATAACAATAAGAAATAACAATAACAATAACAATAAGAAATATCAATAACAATAAGAAATAACAATAACAATAAGAAATAACAATAACAGTAAGAAATAACAATAACAATAAGAAATAAAAATAACAGTAAGAAATAACAATAACAATAAGAAATAACTATAACAATAAGAAATAACAATAACAATAACAATAAGAAATAACAATAACAAAAAGAAATAACAATAACAATAGGAAATAACAATAACAATAAGAAATAACAATAACAAAAAGAAATAACAATAACAATAAGAAGTAACAATAACAATAAGAAATAACAATAAGAAATAACAATAACAATAAGAAATAACAATAACAAAAAGAAATAGCAATAACAATAAGAAATAACAATAACAGTAAGAAATAACAATAACAATAAGAAATAACAATAACAATAAGAAATAACAATAACAATAAGAAATAACAATAAGAATAAGAAATAACAATAACAATAAGAAATAACAATAACAACAAGAAATAACAATATCAATAAGAATTAACAATAACAATAAAAAATAACAATAACAATAAGAAATAACAGTAACAATAAGAAATAACAATAACAATAAGAAATAACAATAACAATAACAAAAAGAAATAACAATAACAATAGGAAATAAGAATAACAATAAGAAATAACAATAACAATAGGAAATAACAATAACAATAATAAATAACAATAACAATAAGAAATAACAATAACAATAAGAAATAAAAATAACAATAAGAAATAACAATAACAATAAGAAATAACAATAACAATAAGAAATAACAGTAACTATAAGAAATAACAATAACAATAAGAAATAACAATAACAATAAGAAATAACAATAACAATAAGGAATAACAATAGCAATAAAAAATAACAATAACAAAAAGAAATAACAATAACAATTAGAAATAACAATATCAATAAGAAATAACAATAACAATAAGAAATAACAATAACAATAAGAAATAACAATAACAATAAGAAATAACAATAACAGTAAGAAATAACAATAAGAAATAACAATAACAATAACAATAAGAAATAACAATAATAATAAGAAAGGACAATAACAATAAGAAATAACAATAACAATAAGAAATAACAATAACAATAAGAAATAACAATAACAATAAGAAAGAACAATAACAATAAGAAATAACAATAACAATAAGAAATAACAATAACAATAAGAAACAACAATAACAATAAGAATTAACAATAACAATAAGAAATAACAATAACAATAAGAAATAACAATAACAATAAGAAATAACAAAAACAATAAGAAATAACAATAACAATAAGAAATAACAATAACAATAAGAAATAACAATAACAATAAGAAATAACAATAACAATAAGAAATAACAATAACAATAACAATAAGAAATAACAATAACAATAGGAAATAACAATAACAATAAGAAATAACAATAACAATAAGAAATAACAATAACAATAGGAAATAACAATAACAATAATAAATAACAATAACAATAAGAAATAACAATAACAATAAGAAATAAAAATAACAATAAGAAATAACAATAACAATAAGAAATAAAAATAACAATAAGAAATAACAATAACAATAAGAAATAACAATATCAATAAGAATTAACAATAACAATAAGAAATAACAATAACAATAAGAAATAACAATAACAATAAGAAATAACAATAACAATAGGAAATAACAATAACAATAACAAAAAGAAATAACAATAACAATAGGAAATAACAATAACAATAAGAAATAACAATAACAATAAGAAATAACAATAACAATAGGAAATAACAATAACAATAAGAAATAACAATAACTATAAGAAATAACAATAACAATAAGAAATAACAATAAGAAATAACAATAACAATAAGAAATAACAATAAGAAATAACAATAACAATAAGAAATAACAATAACAATAAAAAATAACAATAACAATAAGAAATAACAATAACAATAAGAAATAACAATAACAATAAGAAATAACAATAACAATAACAATAAGAAATAACAATAACAATAACAATAAGAAATATCAATAACAATAAGAAATAACAATAACAATAAGAAATAACAATAACAGTAAGAAATAACAATAACAATAAGAAATAAAAATAACAGTAAGAAATAACAATAACAATAAGAAATAACTATAACAATAAGAAATAACAATAACAATAACAATAAGAAATAACAATAACAAAAAGAAATAACAATAACAATAGGAAATAACAATAACAATAAGAAATAACAATAACAAAAAGAAATAACAATAACAATAAGAAGTAACAATAACAATAAGAAATAACAATAAGAAATAACAATAACAATAAGAAATAGCAATAACAATAAGAAATAACAATAACAGTAAGAAATAACAATAACAATAAGAAATAACAATAACAATAAGAAATAACAATAACAATAAGAAATAACAATAAGAATAAGAAATAACAATAACAATAAGAAATAACAATAACAACAAGAAATAACAATATCAATAAGAATTAACAATAACAATAAAAAATAACAATAACAATAAGAAATAACAGTAACAATAAGAAATAACAATAACAATAAGAAATAACAATAACAATAACAATAACAAAAAGAAATAACAATAACAATAGGAAATAAGAATAACAATAAGAAATAACAATAACAATAGGAAATAACAATAACAATAATAAATAACAATAACAATAAGAAATAACAATAACAATAAGAAATAAAAATAACAATAAGAAATAACAATAACAATAAGAAATAACAATAACAATAAGAAATAACAGTAACTATAAGAACTAACAATAACAATAAGAAATAACAATAACAATAAGAAATAAAAATAACAATAAGGAATAACAATAGCAATAAAAAATAACAATAACAAAAAGAAATAACAATAACAATAGGAAATAACAATATCAATAAGAAATAACAATAACAATAAGAAATAACAATAACAATAAGAAATTACAATAACAATAAGAAATAACAATAACAGTAAGAAATAACAATAAGAAATAACAATAACAATAACAATAAGAAATAACAATAATAATAAGAAAGAACAATAACAATAAGAAATAACAATAACAATAAGAAATAACAATAACAATAAGAAAGAACAATAACAATAAGAAATAACAATAACAATAAGAAATAACAATAACAATAAGAAACAACAATAACAATAAGAATTAACAATAACAATAAGAAATAACAATAACAATAAGAAATAACAATAACAATAAGAAATAACAAAAACAATAAGAAATAACAATAACAATAAGAAATAACAATAACAATAAGAAATAACAATAACAATAAGAAATAACAATAACAATAAGAAATAACAATAACAATAGGAAATAACAATAACAATAAGAAATAACAATAACAATAGGAAATAACAATAACAATAAGAAATAACAATAACAATAAGAAATAACAATAACAATAGGAAATAACAATAACAATAATAAATAACAATAACAATAAGAAATAACAATAACAATAAGAAATAAAAATAACAATAAGAAATAACAATAACAATAAGAAATAAAAATAACAATAAGAAATAACAATAACAATAAGAATTAACAATATCAATAAGAATTAACAATAACAATAAGAAATAACAATAACAATAAGAAATAACAATAACAATAAGAAATAACAATAACAATAGGAAATAACAATAACAATAACAAAAAGAAATAACAATAACAATAGGAAATAACAATAACAATCAGAAATAACAATAACAATAAGAAATAACAATAACAATAGGAAATAACAATAAGAAATAACAATAACTATAAGAAATAACAATAACAATAAGAAATAACAATAACAATAAGAAATAACAATAACAATAAGAAATAACAATAACAATAAGAAATAACAATAAGAAATAACAATAACAATAAGAAATAACAATAAAAATAATAAATAACAATAACAATAAGAAATAACAATAACAATAAGAAATAACAATAACATTATAAAATATCAATAACAATAAGAAATAACAATAACAATAAAAAATAACAATAACAATAAGAAATAACAATAACAATAAGAAATAACAATAACAATAAGAAATAACAATAACAATAGGAAATAACAATAACAATAACAAAAAGAAATAACAATAACAATAGGAAATAACAATAACAATAAGAAATAACAATAACAATAAGAAATAACAATAACAATAGGAAATAACAATAACAATAAGAAATAACAATAACTATAAGAAATAACAATAACAATAAGAAATAACAATAAGAAATAACAATAACAATAAGAAATAACAATAAGAAATAACAATAACAATAAGAAATAACAATAACAATAAAAAATAACAATAACAATAAGAAATAACAATAACAATAAGAAATAACAATAACAATAAGAAATAACAATAACAATAACAATAAGAAATAACAATAACAATAACAATAAGAAATATCAATAACAATAAGAAATAACAATAACAATAAGAAATAACAATAACAGTAAGAAATAACAATAACAATAAGAAATAAAAATAACAGTAAGAAATAACAATAACAATAAGAAATAACTATAACAATAAGAAATAACAATAACAATAACAATAAGAAATAACAATAACAAAAAGAAATAACAATAACAATAGGAAATAACAATAACAATAAGAAATAACAATAACAAAAAGAAATAACAATAACAATAAGAAATAACAATAACAATAAGAAATAACAATAACAATAAGAAATAGCAATAACAATAAGAAATAACAATAACAGTAAGAAATAACAATAACAATAAGAAATAACAATAACAATAAGAAATAACAATAACAATAAGAAATAACAATAAGAATAAGAAATAACAATAACAATAAGAAATAACAATAACAACAAGAAATAACAATATCAATAAGAATTAACAATAACAATAAAAAATAACAATAACAATAAGAAATAACAGTAACAATAAGAAATAAGAATAACAATAAGAAATAACAATAACAATAACAATAACAAAAAGAAATAACAATAACAATAGGAAATAAGAATAACAATAAGAAATAACAATAACAATAGGAAATAACAATAACAATAATAAATAACAATAACATTAAGAAATAACAATAACAATAAGAAATAAAAATAACAATAAGAAATAACAATAACAATAAGAAATAACAATAACAATAAGAAATAACAGTAACTATAAGAACTAACAATAACAATAAGAAATAACAATAACAATAAGAAATAAAAATAACAATAAGGAATAACAATAGCAATAAAAAATAACAATAACAAAAAGAAATAACAATAACAATAGGAAATAACAATATCAATAAGAAATAACAATAACAATAAGAAATAACAATAACAATAAGAAATAACAATAACAATAAGAAATAACAATAACAGTAAGAAATAACAATAAGAAATAACAATAACAATAAGAAATAACAATAATAATAAGAAAGAACAATAACAATAAGAAATAACAATAACAATAAGAAATAACAATAACAATAAGAAACAACAATAACAATAAGAATTAACAATAACAATAAGAAATAACAATAACAATAAGAAATAACAATAACAATAAGAAATAACAATAACAATAAGAAATAACAATAACAATAAGAAATAACAATAACAATAGGAAATAACAATAACAATAAGAAATAACAATAACAATAAGAAATAACAAAAACAATAAGAAATAACAATAACAATAAGAAATAACAATAACAATAAGAAATAACAATAACAATAAGAAATAACAATAACAATAGGAAATAACAATAACAATAAGAAATAACAATAACAATAGGAAATAACAATAACAATAAGAAATAACAATAACAATAAGAAATAACAATAACAATAGGAAATAACAATAACAATAATAAATAACAATAACAATAAGAAATAACAATAACAATAAGAAATAAAAATAACAATAAGAAATAACAATAACAATAAGAAATAAAAATAACAATAAGAAATAACAATAACAATAAGAATTAACAATATCAATAAGAATTAACAATAACAATAAGAAATAACAATAACAATAAGAAATAACAATAACAATAAGAAATAACAATAACAATAGGAAATAACAATAACAATAACAAAAAGAAATAACAATAACAATAGGAAATAACAATAACAATCAGAAATAACAATAACAATAAGAAATAACAATAACAATAGGAAATAACAATAACAATAAGAAATAACAATAACTATAAGAAATAACAATAACAATAAGAAATAACAATAACAATAAGAAATAACAATAACAATAAGAAATAACAATAACAATAAGAAATAACAATAAGAAATAACAATAAAAATAATAAATAACAATAACAATAAGAAATAACAATAACAATAACAATAAGAAATAACAATAACAAAAAGAAATAACAATAACAATAGGAAATAACAATAACAAAAAGAAATAACAATAACAATAAGAAATAGCAATAACAATAAGAAATAACAATAACAATAAGAAATAACAATAACAATAAGAAATAACAATAACAATAAGAAATAACAATAACAGTAAGAAATAACAATAACAATAAGAAATAAAAATAACAGTAAGAAATAACAATAACAATAAGAAATAACTATAACAATAAGAAATAACAATAGCAATAACAATAAGAAATAACAATAACAATAAGAAATAACAATAACAATAAAAAATAACAATAACAATAAGAAATAACAATAACAATAAGAAATAACAATAACAATAAGAAATAACAATAACAATAACAATAAGAAATAACAATAACAATAACAATAAGAAATATCAATAACAATAAGAAATAACAATAACAATAAGAAATAACAATAACAGTAAGAAATAACAATAACAATAAGAAATAAAAATAACAGTAAGAAATAACAATAACAATAAGAAATAACTATAACAATAAGAAATAACAATAGCAATAACAATAAGAAATAACAATAACAATAAGAAATAACAATAACAATAAGAAATAACAATAACAGTAAGAAATAACAATAACAATAAGAAATAAAAATAACAGTAAGAAATAACAATAACAATAAGAAATAACTATAACAATAAGAAATAACAATAACAATAACAATAAGAAATAACAATAACAAAAAGAAATAACAATAACAATAGGAAATAACAATAACAATAAGAAATAACAATAACAAAAAGAAATAACAATAACAATAAGAAGTAACAATAACAATAAGAAATAACAATAAGAAATAACAATAACAATAAGAAATAACAATAACAATAAGAAATAGCAATAACAATAAGAAATAACAATAACAGTAAGAAATAACAATAACAATAAGAAATAACAATAACAATAAGAAATAACAATAAGAATAAGAAATAACAATAACAATAAGAAATAACAATAACAACAAGAAATAACAATATCAATAAGAATTAACAATAACAATAAAAAATAACAATAACAATAAGAAATAACAGTAACAATAAGAAATAAGAATAACAATAAGAAATAACAATAACAATAACAATAACAATAACAAAAAGAAATAACAATAACAATAGGAAATAAGAATAACAATAAGAAATAACAATAACAATAGGAAATAACAATAACAATAATAAATAACAATAACATTAAGAAATAACAATAACAATAAGAAATAAAAATAACAATAAGAAATAACAATAACAATAAGAAATAACAATAACAATAAGAAATAACAGTAACTATAAGAACTAACAATAACAATAAGAAATAACAATAACAATAAGAAATAAAAATAACAATAAGGAATAACAATAGCAATAAAAAATAACAATAACAAAAAGAAATAACAATAACAATAGGAAATAACAATATCAATAAGAAATAACAATAACAATAAGAAATAACAATAACAATAAGAAATAACAATAACAATAAGAAATAACAATAACAGTAAGAAATAACAATAAGAAATAACAATAACAATAACAATAAGAAATAACAATAATAATAAGAAAGAACAATAACAATAAGAAATAACAATAACAATAAGAAATAACAATAACAATAAGAAATAACAATAACAATAAGAAAGAACAATAACAATAAGAAATAACAATAACAATAAGAAATAACAATAACAATAAGAAACAACAATAACAATAAGAATTAACAATAACAATAAGAAATAACAATAACAATAAGAAATAACAATAACAATAAGAAATAACAAAAACAATAAGAAATAACAATAACAATAAGAAATAACAATAACAATAAGAAATAACAATAACAATAAGAAATAACAATAACAATAGGAAATAACAATAACAATAAGAAATAACAATAACAATAGGAAATAACAATAACAATAAGAAATAACAATAACAATAAGAAATAACAATAACAATAGGAAATAACAATAACAATAATAAATAACAATAACAATAAGAAATAAAAATAACAATAAGAAATAACAATAACAATAAGAAATAAAAATAACAATAAGAAATAACAATAACAATAAGAATTAACAATATCAATAAGAATTAACAATAACAATAAGAAATAACAATAACAATAAGAAATAACAATAACAATAAGAAATAACAATAACAATAGGAAATAACAATAACAATAACAAAAAGAAATAACAATAACAATAGGAAATAACAATAACAATCAGAAATAACAATAACAATAAGAAATAACAATAACAATAGGAAATAACAATAACAATAAGAAATAACAATAACTATAAGAAATAACAATAACAATAAGAAATAACAATAACAATAAGAAATAACAATAACAATAAGAAATAACAATAACAATAAGAAATAACAATAAGAAATAACAATAACAATAAGAAATAACAATAAAAATAATAAATAACAATAACAATAAGAAATAACAATAACAATAACAATAAGAAATAACAATAACAAAAAGAAATAACAATAACAATAGGAAATAACAATAACAATAAGAAATAGCAATAACAATAAGAAATAACAATAACAATAAGAAATAACAATAACAATAAGAAATAACAATAACAATAAGAAATAACAATAACAATAATAAATAACAATAACTATAAGAAATAACAATAACAATAAGAAATAACAATAACAATAAGAAATAGCAATAACAATTAGATATAACAATAACAATAAGAAATAACAATAACAATAAGAAATAACAATAACAATAAGAAATAACAATAACAATGAGAAATAACAATAACAATAACAATAGGAAATAACAATAACAAAAAGAAATAACAATAATAATAGGAAATAACAATAACAATAAGAAATAAAAATAACAATAAGAAATAACAATAACAATAAGAAATAACAATAACAATAAGAAATAACAATAAGAAATAACAATAAGAATTAACAATAAGATATAACAATAAGAAATAACAATAACAATAAGAAATAACAATAACAATAAGAAGGAACAATAACAATAAGAAATAAAAATAACAATAAGAAATAACAATAACCATAAGAAATAACAATAACAATAAGAAATAACAATAACAATAAGAAATAACAATAACAATAAGAAATAACAATAACAATAAGAAATAACAATAACAATAAGAAATAACAATATCAGTAAGAAATAACAATAACAATAAGAAATAACAATAACAATAAGAAATAACAATAACAATAAAAAATAACAATAACAATAAGAAATAACAACAACAATAAAAAATAACAATAACAATAAGAAATAACAATATCAATAAGAAATAACAATAACAATAAGAAATAACAATAACAATAAGAAATAACAATATCAATAAGAAATAACAATAACAATAAGAAATAACAATAACAATAAGAAATAACAATAACAGTAAGAAATAACAATAAGAAATAACAATAACAATAACAATAAGAAATAACAATAATAATAAGAAAGAACAATAACAATAAGAAATAACAATAACAATAAGAAATAACAATAACAATAAGAAATAACAATAACAATAAGAAAGAACAATAACAATAAGAAATAACAATAACAATAAGAAATAACAATAACAATAAGAAACAACAATAACAATAAGAATTAACAATAACAATAAGAAATAACAATAACAATAAGAAATAACAATAACAATAAGAAATAACAAAAACAATAAGAAATAACAATAACAATAAGAAATAACAATAACAATAAGAAATAACAATAACAATAAGAAATAACAATAACAATAAGAAATAACAATAACAATAGGAAATAACAATAACAATAAGAAATAACAATAACAATAGGAAATAACAATAACAATAAGAAATAACAATAACAATAAGAAATAACAATAACAATAGGAAATAACAATAACAATAATAAAAAACAATAACAATAAGAAATAACAATAACAATAAGAAATAAAAATAACAATAAGAAATAACAATAACAATAAGAAATAAAAATAACAATAAGAAATAACAATAACAATAAGAATTAACAATATCAATAAGAATTAACAATAACAATAAGAAATAACAATAACAATAAGAAATAACAATAACAATAAGAAATAACAATAACAATAGGAAATAACAATAACAATAACAAAAAGAAATAACAATAACAATAGGAAATAACAATAACAATCAGAAATAACAATAACAATAAGAAATAACAATAACAATAGGAAATAACAATAACAATAAGAAATAACAATAACTATAAGAAATAACAATAACAATAAGAAATAACAATAACAATAAGAAATAACAATAACAATAAGAAATAACAATAAGAAATAACAATAACAATAAGAAATAACAATAAAAATAATAAATAACAATAACAATAAGAAATAACAATAACAATAAGAAATAACAATAACATTAAGAAATATCAATAACAATAAGAAATAACAATAACAATAAAAAATAACAATAACAATAACAATAAGAAATAACAATAACAATAAGAAATAACAATAACAATAGGAAATAACAATAACAATAACAAAAAGAAATAACAATAACAATAGGAAATAACAATAACAATAAGAAATAACAATAAGAAATAACAATAACAATAGGAAATAACAATAACAATAAGAAATAACAATAACTATAAGAAATAACAATAACAATAAGAAATAACAATAAGAAATAACAATAACAATAAGAAATAACAATAACAATAAGAAATAACAATAAGAAATAACAATAACAATAAGAAATAACAATAACAATAAAAAATAACAATAACAATAAGAAATAACAATAACAATAAGAAATAACAATAACAATAAGAAATAACAATAACAATAACAATAAGAAATAACAATAACAATAACAATAAGAAATATCAATAACAATAAGAAACAACAATAACAATAAGAAATAACAATAACAGTAAGAAATAACAATAACAATAAGAAATAAAAATAACAGTAAGAAATAACAATAACAATAAGAAATAACTATAACAATAAGAAATAACAATAACAATAACAATAAGAAATAACAATAACAAAAAGAAATAACAATAACAATAGGAAATAACAATAACAATAAGAAATAACAATAACAAAAAGAAATAACAATAACAATAAGAAGTAACAATAACAATAAGAAATAACAATAACAATAAGAAATAACAATAACAATAAGAAATAGCAATAACAATAACAGTAAGAAATAACAATAACAATAAGAAATAACAATAACAATAAGAAATAACAATAACAATAAGAAATAACAATAAGAATAAGAAATAACAATAACAATAAGAAATAACAATAACAACAAGAAATAACAATATCAATAAGAATTAACAATAACAATAAAAAATAACAATAACAATAAGAAATAACAGTAACAATAAGAAATAAGAATAACAATAAGATATAACAATAACAATAACAATAACAAAAAGAAATAACAATAACAATAGGAAATAAGAATAACAATAAGAAATAACAATAACAATAGGAAATAACAATAACAATAATAAATAACAATAACATTAAGAAATAACAATAACAATAAGAAATAAAAATAACAATAAGAAATAACAATAACAATAAGAAATAACAATAACAATAAGAAATAACAGTAACTATAAGAACTAACAATAACAATAAGAAATAACAATAACAATAAGAAATAAAAATAACAATAAGGAATAACAATAGCAATAAAAAATAACAATAACAAAAAGAAATAACAATAACAATAGGAAATAACAATATCAATAAGAAATAACAATAACAATAAGAAATAACAATAACAATAAGAAATAACAATAACAATAAGAAATAACAATAACAGTAAGAAATAACAATAAGAAATAACAATAACAATAACAATAAGAAATAACAAAAATAATAAGAAAGAACAATAACAATAAGAAATAACAATAACAATAAGAAATAACAATAACAATAAGAAATAACAATAACAATAAGAAAGAACAATAACAATAAGAAATAACAATAACAATAAGAAATAACAATAACAATAAGAAACAACAATAACAATAAGAATTAACAATAACAATAAGAAATAACAATAACAATAAGAAATAACAATAACAATAAGAAATAACAAAAACAATAAGAAATAACAATAACAATAAGAAATAACAATAACAATAAGAAATAACAATAACAATAAGAAATAACAATAACAATAAGAAATAACAATAACAATAGGAAATAACAATAACAATAAGAAATAACAATAACAATAGGAAATAACAATAACAATAAGAAATAACAATAACAATAAGAAATAACAATAACAATAGGAAATAACAATAACAATAATAAATAACAATAACAATAAGAAATAACAATAACAATAAGAAATAAAAATAACAATAAGAAATAACAATAACAATAAGAAATAAAAATAACAATAAGAAATAACAATAACAATAAGAATTAACAATATCAATAAGAAATAACAATAACAATAAGAAATAACAATAACAATAAGAAATAACAATAACAATAAGAAATAACAATAACAATAGGAAATAACAATAACAATAACAAAAAGAAATAACAATAACAATAGGAAATAACAATAACAATCAGAAATAACAATAACAATAAGAAATAACAATAACAATAGGAAATAACAATAACAATAAGAAATAACAATAACTATAAGAAATAACAATAACAATAAGAAATAACAATAACAATAAGAAATAACAATAACAATAAGAAATAACAATAACAATAAGAAATAACAATAAGAAATAACAATAACAATAAGAAATAACAATAAAAATAATAAATAACAATAACAATAAGAAATAACAATAACAATAACAATAAGAAATAACAATAACAAAAAGAAATAACAATAACAATAGGAAATAACAATAACAAAAAGAAATAACAATAACAATAAGAAATAGCAATAACAATAAGAAATAACAATAACAATAAGAAATAACAATAACAATAAGAAATAACAATAACAATAAGAAATAACAATAACAATAATAAATAACAATAACTATAAGAAATAACAATAACAATAAGAAATAACAATAACAATAAGAAATAGCAATAACAATTAGATATAACAATAACAATAAGAAATAACAATAACAATAAGAAATAACAATAACAATAAGAAATAACATTAACAATGAGAAATAACAATAACAATAACAATAGGAAATAACAATAACAAAAAGAAATAACAATAATAATAGGAAATAACAATAACAATAAGAAATAAAAATAACAATAAGAAATAACAATAACAATAAGAAATAACAATAACAATAAGAAATAACAATAACAATAAGAAATAACAATAACAAATAACAATAAGAAATAACAATAAGAATTAACAATAAGATATAACAATAAGAAATAACAATAACAATAAGAAATAACAATAACAATAAGAAGGAACAATAACAATAAGAAATAAAAATAACAATAAGAAATAACAATAACCATAAGAAATAACAATAACAATAAGAAATAACAATAACAATAAGAAATAACAATAACAATAAGAAATAACAATAACAATAAGAAATAACAATAACAATAAGAAATAACAATATCAGTAAGAAATAACAATAACAATAAGAAATAACAATAACCATAAGAAATAACAATAACAATAAAAAATAACAATAACAATAAGAAATAACAACAACAATAAAAAATAACAATAACAATAAGAAATAACAATATCAATAAGAAATAGCAATAACAATAAGAAATAGAAATAACAATAAGAAATAACAATAACAATAAGAATTAACAATATCAATAAGAAATAACAATAACAATAAGAAATAACAATACCAATAAGAAGGGACAATAACAATAAGAAATAACAATAGCAATAAGAAATAACAATAACAATAAGAAATAACAATAACAATAAGAAACAACAATAACAATAAGAAATAACAATAACAATAAAAAATAACAATAACAATAAGAAATAACCATAACAATAAGAAATAACAATAACAATAAGAAATAACAATAACAATAAGAAATAACAATAACAATAAGAAATAACAATAAAAATAAGAAATAACAATAACAATAAGAAATAACAATAACAATAAAAAATAACAATAACAATAAGAAATAACAACAAGAATAAAAAATAACAATAACAATAAGAAATAACAATATCAATAAGAAATAACAATAACAATAAGAAATAACAATAACAATAAGAAATAACAATATCAATAAGAAATAACAATAACAATAAAAAATAACAATAAAAATAAGAAATAACAATAACAATAAGAAATAACAATAACAATAAGAAATAACAATAACAATAACAATAAGAAATATCAATAACAATAAGAAATAACAATAACAATAAGAAATAACAATAACAATAAGAAATAAAAATAACAATAATAAATAACAATAACAATAAGAAATAACAATAACAATAAGAAATAGCAATAACAATAAGAAATAACAATAACAATAAGAAATAACAATATCAATAAGAATTAACAATAACAATAAGAAATAACAATAACAATAAGAAATAACAATAAAAATAAGAAATAACAATAAGAAATAACAATAACAATAAGAAATAACAATAAAAATAAGAAATAACAATAACAATAGGAAATAACAATAACAATAAGAAATAACAATAACAATAAGAAATAACAATAACAATAGGAAATAACAATAACAATAATAAATAACAATAACAATAAGAAATAACAATAACAATAAGAAATAACAATAACAATAAGAAATAACAATAACAATAAGAAATAACAATAACTATAAGAAATAACAATAAGAATAAGAAATAACAATAACAATAAGAAATAACAATAACAATAAGAAATAACAATAACAATAAGAAATAACAATAACAATAAGAAATAACACTAACAATAAGAAATAACAATAACAATAAGAAATAACAATAAAAATAAGAAATAACAATAACAATAACAATAACAATAACATTAAGAAATATCAATAACAATAAGAAATAACAATAAAAATAAAAAATAACAATAACAATAAGAAATAACAATAACAATAAGAAATAGCAATAACTATAAGAAATAACAATAACAATAAGAAATAACAATAACAATAACAATAAGAAATAACAATAACAAAAAGAAATAACAATAACAATAGGAAATAACAATAACAAAAAGAAATAGCAATAACAATAAGAAATAACAATAACAATAAGAAATAACAATAACAATAATAAATAACAATAACTATAAGAAATAACAATAACAATAAGAAATAACAATAACAATAAGAAATAGCAATAACAATTAGATATAACAATAACAATAAGAAATAACAATAACAATAAGAAATAACAATAACAATAAGAAATAACAATAACAATGAGAAATAACAATAACAATAACAATAGGAAATAACAATAACAAAAAGAAATAACAATAACAATAGGAAATAACAATAACAATAAGAAATAAAAATAACAATAAGAAATAACAATAACAATAAGAAATAACAATAACAATAAGAAATAACAATAACAATAAGAAATAACAATAACAATAAGAAATAACAATAACAAATAACAATAAGAAATAACAATAAGAATTAACAATAAGATATAACAATAAGAAATAACAATAACAATAAGAAGGAACAATAACAATAAGAAATAACAATAACAATAAGAAATAACAATAACAATAAGAAATAACAATAACAATAAGAAATAACAATATCAGTAAGAAATAACAATAACAATAAGAAATAACAATAACAATAAAAAATAACAATAACAATAAGAAATAACAACAACAATAAAAAATAACAATAACAATAAGAAATAACAATAAAAATAAGAAATAACAATATCAATAAGAAATAGCAATAACAATAAGAAATAGAAATAACAATAAAAAATAACAATAACAATAAGAATTAACAATATCAATAAGAAATAACAATAACAATAAGACATAACAATAACAATAAGAAGGGACAATAACAATAAGAAATAACAATAGCAATAAGAAATAACAATAACAATAAGAAATAAAAATAACAATAAGAAATAACAATACCAAATAACAATAAGAATTAACAATAAGAAATAACAATAACAATAAGAAGGAACAATAACAATAAGAAATAAAAATAACAATAAGAAATAACAATAACCATAAGAAATAACAATAACAATAAGAAATAACAATAACAATAAGAAATAACAATAACAATAAGAAATAACAATAACAATAAGAAATAACAATAACAATAAGAAATAACAATATCAGTAAGAAATAACAATAACAATAAGAAATAACAATAACAATAAAAAATAACAATAACAATAAGAAATAACAACAACAATAAAAAATAACAATAACAATAAGAAATAACAATAAAAATAAGAAATAACAATATCAATAAGAAATAGCAATAACAATAAGAAATAGAAATAACAATAAGAAATAACAATAACAATAAGAATTAACAATATCAATAAGAAATAACAATAACAATAAGACATAACAATAACAATAAGAAGGGACAATAACAATAAGAAATAACAATAGCAATAAGAAATAACAATAAGAAATAAAAATAACAATAAGAAACAACAATAACAATAAGAAATAACAATAACAATAAAAAATAACAATAACAATAAGAAATAACCATAACAATAAGAAATAACAAAAACAATAAGAAATAACAATAACAATAAGAAATAACAATAACAATAAGAAATAACAATAACAATAAGAAATAACAATAACAATAAGAAATAACAATATCAATAAGAAATAACAATAAAAATAAGAAATAACAATAACAATAAGAAATAACAATAACAATAAAAAATAACAATAACAATAAGAAATAACAATAACAATAAGAAATAACAACAAGAATAAAAAATAACAATATCAATAAGAAATAACAATAGCAATAAGAAATAACAATATCAATAAGAAATAACAATAACAATAAAAAATAACAATAAAAATAAGAAATAACAATAACAATAAGAAATAACAATAACAATAACAATAAGAAATATCAATAACAATAAGAAATAACAATAACAATAAGAAATAACAATAACAATAAGAAATAAAAATAACAATAAGAAATAACAATAACAATAAGAAATAATAATAACAATAAGAAATAACAATAAGAATAAGAAATAACAATAACAATAAGAAATAACAATAGCAATAAGGAATAACAATAGGAATAAAAAATAACAATAACAATAAGAAATAACAATAACAATAAGAAATAACAATAACAATGAGAAATAACAATAACAATAAGAAATAACAATATCAGTAAGAAATAACAATAACAATAAGAAATAACAATAACAATAAGAAATAACAATAACTATAAAAAATAACAATAACAATAAGAAATAACAACAACAATAAAAAATAACAATTACAATAAGAAATAACAATATCAATAAGAAATAACAATAACAATAAGAAATAACAATAACAATAAGAAATAACAATAACAATAATAAATAACAATAACTATAAGAAATAACAATAACAATAAGAAATAACAATAAAAATAAGAAATAACAATAACAATAACAATAAGAAATAACAATAACAATAAGAAATAACAATTACAACAACAATAAGAAATAACAATAACAATAAGAAATAACAATAACAATAGGAAATAACAATATCAATAAGAAATAACAATAACAATAAGAAATAACAATAACAATAAGAAATAACAATAACAATAAGAAATAACAATATCAATAAGAAATAACAATAAAAATAAGAAATAACAATAACAATAACAATAAGAAATAACAATTACAACAACAATAAGAAATAACAATAGCAATAAAAAATAACAATAACAATAAGAAATACCAATAACAATAGGAAATAACAATATCAATAAGAAATAACAATAACAATAAGAAATAACAATAAAAATAAGAAATAACAATAACAATAAGAAATAACAATAACAATAACAATAAGAAATATCAATAACAATAAGAAATAACAATAACAATAAGAAATAAAAATAACAATAAGAAATAACCATAACAATAAGAAATAACAATAACAATAAGAAATAACAATAACAATAAGAAATAACAATAACAATAAGAAATAGCAATAACAATAAGAAATAACAACAACAATAAAAAATAACAATTACAATAAGAAATAACAATATCAATAAGAAATAACAATATCAATAAGAAATAACAATAACAATAAGAAATAACAATAACAATAAGAAATAACAATAACAATAAGAAATAACAATAACTATAAGAAATAACAATAACAATAAGAAATAACAATAAAAATAAGAAATAACAATAACAATAACAATAAGAAATAACAATAATAATAAGAAATAACAATTACAACAACAATAAGAAATAACAATAACAATAGGAAATAACAATATCAATAAGAAATAACAATAACAATAAGAAATAACAATAACAATAAGAAATAACAATAACAATAAGAAATAACAATATCAATAAGAAATAACAATAAAAATTAGAAATAACAATAACAATAACAATAAGAAATAACAATAACAATAACAATAAGAAATAACAATTACAACAACAATAAGAAATAACAATAGCAATAAAAAATAACAATAACAATAAGAAATAACAATAACAATATCAATAAGAAATAACAATAACAATAAGAAATAACAATAACAATAAGAAATAACAATAACAATAAGAAATAACAATATCAGTAAGAAATAACAATAACAATAAGAAATAACAATAACAATAAGAAATAACAATAACAATAAAAAATAACAATAACAATAAGAAATAACAACAACAATAAAAAATAACAATAACAATAAGAAATAACAATAAAAATAAGAAATAACAATATCAATAAGAAATAGCAATAACAATAAGAAATAGAAATAACAATAAGAAATAACAATAACAATAAGAAATAACAATAACAATAAGAAGGAACAATAACAATAAGAAATAACAATAGCAATAAGAAATAACAATAACAATAAGAAATAACAATAACAATAAGAAACAACAATAACAATAAGAAATAACAATAACAATAAAAAATAACAATAACAATAAGAAATAACCATAACAATAAGAAATAACAAAAACAATAAGAAATAACAATAACAATAAGAAATAACAATAACAATAAGAAATAACAATAACAATAAGAAATAACAATAACAATAAGAAATAACAATATCAATAAGAAATAACAATAAAAATAAGAAATAACAATAACAATAATTCAATTCTCGTATGGCGTGCGTGCCTTTCTGCCTCACTAGTGTAGTTTTATATAAGTTCTACTCGTTTGTTAAAGTAGTGGATGTGGTGCTGTTATGTAGTATTCAATGCTTACCTTATTAATAACATTCATATGCCGTATTTTGTAAGTATTAATATTTAATCAAATATTTAATTTTTATAACCTATATGTTTGTTTACATTTAGTGCGGTATTAACTTGTACTAGTGGCGTGGTTGTTTGGCCTTAGTTGTCGCGACAGGACCGTACTTAATTTATATTTGAGGCCCACTTATTTATTCCTTTCGCCCTCTGTTGAATCTATTTTTTCCTTAACCGTGGCCCTCGTACCTTTGTTTGTCTTTTAAAGTCGTCACGATAGGCCGCGTGACGTGAAACGTGTGATCCTTCGTCTACACCCGTAGTCTCTCATAATAATGGTTAACAAATGTGGAATTTGTGATCAGGCGGTCACCCCAAGTACGCCTTTTATAAAATGTTCCGGAAAATGTTGTAAATCCATTCACATTAAATGTAGTGGCCTAAAGGATATTGAAATTTCGTGTCTAAACAATAAAAATATGAAATGGGTTTGTGTAAAATGTATTCAGTCATCGTTTCCTTTGCCTCGTAACGAATCATTTAATTTTAATTTTGATACATTGAACAAAATTATAACGGACCAATTTTTATTATTTAAAAATGAAATTATAAATATAATCGACTCGCGATTTAGTAAAATTGAATCGAAAATTTTGAATATAGAACAAGCTAATAAAACTCTTAGCCACGATATTGATAATATTAAATTAGCAATGTCCGATAAGAACTTTATAACCGAGGAGGTTATTGAAGAAATGTGTGAAAGATCTGCAAGAAAAAAGAACGTAATACTATTTAATCTCAATGAATCTCGAGCGAGTGCTCTTGCTGATAAAGTAAAGGATGACATTGCAGAAGTTAATTCTATTCTGCATAATAGAAATATTGATATTAAACCTGTTAAGGTATTTCGTTTGGGCATAAATAGTAACAACAATAGACCGAGGCCATTGAAATTAATATTTAATAACGACAATGATGCTTTGTGTGTTATTAAAAGTAACTCTGTTCAACCTGATTCGCGGATGAAATTTCGTCCTGATCGAACAAAAAAACAAATTGATTATTTCAACAAAATTAAGAACGAACTTGAATTACGAAAATCTCAAAATGAAACCAACATACACATAAAGTATAGAAATAATATCCCTTTCATTGCCTCTAACAATCGTTCTAATGTATCTCAGTTAAAAAACTAAATATATATTATCAAAACTGTGGCGGTATTCGAACTAAGCTTAAGGATTTGATGTTCTCAGTTAACTCAACTGATTTTGATATTATTATAATTTGTGAAACATGGTTATATAGCGACCTGGCTAATAGCTTATTACATTTCAACCAATATAATATTTATAGATCGGATCGTAGCGTTGATGGTGGTGTTAGAGGTGGTGGACTACTTATCGCAGTTAAGAAGTGCTTTAATTCGACACTTATTACCAAGTGTAATAAAATCGAACATATGTTTGTCTCTATTTCCATCAACAAAATTAATTATATAATTGGCTGTGTATATATTCCTCCCCGCTCGCCGGTTCATATTTATAATAGTCATGCCTACACTCTTGAAAGTCTATGTAACGATTATTCTAATTTTTTGATTTGTGGGGATTACAATCTGCCCAAAATTAATTGGTTCGATCAAATATCTATTGCGTCAAACCTAAACTCGCCTCATGGCAATTTGCTTCTAAATAGCTATAGTTTTTGCAATCTTAATCAAATTAACTTAATCCCGAATGCTCGAGCTGTATTTTTAGATTTGATATTCACGCAACTGACCAATGTCTCCGTTAACTTGGCAGATAATATTTTATTACCTACCAGTCAACATCATCCTGCATATTCAATTCAGTTACCTGTTATTATGACACCGACTTTACGCACATATGAGAAGACATTTTTATATAATTTAGGAGATTATGAAGCAATTAATATATTTTTTAATACTATCGATTGGGACGTAGAACTTTCCGGTAATGATATGAATAAAATTACTGATACCTTTTATTCCATTGTTTATTACGCTATAGACAACTTCATTCCATTTAAATATATATACAATTCTAATGCCTCTTTTCCTAAATATATGAATTCTGAATTAAAGCAACTTATTCGTAAGAAGAAAGCTGCCCATATTAAATATAAAAACACGGGACTTCCACAAGATTATGAAGATTTTTCCAACCTCAGAGCAGAGTGCAAGAAAATGAGTAAGATGGCCCATGATAACTATTTATTATCTGTTGAATCTAGGATTAATACTGATCCTAAATATTTTTGGCGATTTGTTAATGACAACCGCGGTAAAGAAACGTTACCTAATAGTATGGTATATAATGATGTTACTGCTAATACCGGTGAGGATATCACCAACCTATTCGCTGAATATTTTTCTTCAATATATGTAAACGGTAATGAGGTAATAAACTGTGAATATAAGAAGACTTTCCCAATTGGCCCTAATAATTTTTCGTTTTCCATCAGCAAAGAGGAAGTGTTTAATTCTATTTTAAACTTAAAAATTACAAATGTTGCAGGTCCTGATAAAATACCTAGCAGCTTTCTTGTTAATTGCATTTATTCGCTTTGTACACCAATACATATTTTATTTAGTAAATCATTAAAACTTGGCACCTTTCCGGATGCTTGGAAGATCGGCTACATCTCCCCAATATTTAAAGCAGGCGATCGTCATTCAATAAAAAATTACAGAGGAATTTGCATTCAATCATGTATACCTAAAATGCTTGACAAATTAACTTCAGAACAATTGGCTTGGTTTGCTAAAAGCATTATTATTCCACAACAGCATGGTTTTCTTTCGGGTCGTTCAACAGTATCTAATTTGTTGGTATACAAACATTTTGTATCATCTGCATTGGATGGAAATTATCAAGTTGACACAGTATACACCGACTTCGTCAAAGCTTTTGACAGAGTTAATATAGAGCTGTTGGTACGTAAACTATCTATTATGGGTTTACATGGACCTAGTCTTTCTTGGATAAACTCCTTCTTGCTTCATAGAATTCAAATTGTACGCATAAAAAATTTTTGTTCGACTCCAATTTCAGTGTCATCAGGTGTTCCGCAAGGATCTCATTGTGGGCCTATACTATTTTTACTTTTTATTAATGATTTGTACGTTGTATTAAAAAATAGTAATTTTTTAATGTATGCTGATGAAAATTTTCAAGACCATTAAATCCTTGAAGGACTGCTGTGAGTTACAGAATGATTTAAATAGTTTATATGTATGGTGTAATGAGAATCTACTTGACTTAAATATTAATAAGTGCGTTTCAATATCTTTCACGCGCTCTAAAAACATTATTGATTTTATTTACAAAATTAACGCAAGTCCACTCGAAAAAAAAACCGCAGTTACTGATCTCGGGGTTACTTTCGATTCTCATCTCAACTTTAACCAACATATTGACCTAATTTGCAATATGTCTCTCAAAAAATGGGGATTTGTATGGCATATTGGTAAAGAACTTGGCTTGGACTGTCTTCGATTACTATATTGTGCATTGGTTCGCTGCCACTTAGAATATGCGTCGGCAGTTTGGTCTCCACACACAGACATCAATTGTCACAAATTGGATAGGATTCAGAATAAATTTCTTAGAAATATGGAGTACAAGACAGGTCAAAGTCACATCCAGGGTTCATACACTAACATCATGTGCCAGCTTCGTATAGATTCGTTAGGAAAGAGAAGAGCGATCGCTGACCTGTGCTGTCTTCATCGTCTAATTAATGGTTCCTTGGACTGCCCTGACCTACTAGCAGAATTAGATTTCAACGTACCCAACAACAGGACCACCAGAAATACACCTCTCTTTCGTCAGAGTTTATATAATAGTAATATTGGTGCGAATAATTTAATACAGCGCAGTATGTCTATTGCTAATGGAATATTTAAAGAACCTTGGTTTAATTTATTTGATTCTTCTTATTCTTCGTTTAAAGTGAATTTAAAAAAGAAACTATTTATTTAATTTCTTGTTTAACTCTATCTGAAGTCTTTTTTATTTAAGTGTACTGCTTTTTGTCCATTTAAACTTCAGTTTCATTTTACTTATGTAGAATTCATAATATTATTTAATCTTTTTTTTTTATGTTTTAAATTTTGTAATTTCTATTGTAACTTAGTTTTAGTTTTATGCATAACATGTATTTATACTTATTATTGTAAATGGGGTTACCCGTCAATAAATTATTATTATTATTATTATTAATAAGAAATAACAATAACAATAAAAAATACCAATAACAATAAGAAATAACAATAACAATAAGAAATAACAACAAGAATAAAAAATAACAATAACAATAAGAAATAACAATATCAATAAGAAATAACAATAACAATAAGAAATAACAATAACAATAAGAAATAACAATATCAATAAGAAATAACAATAACAATAAAAAATAACAATAAAAATAAGAAATAACAATAACAATAAGAAATAACAATAACAATAACAATAAGAAATAACAATAACAATAACAATAAGAAATAACAATAACAATAAGAAATAACAATAACAATAAGAAATAAAAATAACAATAAGAAATAACAATAACAATAAGAAATAACAATAACAATAAGAAATAACAATAACAATAAGAAATAACAATAACAATAAGAAATAACAATAACAATAGCAATAAGGAATAACAATAGCAATAAAAAATAACAATAACAATAAGAAATAACAATAACAATAAGAAATAACAATATCAGTAAGAAATAACAATAACAATAAGAAATAACAATAACAATAAGAAATAACAATAACAATAAAAAATAACAATAACAATAAGAAATAACAACAACAATAAAAAATAACAATTTCAATAAGAAATAACAATATCAATAAGAAACAACAATAACAATAAGAAATAACAATAACAATAAGAAATAACAATAACAATAAGAAATAACAATAACTATAAGAAATAACAATAACAATAAGAAATAACAATAAAAATAAGAAATAACAATAACAATAACAATAAGAAATAACAATAACAATAAGAAATAACAATTACAACAACAATAAGAAATAACAATAACAATAAGAAATAACAATAACAATAGGAAATAACAATATCAATAAGAAATAACAATAACAATAAGAAATAACAATTACAATAAGAAATAACAATAACAATAAGAAATAACAATATCAATAAGAAATAACAATAAAAATAAGAAATAACAATAACAATAACAATAAGAAATAACAATAACAATAACAATAAGAAATAACAATTACAACAACAATAAGAAATAACAATAGCAATAAAAAATAACAATAACAATAAGAAATAACAATATCAATAAGAAATAACAATAACAATAAGAAATAACAATAACAATAAGAAATAACAATATCAATAAGAAATAACAATAACAATAAAAAATAACAATAAAAATAAGAAATAACAATAACAATAAGAAATAACTATAACAATAAGAAATAACAATAACAATAACAATAAGAAATAACAATAACAAAAAGAAATAACAATAACAATAGGAAATAACAATAACAATAAGAAATAACAATAACAAAAAGAAATAACAATAACAATAAGAATTAACAATAACAATAAGAAATAACAATAAGAAATAGCAATAACAATAAGAAATAACAATAACAGTAAGAAATAACAATAACAATAAGAAATAACAATAACAATAAGAAATAACAATAACAATAAGAAATAACAATAACAATAGGAAAAAAACAATAACAATAACAAAAAGAAATAACAATAACAATAGGAAATAACAATAACAATAAGAAATAACAATAACAATAAGAAATAACAATAACAATAGGAAATAACAATAACAATAATAAATAACAATAACAATAAGAAATAACAATAACAATAAGAAATAACAATAACAATAAGAAATAACAATAACAATAAGAAATAACAATAACTATAAGAAATAACAATAACAATAAGAAATAACAATAACAATAAGAAATAACAATAACAATAAGAAATAACAATAACAATAAGAAATAACAATAACAATAAGAAATAACAATAACAATAAGAAATAACAATAAAAATAAGAAATAACAATAACAATAACAATAACAATAACATTAAGAAATATCAATAACAATAAGAAATAACAATAACAATAAAAAATAACAATAACAATAAGAAATAACAATAACAATAAGAAATAGCAATAACTATAAGAAATAACAATAACAATAAGAAATAACAATAACAATAAGAAATAACAATAACAAAAAGAAATAACAATAACAATAGGAAATAACAATAACAAAAAGAAATAACAATAACAATAAGAAATAGCAATAACAATAAGAAATAACAATAACAATAAGAAATAACAATAACAATAAGAAATAACAATAACAATAATAAATAACAATAACTATAAGAAATAACAATAACAATAAGAAATAACAATAACAATAAGAAATAGCAATAACAATTAGATATAACAATAACAATAAGAAATAACAATAACAATAAGAAATAACAATAACAATAAGAAATAACAATAACAATGAGAAATAACAATAACAATAACAATAGGAAATAACAATAACAAAAAGAAATAACAATAACAATAGGAAATAACAATAACAATAAGAAATAAAAATAACAATAAGAAATAACAATAACAATAAGAAATAACAATAACAATAAGAAATAACAATAACAATAAGAAATAACAATAACAATAAGAAATAACAATAACAAATAACAATAAGAAATAACAATAAGAATTAACAATAAGATATAACAATAAGAAATAACAATAACAATAAGAAGGAACAATAACAATAAGAAATAAAAATAACAATAACCATAAGAAATAACAATAACAATAAGAAATAACAATAACAATAAGAAATAACAATAACAATAAGAAATAACAATAACAATAAGAAATAACAATAACAATAAGAAATAACAATATCAGTAAGAAATAACAATAACAATAAGAAATAACAATAACAATAAGAAATAACAATAACAATAAAAAATAACAATAACAATAAGAAATAACAACAACAATAAAAAATAACAATAACAATAAGAAATAACAATAAAAATAAGAAATAACAATATCAATAAGAAATAGCAATAACAATAAGAAATAGAAATAACAATAAGAAATAACAATAACAATAAGAATTAACAATATCAATAAGAAATAACAATAACAATAAGACATAACAATAACAATAAGAAGGGGCAATAACAATAAGAAATAACAATAGCAATAAGAAATAACAATAACAATAAGAAATAAAAATAACAATAAGAAACAACAATAACAATAAGAAATAACAATAAAAAATAACAATAACAATAAGAAATAACCATAACAATAAGAAATAACAAAAACAATAAGAAATAACAATAACAATAAGAAATAACAATAACAATAAGAAATAACAATAACAATAAGAAATAACAATAACAATAAGAAATAACAATATCAATAAGAAATAACAATAAAAATAAGAAATAACAATAACAATAAGAAATAACAATAACAATAAAAAATAACAATAACAATAAGAAATAACAATAACAATAAGAAATAACAACAAGAATAAAAAATAACAATAACAATAAGAAATAACAATATCAATAAGAAAAAACAATAACAATAAGAAATAACAATATCAATAAGAAATAACAATAACAATAAAAAATAACAATAAAAATAAGAAATAACAATAACAATAAGAAATAACAATAACAATAACAATAAGAAATATCAATAACAATAAGAAATAACAATAACAATAAGAAATAACAATAACAATAAGAAATAAAAATAACAATAAGAAATAACAATAACAATAAGAAATAACAATAACAATAAGAAATAATAATAACAATAAGAAATAACAATAAGAATAAGAAATAACAATAACAATAAGAAATAACAATAGCAATAAGGAATAACAATAGCAATAAAAAATAACAATAACAATAAGAAATAACAATAACAATAAGAAATAACAATAACAATAAGAAATAACAATAACAATAAGAAATAACAATATCAGTAAGAAATAACAATAACAATAAGTAATAACAATAACAATAAGAAATAACAATAACTATAAAAAATAACAATAACAATAAGAAATAACAACAACAATAAAAAATAACAATTACAATAAGAAATAACAATATCAATAAGAAATAACAATAACAATAAGAAATAACAATAACAATAAGAAATAACAATAACAATAAGAAATAACAATAACTATAAGAAATAACAATAACAATAAGAAATAACAATAAAAATAAGAAATAACAATAACAATAACAATAAGAAATAACAATAACAATAAGAAATAACAATTACAACAACAATAAGAAATAACAATATCAATAAGAAATAACAATAAAAATAAGAAATAACAATAACAATAACAATAAGAAATAACAATTACAACAACAATAAGAAATAACAATAGCAATAAAAAATAACAATAACAATAAGAAATACCAATAACAATAGGAAATAACAATATCAATAAGAAATAACAATAACAATAAGAAATAACAATAAAAATAAGAAATAACAATAACAATAAGAAATAACAATAACAATAACAATAAGAAATATCAATAACAATAAGAAATAAAAATAACAATAAGAAATAACAATAACAATAAGAAATAACAATAACAATAAGAAATAACAATAACAATAAGAAATAACAATAACAATAAGAAATAACAATAACAATAAGAAATAGCAATAACAATAAGAAATAACAACAACAATAAAAAATAACAATTACAATAAGAAATAACAATATCAATAAGAAATAACAATATCAATAAGAAATAACAATAACAATAAGAAATAACAATAACAATAAGAAATAACAATAACAATAAGAAATAACAATAACTATAAGAAATAACAATAACAATAAGAAATAACAATAAAAATAAGAAATAACAATAACAATAACAATAAGAAATAACAATAATAATAAGAAATAACAATTACAACAACAATAAGAAATAACAATAACAATAGGAAATAACAATATCAATAAGAAATAACAATAACAATAAGAAATAACAATAAAAATAAGAAATAACAATAACAATAAGAAATAACAATATCAATAAGAAATAACAATAAAAATTAGAAATAACAATAACAATAACAATAAGAAATAAAAATAACAATAACAATAAGAAATAACAATTACAACAACAATAAGAAATAACAATAGCAATAAAAAATAACAATAACAATAAGAAATAACAATAACAATATCAATAAGAAATAACAATAACAATAAGAAATAACAATAACAATAAGAAATAACAATAACAATAAGAAATAACAATATCAGTAAGAAATAACAATAACAATAAGAAATAACAATAACAATAAGAAATAACAATAACAATAAAAAATAACAATAACAATAAGAAATAACAACAACAATAAAAAATAACAATAACAATAAGAAATAACAATAAAAATAAGAAATAACAATATCAATAAGAAATAGCAATAACAATAAGAAATAGAAATAACAATAAGAAATAACAATAACAATAAGAAATAACAATAACAATAAGAAGGAACAATAACAATAAGAAATAACAATAGCAATAAGAAATAACAATAACAATAAGAAATAACAATAACAATAAGAAACAACAATAACAATAAGAAATAACAATAACAATAAAAAATAACAATAACAATAAGAAATAACCATAACAATAAGAAATAACAAAAACAATAAGAAATAACAATAACAATAAGAAATAACAATAACAATAAGAAATAACAATAACAATAAGAAATAACAATATCAATAAGAAATAACAATAAAAATAAGAAATAACAATAACAATAAGAAATAACAATAACAATAAAAAATAACAATAACAATAAGAAATAACAATAACAATAAGAAATAACAACAAGAATAAAAAATAACAATAACAATAAGAAATAACAATATCAATAAGAAATAACAATAACAATAAGAAATAACAATAACAATAAAAAATAACAATATCAATAAGAAATAACAATAACAATAAAAAATAACAATAAAAATAAGAAATAACAATAACAATAAGAAATAACAATAACAATAACAATAAGAAATAACAATAACAATAACAATAAGAAATATCAATAACAATAAGAAATAACAATAACAATAAGAAATAACAATAACAATAAGAAATAAAAATAACAATAAGAAATAACAATAACAATAAGAAATAACAATAACAATAAGAAATAACAATAACAATAAGAAATAACAATAACAATAAGAAATAACAATAACAATAAGAAATAACAATAACAATAAGAAATAACAATAACAATAGCAATAAGGAATAACAATAGAAATAAAAAATAACAATAACAATAAGAAATAACAATAACAATAAGAAATAACAATATCAGTAAGAAATAACAATAACAATAAGAAATAACAATAACAATAAGAAATAACAATAACAATAAAAAATAACAATAACAATAAGAAATAACAACAACAATAAAAAATAACAATTACAATAAGAAATAACAATATCAATAAGAAATAACAATAACAATAAGAAATAACAATAACAATAAGAAATAACAATAACAATAAGAAATAACAATAACTATAAGAAATAACAATAACAATAAGAAATAACAATAAAAATAAGAAATAACAATAACAATAACAATAAGAAATAACAATAACAATAAGAAATAACAATAACAATAAGAAATAACAATTACAACAACAATAAGAAATAACAATAACAATAAGAAATAACAATAACAATAAGAAATAACAATAACAATAGGAAATAACAATATCAATAAGAAATAACAATAACAATACGAAATATCAATAACAATAAGAAATAACAATAACAATAAGAAATAACAATATCAATAAGAAATAACAATAAAAATAAGAAATAACAATAACAATAAGAAATAACAATAACAATAACAATAAGAAATAACAATTACAACAACAATAAGAAATAACAATAGAAATAAAAAATAACAATAACAATAAGAAATAACAATAACAATAGGAAATAACAATATTAATAAGAAATAACAATAACAATAAGAAGTAACAATAACAATAAGAAATAACCATAACAATAACAATAAGAAATAACAATAACAATAAGAAATATCAATAACAATAAGAAATAACAATAACAATAAGAAATAACAATAACAGTAAGAAATAACAATAACAATAAGAAATAAAAATAACAGTAAGAAATAACAATAACAATAAGAAATAACAATAACAATAAGAAATAACTATAACAATAAGAAATAACAATAACAATAACAATAAGAAATAACAATAACAAAAAGAAATAACAATAACAATAGGAAATAACAATAACAATAAGAAATAACAATAACAAAAAGAAATAACAATAACAATAAGAATTAACAATAACAATAAGAAATAACAATAACAATAAGAAATAGCAATAACAATAAGAAATAACAATAACAGTAAGAAATAACAATAACAATAAGAAATAACAATAACAATAAGAAATAACAATAACAATAAGAAATAACAATAACAATAAGAAATAACAATATCAATAAGAATTAACAATAACAATAAGAAATAACAATAACAATAAGAAATAACAATAACAATAAGAAATAACAGTAACAATAAGAAATAACAATAACAATAAGAAATAACAATAACAATAAGAAATAACAATAACAATAGGAAATAACAATAACAATAACAATAAGAAATAACAATAACAAAAAGAAATAACAATAACAATAGGAAATAAGAATAACAATAAGAAATAACAATAACAATAGGAAATAACAATAACAATAAGAAATAACAATAACAATAAGAAATAACAATAACAATAAGGAATAACAATAGCAATAAAAAATAACAATAACAATAAGAAATAACAATAACAATAGGAAATAACAATATCAAAAAGAAATAACAATAACAATAAGAAATAACAATAACAATAAGAAATAACAATAACAATAAGAAATAACAATAACAGTAAGAAATAATAATAAGAAATAACAATAACAATAACAATAAGAAATAACAATAATAATAAGAAAGAACAATAACAATAAGAAATAACAATAACAATAAGAAATAACAATAACAATAAGAAATAACAATAACAATAAGAAGGAACAATAACAATAAGAAATAACAATAACAATAAAAAATAACAATAACAATAAGAAACAACAATAACAATAACAAATAACTATAACAATAAGAAATAACAATAACAATAACAATAAGAAATAACAATAACAATAGGAAATAACAATAACAATAAGAAATAACAATAACAAAAAGAAATAACAATAACAATAAGAATTAACAATAACAATAAGAAATAACAATCAGAAATAGCAATAACAATAAGAAATAACAATAACAGTAAGAAATA
Organism: Ontholestes murinus; assembly: GCA_963969525.1. Lineage (NCBI taxonomy): Eukaryota > Metazoa > Arthropoda > Insecta > Coleoptera > Staphylinidae > Ontholestes > Ontholestes murinus. Next base: position 405,602 of record CAXAKX010000791.1, read on the forward strand.
ACAATAACAATAAGAAATAACAATAACAATAAGAAATAACAATAACAATAAGAAATAACAATAACAATAAGAAATAACAATAACAATAAGAAATAACAATAACAATAAGAAATAACAATATCAATAAGAATTAACAATAACAATAAGAAATAACAATAACAATAAGAAATAACAATAACAATAAGAAATAACAGTAACAATAAGAAATAACAATAACAATAAGAAATAACAATAACAATAAGAAATAACAATAACAATAGGAAATAACAATAACAATAACAATAAGAAATAACAATAACAAAAAGAAATAACAATAACAATAGGAAATAAGAATAACAATAAGAAATAACAATAACAATAGGAAATAACAATAACAATAAGAAATAACAATAACAATAAGGAATAACAATAGCAATAAAAAATAACAATAACAATAAGAAATAACAATAACAATAGGAAATAACAATATCAATAAGAAATAACAATAACCATAAGAAATAACAATAACAATAAGAAATAACAATAACAGTAAGAAATAACAATAAGAAATAACAATAACAATAAGAAATAACAATAATAATAAGAAAGAACAATAACAATAAGAAATAACAATAACAATAAGAAATAACAATAACAATAAGAAATAACAATAACAATAAGAAGGAACAATAACAATAAGAAATAACAATAACAATAAGAAATAACAATAACAATAAGAAACAACAATAATAATAAGAAATAACTATAACAATAAGAAATAACAATAACAATAACAATAAGAAATAACAATAACAATAGGAAATAACAATAACAATAAGAAATAACAATAACAAAAAGAAATAACAATAACAATAAGAATTAACAATAACAATAAGAAATAACAATAAGAAATAGCAATAACAATAAGAAATAACAATAACAGTAAGAAATAACAATAACAATAAGAAATAACAATAACAATAAGAAATAACAATAACAATAAGAAATAACAATAACAATAAGAAATAACAATAACAATAAGAAATAACAATAACAATAAGAAATAACAATATCAATAAGAATTAACAATAACAATAAGAAATAACAATAACAATAAAAAATAACAATAACAATAAGAAATAACCATAACAATAAGAAATAACAAAAACAATAAGAAATAACAATAACAATAAGAAATAACAATAACAATAAGAAATAACAATAACAATAAGAAATAACAATAACAATAAGAAATAACAATATCAATAAGAAATAACAATAAAAATAAGAAATAACAATAACAATAAGAAATAACAATAACAATAAAAAATAACAATAACAATAAGAAATAACAATAACAATAAGAAATAACAACAAGAATAAAAAATAACAATAACAATAAGAAATAGCAATATCAATAAGAAATAACAATAACAATAAGAAATAACAATAACAATAAGAAATAACAATATCAATAAGAAATAACAATAACAATAAAAAATAACAATAACAATAAGAAATAACAATAACAATAACAATAAGAAATAACAATAACAATAACAATAAGAAATATCAATAACAATAAGAAATAACAATAACAATAAGAAATAACAATAACAATAAGAAATAACAATAACAATAAGAAATAACAATAACAATAAGAAATAACAATAACAATAAGAAATAACAATAACAATAAGAAATAACAATAACAATAAGAAATAACAATAACAATAGCAATAAAAAATAACAATAACAATAAGAAATAACAATAACAATAAGAAATAACAATATCAGTAAGAAATAACAATAACAATAAGAAATAACAATAACAATAAGAAATAACAATAACAATAAAAAATAACAATAACAATAAGAAATAACAACAACAATAAAAAATAACAATTACAATAAGAAATAACAATATCAATAAGAAATAACAATAACAATAAGAAATAACAATAACAATAAGAAATAACAATAACTATAAGAAATAACAATAACAATAAGAAATAACAATAAAAATAAGAAATAACAATAACAATAACAATAAGAAATAACAATAACAATAAGAAATAACAATTACAACAACAATAAGAAATAACAATAACAATAAGAAATAACAATAACAATAAGAAATAACAATAACAATAAGAAATAACAATAACAATAAAAAATAACAATAACAATAAGAAATAACAACAACAATAAAAAATAACAATAAAAATAAGAAATAACAATATCAATAAGAAATAGCAATAACAATAAGAAATAACAATAACAATAAGAAGGAACAATAACAATAAGAAATAACAATAGCAATAAGAAATAACAATAACAATAAGAAATAACAATAACAATAAGAAACAACAATAACAATAAGAAATAACAATAACAATAAAAAATAACAATAACAATAAGAAATAACCATAACAATAAGAAATAACAAAAACAATAAGAAATAGCAATAACAATAAGAAATAACAATAACAATAAGAAATAACAATAACAATAAGAAATAACAATAACAATAAGAAATAACAATATCAATAAGAAATAACAATAAAAATAAGAAATAACAATAACAATAAGAAATAACAATAACAATAAAAAATAACAATAACAATAAGAAATAAAAATAACAATAAGAAATAACAACAAGAATAAAAAATAACAATAACAATAAGAAATAACAATATCAATAAGAAATAACAATAACAATAAGAAATAACAATAACAATAAGAAATAACAATATCAATAAGAAATAACAATAACAATAAAAAATAACAATAAAAATAAGAAATAACAATAACAATAAGAAATAACAATAACAATAACAATAAGAAATAACAATAACAATAACAATAAGAAATATCAATAACAATAAGAAATAACAATAACAATAAGAAGTAACAATAACAATAAGAAATAAAAATAACAATAAGAAATAACAATAACAATAAGAAATAACTATAACAATAAGAAATAACTATAACAATAAGAAATAACAATAACAATAGCAATAAGGAATAACAATAGAAATAAAAAATAACAATAACAATAAGAAATAACAATAACAATAAGAAATAACAATAACAATAAGAAATAACAATATCAGTAAGAAATAACAATAACAATAAGAAATAACAATAACAATAAGAAATAACAATAACAATAAAAAATAACAATAACAATAAGAAATAACAACAACAATAAAAAATAACAATTACAATAAGAAATAACAATATCAATAAGAAATAACAATAACAATAAGAAATAACAATAACAATAAGAAATAACAATAACAATAAGAAATAACAATAACTATAAGAAATAACAATAACAATAAGAAATAACAATAAAAATAAGAAATAACAATAACAATAACAATAAGAAATAACAATAACAATAAGAAATAACAATTACAACAACAATAATAAATAACAATAACAATAAGAAATAACAATAACAATAAGAAATAACAATAACAATAGGAAATAACAATATCAATAAGAAATAACAATAACAATAAGAAATAACAATAACAATAAGAAATAACAATAACAATAAGAAATAACAATATCAATAAGAAATAACAATAAAAATAAGAAATAACAATAACAATAACAATAAGAAATAACAATAACAATAACAATAAGAAATAACAATTACAACAACAATAAGAAATAACAATAGCAATAAAAAATAACAATAACAATAACAATAGGAAATAACAATATTAATAAGAAATAACAATAACAATAAGAAATAACAATAACAATAAGAAATAACAATAACAATAACAATAAGAAATAACAATAACAATAAGAAATATCAATAACAATAAGAAATAACAATAACAATAAGAAATAACAATAACAGTAAGAAATAACAATAACAATAAGAAATAAAAATAACAGTAAGAAATAACAATAACAATAAGAAATAACAATAACAATAAGAAATAACTATAACAATAAGAAATAACAATAACAATAACAATAAGAAATAACAATAACAAAAAGAAATAACAATAACAATAGGAAATAACAATAACAATAAGAAATAACAATAACAAAAAGAAATAACAATAACAATAGGAAATAACAATAACAATAAGAAATAACAATAACAAAAAGAAATAACAATAACAATAAGAATTAACAATAACAATAAGAAATAACAATAAGAAATAACAATAACAATAAGAAATAGCAATAACAATAAGAAATAACAATAACAGTAAGAAATAACAATAACAATAAGAAATAACAATAACAATAAGAAATAACAATAACAATAAGAAATAACAATAACAATAAGAAATAACAATAACAATAAGAAATAACAATAACAATAAGAAATAACAATAACAATAAGAAATAACAATAACAATAAGAAATAACAATAACAATAAGAAATAACAATAACAATAAGAAATAACAGTAACAATAAGAAATAACAATAACAATAAGAAATAACAATAACAATAAGAAATAACAATAACAATAGGAAATAACAATAACAATAACAATAAGAAATAATAATAACAATAAGAAATAACAATAACAATAAGAAATAACAATAACAATAAGAGATAACAATAACAATAGGAAATAACAATAACAATAAGAAATAACAATAACAATAAGAAATAACAATAACAATAAGGAATAACAATAGCAATAAAAAATAACAATAACAATAAGAAATAACAATAACAATAAGAAATAACAATAACAATAGGAAATAACAATAACAATAAGAAATAACAATAACAAAAAGAAATAACAATAACAATAAGAATTAACAATAACAATAAGAAATAACAATCAGAAATAGCAATAACAATAAGAAATAACAATAACAGTAAGAAATAACAATAACAATAAGAAATAACAATAACAATAAGAAATAACAATAACAATAAGAAATAACAATAACAATAAGAAATAACAATAACAATAAGAAATAACAATATCAATAAGAATTAACAATAACAATAAGAAATAACAATAACAATAAGAAATAACAATAACAATAAGAAATAACAGTAACAATAAGAAATAACAATAACAATAAGAAATAACAATAACAATAGGAAATAACAATAACAATAACAACAAGAAATAACAATAACAATAAGAAATAACAATAACAATAGGAAATAACAATAACAATAACAACAAGAAATAACAATAACAAAAAGAAATAACAATAACAATAGGAAATAAGAATAACAATAAGAAATAACAATAACAATAGGAAATAACAATAACAATAAGAAATAACAATAACAATAAGGAATAACAATAGCAATAAAAAATAACAATAACAATAACAATAAGAAATAACAATAACAATAAGAAATAACAATTACAACAACAATAAGAAATAACAATAACAATAAGAAATAACAATTACAACAACAATAAGAAATAACAATAACAATAAGAAATAACAATAACAATAAGAAATAACAATAACAATAGGAAATAACAATATTAATAAGAAATAACAATAACAATAAGAAATAACAATAACAATAAGAAATAACAATAACAATAAGAAATAACAATATCAATAAGAAATAACAATAAAAATAAGAAATAACAATAACAATAACAATAAGAAATAACAATAACAATAAGAAATAACAATTACAACAACAATAAGAAATAACAATAGCAATAAAAAATAACAATAACAATAAGAAATAACAATAACAATAGGAAATAACAATATTAATAAGAAATAACAATAACAATAAGAAATTACAATAACAATAAGAAATAACAATAACAATAAGAAATAACAATATCAATAAGAAATAACAATAACAATAAGAAATAACAATAACAATAAGAAATAACAATAACAATAAGAAATAACAATAACTATAAGAAATAACAATAACAATAAGAAATAACAATAAAAATAAGAAATAACAATAACAATAACAATAAGAAATAACAATAACAATAAGAAATAACAATTACAACAACAATAAAAAATAACAATAACAATAAGAAATAACAATAACAATAAGAAATAACAATAACAATAGGAAATAACAATATTAATAAGAAATAACAATAACAATAAGAAATAACAATAACAATAAGAAATAACAATAACAATAAGAAATAACAATATCAATAAGAAATAACAATAAAAATAAGAAATAACAATAACAATAACAATAAGAAATAACAATAACAATAAGAAATAACAATTACAACAACAATAAGAAATAACAATAGCAATAAAAAATAACAATAACAATAAGAAATAACAATAACAATAGGAAATAACAATATTAATAAGAAATAACAATAACAATAAGAAATTACAATAACAATAAGAAATAACAATAACAATAAGAAATAACAATATCAATAAGAAATAACAATAACAATAAGAAATAACATTAACAATAAGAAATAACAATAACAATAAGAAATAACAATAACAATAAAAAATAACAATAAAAATAAGAAATAACAATAACAATAAGAAATAACAATAACAATAACAATAAGAAATAACAATAACAATAAGAAATATCAATAACAATAAGAAATAACAATAACAATAAGAAATAACAATAACAGTAAGAAATAACAATAACAATAAGAAATAAAAATAACAGTAAGAAATAACAATAACAATAAGAAATAACAATAACAATAAGAAATAACTATAACAATAAGAAATAACAATAACAATAACAATAAGAAATAACAATAATAATAATAAAGAACAATAACAATAAGAAATAACAATAACAATAAGAAATAACAATAACAATAAGAAGGGACAATAACAATAAGAAATAACAATAACAATAAGAAATAACAATAACAATAAGAAACAACAATAACAATAAGAAATAACTATAACAATAAGAAATAACAATAACAATAACAATAAGAAATAACAATAACAATAGGAAATAACAATAACAATAAGAAATAACAATAACAAAAAGAAATAACAATAACAATAAGAATTAACAATAACAATAAGAAATAACAATAAGAAATAGCAATAACATTAAGAAATAACAATAACAGTAAGAAATAACAATAACAATAAGAAATAACAATAACAATAAGAAATAACAATAACAATAAGAAATAACAATAACAATAAGAAATAACAATAACAATAAGAAATAACAATAACAATAAGAAATAACAATATCAATAAGAATTAACAATAACAATAAGAAATAACAATAACAATAAAAAATAACAATAACAATAAGAAATAACCATAACAATAAGAAATAACAAAAACAATAAGAAATAACAATAACAATAAGAAATAACAATAACAATAAGAAATAACAATAACAATAAGAAATAACAATAACAATAAGAAATAACAATATCAATAAGAAATAACAATAAAAATAAGAAATAACAATAACAATAAGAAATAACAATAACAATAAAAAATAACAATAACAATAAGAAATAACAATAACAATAAGAAATAACAACAAGAATAAAAAATAACAATAACAATAAGAAATAACAATATCAATAAGAAATAACAATAACAATAAGAAATAACAATAACAATAAGAAATAACAATATCAATAAGAAATAACAATAACAATAAGAAATAACAATAACAATAAGAAATATCAATAACAATAAGAAATAACAATAACAATAAGAAATAACAATAACAATAAGAAATAAAAATAACAATAAGAAATAACAATAACAATAACAATAAGAAATAACAATAACAATAAGAAATAAAAATAACAATAAGAAATAACAATAACAATAACAATAAGAAATAACAATAACAATAAGAAATAACCATAACAATAAGAAATAACAATAACAATAGCAATAAGGAATAACAATAGCAATAAAAAATAACAATAACAATAAGAAATAACAATAACAATAAGAAATAACAATATCAGTAAGAAATAACAATAACAATAAGAAATAACAATAACAATAAGAAATAACAATAACAATAAAAAATAACAATAACAATAAGAAATAACAACAACAATAAAAAATAACAATTACAAGAAGAAATAACAATATCAATAAGAAATAACAATATCAATAAGAAATAACAATAACAATAAGAAATAACTAAAACAATAAGAAATAACAATAACAATAAGAAATAACAATAAATATAAGAAATAACAATAACAATAAGAAATAACAATAAAAATAAGAAATAACAATAACAATAACAATAAGAAATAACAATAACAATAAGAAATAACAATTACAACAACAATAAGAAATAACAATAACAATAAGAAATAACAATAACAATAGGAAATAACAATATCAATAAGAAATAACAATAACAATAAGAAATAACAATAACAATAAGAAATAACAATAACAATAAGAAATAACAATAACAATAAGAAATAACAATATCAATAAGAAATAACAATAAAAATAAGAAATAACAATAACAATAACAATAAGAAATAACAATAACAATAACAATAAGAAATAACAATTACAACAACAATAAGAAATAACAATAGCAATAAAAAATAACAATAACAATAAGAAATAACAATAACAATAGGAAATAACAATATTAATAAGAAATAACAATAACAATAAGAAATTACAATAACAATAAGAAATAACAATAACAATAAGAAATAACAATATCAATAAGAAATAACAATAACAATAAGAAATAACAATAACAATAAGAAATAACAATAACAATAAGAAATAACAATAACTATAAGAAATAACAATAACAATAAGAAATAACAATAAAAATAAGAAATAACAATAACAATAAGAAATAACAATAACAATAAGAAATAACAATAACAATAAGAAATAACAATAACAATAGGAAATAACAATATCAATAAGAAATAACAATAACAATAAGAAATAACAATAACAATAAGAAATAACAATAACAATAAGAAATAACAATATCAATAAGAAATAACAATAAAAATAAGAAATAACAATAACAATAACAATAAGAAATAACAATAACAATAACAATAAGAAATAACAATTACAACAACAATAAGAAATAACAATAGCAATAAAAAATAACAATAACAATAAGAAATAACAATAACAATAGGAAATAACAATATTAATAAGAAATAACAATAACAATAAGAAATTACAATAACAATAAGAAATAACAATAACAATAAGAAATAACAATATCAATAAGAAATAACAATAACAATAAGAAATAACATTAACAATAAGAAATAACAATAACAATAAGAAATAACAATAACAATAAAAAATAACAATAAAAATAAGAAATAACAATAACAATAAGAAATAACAATAACAATAACAATAAGAAATAACAATAACAATAAGAAATATCAATAACAATAAGAAATAACAATAACAATAAGAAATAACAATAACAGTAAGAAATAACAATAACAATAAGAAATAAAAATAACAGTAAGAAATAACAATAACAATAAGAAATAACAATAACAATAAGAAATAACTATAACAATAAGAAATAACAATAACAATAACAATAAGAAATAACAATAATAATAATAAAGAACAATAACAATAAGAAATAACAATAACAATAAGAAATAACAATAACAATAAGAAATAACAATAACAATAAGAAGGGACAATAACAATAAGAAATAACAATAACAATAAGAAATAACAATAACAATAAGAAACAACAATAACAATAAGAAATAACTATAACAATAAGAAATAACAATAACAATAACAATAAGAAATAACAATAACAATAGGAAATAACAATAACAATAAGAAATAACAATAACAAAAAGAAATAACAATAACAATAAGAATTAACAATAACAATAAGAAATAACAATAAGAAATAGCAATAACATTAAGAAATAACAATAACAGTAAGAAATAACAATAACAATAAGAAATAACAATAACAATAAGAAATAACAATAACAATAAGAAATAACAATAACAATAAGAAATAACAATAACAATAAGAAATAACAAGAGCAATAAGAAATAACAATATCAATAAGAATTAACAATAACAATAAGAAATAACAATAACAATAAGAAATAACCATAACAATAAGAAATAACAAAAACAATAAGAAATAACAATAACAATAAGAAATAACAATAACAATAAGAAATAACAATAACAATAAGAAATAACAATAACAATAAGAAATAACAATATCAATAAGAAATAACAATAAAAATAAGAAATAACAATAACAATAAGAAATAACAATAACAATAAAAAATAACAATAACAATAAGAAATAACAATAACAATAAGAAATAACAACAAGAATAAAAAATAACAATAACAATAAGAAATAACAATATCAATAAGAAATAACAATAACAATAAGAAATAACAATAACAATAAGAAATAACAATATCAATAAGAAATAACAATAACAATAAAAAATAACAATAAAAATAAGAAATAACAATAACAATAAGAAATAACAATAACAATAACAATAAGAAATAACAATAACAATAACAATAAGAAATATCAATAACAATAAGAAATAACAATAACAATAAGAAATAACAATAACAATAAGAAATAAAAATAACAATAAGAAATAACAATAACAATAACAATAAGAAATAACAATAACAATAAGAAATAACCATAACAATAAGAAATAACAATAACAATAGCAATAAGGAATAACAATAGCAATAAAAAATAACAATAACAATAAGAAATAACAATAACAATAAGAAATAACAATATCAGTAAGAAATAACAATAACAATAAGAAATAACAATAACAATAAGAAATAACAATAACAATAAAAAATAACAATAACAATAAGAAATAACAACAACAATAAAAAATAACAATTACAATAAGAAATAACAATATCAATAAGAAATAACAATATCAATAAGAAATAACAATAACAATAAGAAATAACTAAAACAATAAGAAATAACAATAACAATAAGAAATAACAATAACTATAAGAAATAACAATAACAATAAGAAATAACAATAAAAATAAGAAATAACAATAACAATAACAATAAGAAATAACAATAACAATAAGAAATAACAATTACAACAACAATAAGAAATAACAATAACAATAAGAAATAACAATAACAATAGGAAATAACAATATCAATAAGAAATAACAATAAGAAATAACAATAACAATAAGAAATAACAATAACAATAAGAAATAACAATATCAATAAGAAATAACAATAAAAATAAGAAATAACAATAACAATAACAATAAGAAATAACAATAACAATAACAATAAGAAATAACAATTACAACAACAATAAGAAATAACAATAGCAATAAAAAATAACAATAACAATAAGAAATAACAATAACAATAGGAAATAACAATATTAATAGGAAATAACAATAACAATAAGAAATTACAATAACAATAAGAAATAACAATAACAATAAGAAATAACAATATCAATAAGAAATAACAATAACAATAAGAAATAACATTAACAATAAGAAATAACAATAACAATAAGAAATAACAATAACAATAAAAAATAACAATAAAAATAAGAAATAACAATAACAATAAGAAATAACAATAACAATAACAATAAGAAATAACAATAACAATAAGAAATATCAATAACAATAAGAAATAACAATAACAATAAGAAATAACAATAACAGTAAGAAATAACAATAACAATAAGAAATAAAAATAACAGTAAGAAATAACAATAAGAAATAACAATAACAATAAGAAATAACTATAACAATAAGAAATAACAATAACAATAACAATAAGAAATAACAATAACAAAAAGAAATAACAATAACAATAGGAAATAACAATAACAATAAGAAATAACAATAACAAAAAGAAATAACAATAACAATAAGAATTAACAATAACAATAAGAAATAACAATAAGAAATAACAATAACAATAAGAAATAGCAATAACAATAAGAAATAACAATAACAATAAGAAATAACAATAACAATAAGAAATAACAATAACAATAAGAAATAACAATAACAATAAGAAATAACAATAACAATAAGAAATAACAATAACAATAAGAAATAACAATATCAATAAGAATTAACAATAACAATAAGAAATAACAATAACAATAAGAAATAACAATAACAATAAGAAATAACAGTAACAATAAGAAATAACAATAACAATAAGAAATAACAATAACAATAAGAAATAACAATAACAATAGGAAATAGCAATAACAATAACAATAAGAAATAACAATAACAAAAAGAAATAACAATAACAATAGGAAATAAGAATAACAATAAGAAATAACAATAACAATAGGAAATAACAATAACAATAAGAAATAACAATAACAATAAGGAATAACAATAGCAATACAAAATAACAATAACAATAAGAAATAACAATAACAATAGGAAATAACAATATCAATAAGAAATAACAATAACAATAAGAAATAACAATAACAATAAGAAATAACAATAACAATAAGAAATAACAATAACAATAAGAAATAACAATAACAATAAGAAATAACAATAACAATAAGAAATAACAATAACAATAAGAAATAACAATAACAATAAGAAATAACAATATCAATAAGAATTAACAATAACAATAAGAAATAACAATAACAATAAGAAATAACAATAACAATAAGAAATAACAGTAACAATAAGAAATAACAATAACAATAAGAAATAACAATAACAATAAGAAATATCAATAACAATAGGAAATAACAATAACAATAACAATAAGAAATAACAATAACAAAAAGAAATAACAATAACAATAGGAAATAAGAATAACAATAAGAAATAACAATAACAATAGGAAATAACAATAACAATAAGAAATAACAATAACAATAAGGAATAACAATAGCAATAAAAAATAACAATAACAATAAGAAATAACAATAACAATAGGAAATAACAATATCAATAAGAAATAACAATAACAATAAGAAATAACAATAACAATAAGAAATAACAATAACAATAAGAAATAACAATAACAGTAAGAAATAACAATAAGAAATAACAATAATAATAAGAAAGAACAATAACAATAAGAAATAACAATAACAATAAGAAATAACAATAACAATAAGAAATAACAATAACAATAAGAAGGAACAATAACAATAAGAAATAACAATAACAATAAGAAATAACAATAACAATAAGAAACAACAATAACAATAACGAATAACTATAACCATAAGAAATAACAATAACAATAGGAAATAACAATAACAATAAGAAATAACAATAACAAAAAGAAATAACAATAACAATAAGAATTAACAATAACAATAAGAAATAACAATAAGAAATAACAATAACAGTAAGAAATAACAATAACAATAAGAAATAACAATAACAATAAGAAATAACAATAACAATAAGAAATAACAATAACAATAAGAAATAACAATAACAATAAGAAATAACAATAACAATAAGAAATAACAATAACAATAAGAAATAACACTATCAATAAGAATTAACAATAACAATAAGAAATAACAATTACAATAAGAAATAACAATAACAATAAGAAATAACAGTAACAATAAGAAATAACAATAACAATAAGAAATAACAATAACAATAAGAAATAACAATAACAATAGGAAATAACAATAACAATAACAATAAGAAATAACAATAACAAAAAGAAATAACAATAACAATAGGAAATAAGAATAACAATAAGAAATAACAATAACAATAGGAAATAACAATAACAATAATAAATAACAATAACAATAAAAAATAACAATAACAATAAGAAATAACAATAACAATAAGGAATAACAATAGCAATAAAAAATAACAATAACAATAAGAAATAACAATAACAATAGGAAATAACAATATCAATAAGAAATAACAATAACAATAAGAAATAACAATAACAATAAGAAATAACAATAACAGTAAGAAATAACAATAACAATAACAATAACAATAAGAAATAACAATAATAATAAGAAAGAACAATAACAATAAGAAATAACAATAATAATAAGAAATAACAATAACAATAAGAAATAACAATAACAATAAGAAGGAACAATAACAATAAGAAATAACAATAACAATAAGAAATAACAATAACAATAAGAAACAACAATAACAATAAGAAATAACAATAACAATAAGAAATAACAATAACAATAAGAAATAACAATAACAATAAGAAATAACAAAAACAATAAGAAATAACAATAAGAAATAACAATAACAGTAAGAAATAACAATAAAAATAAGAAATAAAAATAACAGTAAGAAATAACAATAACAATAAGAAATAACAAAAACAATAAGAAATAACTATAACAATAAGAAATAACAATAACAATAACAATAAGAAATAACAATAACAAAAAGAAATAACAATAACAATAGGAAATAACAATAACAATAAGAAATAACAATAACAATAAGAAATAACAATAACAATAAGAAATAACAAAAACAATAAGAAATAACAATAACAATAAGAAATAACAATAACAGTAAGAAATAACAATAACAATAAGAAATAAAAATAACAGTAAGAAATAACAATAACAATAAGAAATAACAATAACAATAAGAAATAACTATAACAATAAGAAATAACAATAACAATAACAATAAGAAATAACAATAACAATAAGAAATAACAATAACAATAGCAATAAGGAATAACAATAGCAATAAAAAATAACAATAACAATAAGAAATAACAATAACAATAAGAAATAACAATAACAATAAGAACTAACAATATCAGTAAGAAATAACAATAACAATAAGAAATAACAATAACAATAAGAAATAACAATAACAATAAAAAATAACAATAACAATAAGAAATAACAACAACAATAAAAAATAACAATTACAATAAGAAATAACAATATCAATAAGAAATAACAATATCAATAAGAAATAACAATAACCATAAGAAATAACAATAACAATAAGAAAAAACAATAACTATAAGAAATAACAATAACAATAAGAAATAACAATAAAAATAAGAAATAACAATAACAATAACAATAAGAAATAACAATAACAATAAGAAATAACAATTACAACAACAATAAGAAATAACAATAACAATAAGAAATAACAATAACAATAGGAAATAACAATATCAATAAGAAATAACAATAACAATAAGAAATAACAATAACAATAACAATAAGAAATAACAATTACAACAACAATAAGAAATAACAATAGCAATAAAAAATAACAATAACAATAAGAAATAACAATAACAATAGGAAATAACAATATTAATAAGAAATAACAATAACAATAAGAAATAATAATAACAATAAGAAATAACAATATCAATAAGAAATAACAATAACAATAAGAAATAACATTAACAATAAGAAATAACAATAACAATAAGAAATAACAATAACAATAAGAAATAACAATAACAATAAAAAATAACAATAAAAATAAGAAATAACAATAACAATAAGAAATAACAATAACAATAACAATAAGAAATAACAATAACAATAAGAAATATCAATAACAATAAGAAATAACAATAACAATAAGAAATATCAATAACAATAAGAAATAACAATAACAATAAGAAATAAGAATAACAGTAAGAAATAACAATAACAATAAGAAATAAAAATAACAGTAAGAAATAACAATAACAATAAGAAATAACAATAACAATAAGAAATAACTATAACAATAAGAAATAACAATAACAATAACAATAAGAAATAACAATAACAAAAAGAAATAACAATAACAATAGGAAATAACAATAACAATAAGAAATAACAATAACAAAAAGAAATAACAATAACAATAAGAATTAACAATAACAATAAGAAATAACAATAAGAAATAACAATAACAATAAGAAATAGCAATAACAATAAGAAATAACAATAACAGTAAGAAATAACAATAACAATAAGAAATAACAATAACAATAAGAAATAACAATAACAATAAGAAATAACAATAACAATAAGAAATAACAATAACAATAAGAAATAACAATAACAATAAGAAATAACAATATCAATAAGAATTAACAATAACAATAAGAAATAACAATAACAATAAGAAATAACAATAGCAATAAGAAATAACAGTAACAATAAGAAATAACAATAACAATAAGAAATAACAATAACAATAAGAAATAACAATAACAATAGGAAATAACAATAACAATAACAATAAGAAATAACAATAACAAAAAGAAATAACAATAACAATAGGAAATAAGAATGACAATAAGAAATAACAATAACAATAGGAAATAACAATAACAATAAGAAATAACAATAACAATAAGAAATAACAATAACAATAATAATAATAATAATAATAATAATTCTTTATTCGTGCTACAACAGAGTTTACACATGTCATACAAAATGAAAGCAACAGAGATACAGTGAATAAATTAATGAAAATGAAGTATAAATAAAATTAATAAAAAGTTAAAAGAAATAATTAGTGACAATCAATAAATACGTGTATAAATAAGGTATATAAAAGTAGATAAAAACAATGTGTAAATAAAATTAATAAAATCAGTGTATAAATAAAATAGATTAAAAACACAAAAAAAAACAGCAAAAATAAAAATCAATAAAATCATTGTAAAAATAAAATATTTAAAAACAGTGTATAAATAAAACCAATACATCAGTGCTTGAATAAAAATAGTTAAAAACAATGTATAAATAAAATCGATAAAACCGTGTATAAATCAAGTATATAAAAGAAGATAAAAACAATTTGTAAATAAAATTAATAAAATCAGTGTATAAATAAAATAGATTAAAAAACAGTAGAATAAAAATAATCATTAAAATCATTGTATAAATAAAATGGATAAAACAATGTATAAATAAAATCACTGATTAAACAATATAAATAAAATCAAATAAATACAAAAACACTATACTAATTACACTTATATTTATGCTTTGATTGGAGGAGACGAAATACGATAAAAAAAAAAACAGTGTAAATATAAAATTTAAAGAGTCTAAACGGAAAAAACATATAGTGAGGTAAATAAATTAAGAAAATTTAAAAAATATACTAATACAGGAAAAGAAGTAAAAACAATTTACGATAAGCAAAATTAGCAAATTATGGCGTTAAGAAATTCATCCCAGGAGTAGAACGCTTTGTCTGTTATGTACTCTTTAATGTATGATTTAAATTGCTTTAGAGGCATTGCCCTTATAGTTGGATGTAGGGTATTATAAAATTTTGGAGCCCAGTAATTTACACCGTTTTGTGACTTACAAAGTCTGAGTTGATTAATATTGATGTTATCTTTATATCTGGTATAGGCTGTAAGCAAGGATAGAGTGGCATGTTGCAAAATAGGTTGTCCTTAAAGTGTTAGTTGACACCGATTGGGACAAATTCCGGAGTAGAAAAATATTATTACATAGTTTCCTGGCCAGTATGTCACTATTCGGACTCCATGTCATTAATGGGTCAAGATGAACCCCCAAAAATTTAGCAGACGTTGGATTGTTTAAATTATGTTTTTTTAACGTGAAGAGCATCTGAATTGTTTTATCTTTATTTAGTAGTAGCTTATTGCTACTAAACCACTGTTTGCATTTATCAGTTGATGAATAGCTTAGATGAACTGCCTCTTCCGCAGTACTTGCTATGTCAACAATGGTGGTGTCATCGGCATATATAACTTTAAAACTTTGATCACAGTATGTTGAGAAATCGTTAGTGTAAATAATAAAAAGCAGAGGCCCCAGAATGGAGCCTTGAGGAATACCGCAATCAACCGGCAGCATGCTCGAACGAGTACCATCATAGTTAACACATTGGGTCCTATTGGAAAGATAAGAGTCAATTAGTTTACAGCTAGCTTCATCAAAACCATAGCACTTTAGTTTTGCAATTAATATATCATGATTCACACAATCAAATGCTCTGCTTAGGTCCATAAAAGAAGTCATGCAGAATTTTCCACTTTCATACCCAGATAGGATCATATTTAAAAGTGATATTATGGCATCAGTTGTGGATTTTCCACTACGAAAACCAAATTGAGTCTTATTGAATAGTTCGTATTTTTCGAAATAATTTGTAATTTGAATTAATAGAACTTTTTCTACCACTTTAGAGATTACAGGTAATATAGATATTGCGCGATAATTTTGTGTGTTGTTTTTATCGCCTTTTTTGTGGATAGGTATGACAGAGCCAATTTTCATAGCATCGGGCACCGTTGAAGACTCAATACATTTATTAATTATAGAGGTAAGTACTAATAAAATAGGTTCCTTGCAACATTTCAATAAATCAGAAGTTAATCCGTATATATCTTTGCTTTTACTACATTTTATACCGTAGATAACATCCCTCACAGTAGAGCTAGATACCGTTTCAAAGGAGAAATTCAGATTTGGGAATATAGGCATAGCTATTATAGGGTTAAAACTAAAATCCTTAATAGAATTAATAATATGTTTTATATGGGATGTAAACTCTTGGTTAAATTGTTCAGCATTAATATCACAAGGTTTATCACAGCAATGTTTTGATTTCCGACTGGAATTTATAATTTGCCACATGGACCTGGCTTTGTTGTTAGAATTTAGAATAAAATGATCGTGGGCATTAATTTTAGCCAATTTGATTGCCTGGTTATATTTTTTGCGATACGATTTTAAGATCCCGATAAGATTAGGATCGGAACTATTTTGTGTCGCTTCGTGCATAAAGTTTAAATTTTCACGCATAATACGCAGATCTTCAGTAAACCAATGCACCTTGTTAATTTTACTTGACATATTTTTTACTTTAACTTCTGGAAATGCTAATTGATACGCAGACATAAATATCTTATGAAACAAATTATATTTCCTAGAGCAGTCAGTCTCGGCAATAACTACACTCCAGTCAGTAGACTCTAATATATTAAAAAGGGTTAGTTTACCCGATTTAGTTATTGGTCTAATTAACTTACGAGTCATAGTTATTCGAGGAACCTCATCTTTGAATTGAAGCTGAATGCCTTTATGATCTGACGACATCACAAGTGGAAAAATTTCAAATTCCGGTGGTACCTGGTTTACAAATATATTATCAAGGGTGTGTATGCCTCTAGTTGGAAAATCAACAGTTTGCGTGAGACCGTAGGATCTAAAAATATCACATACATCTCTTACTCTTTGGTTTTCGCAATTAAAATGTACATTGAAATCTCCTCCAATCAGAACATGTTGATTTACTACATCTAACATATCTAAAACAGAAAGCATAATGTCTAAAAATATTTTAAAATTCCCGTTAGGCGGACGATAAACCACAACAAAAGTTTTATTTTCAGTAGATAAATGTATCGCGGTTAATTCGCACTGGGATTCGACGGATAAATTATGTATGTGTCCTAGCACTTCAAACTTTGTGTTACGTTTGATTAATATCAGGACACCTCCGTGGCTTGAGTCTTTCCTCGTGAAATGTGATGCGATTTCCATGTTGTTTATATAATAATTTTCACACTCATTTTCTTTAAGCCAGTGTTCTGTAAGGCACACTATATTAAATTGTTGACATTCGATTACACTATCTAGTTCATTATATTTATTTCGCACTGACTGCACGTTCGCGAAAAGCGCTTTGAATAACGATTGTTGAGGCTTGGCAGTGTTGTTAAAAGTGGCTGCTGATGCGGTGTATTCCTCATGTCGTTTCTGGATTTTTAGAAGCCTTCTTAAAAATATATCTGCTAATTTCTATACCAGCTGGCCAGTTCGATGGATTAGTTAGCAGATCGTGTTCGGATAAATTCGCGCTTAGTTTGAAACTGTTATAAGTTTCAGATTTAGTTAGAATTTTTTCACATGAAAAAGGCTTGTCTCCAAGAATTGATTTAATATGCGCTTCCAAATTCGATATAGTTACATCATGTCGGACTCTGTTAATAAATAACCATGTTTTTCTAGGCTCCGCAGATATTATTCCTGACGTGTTGCTGCCAGTGCTTATCACTTTACTCCTTTTATTAGGCCGTTTTCCTTTATAGAGAATAAATCCATCTTTATTTTTATCAGTAGATTTATCTGACGAATGATAAGGCTGCGGGGCAACTGGCGGCTCGGGCCCAGGACGCGTCGGATGCATTTTTCCGTTGGCGCTTGGATTAACCGAGGTGTTTGTTTCGCATGTTGATTTTTGGTCGCGAACCACTTTTTGTTGAGATATTAATTTTCGATCTTTTAATACTACATCTGACACCTCTTGGTTATTGATGGCACTCGCAGTTTTATTTGTGGGTTTAACACCCTGCTTATTTTGAAGAAAATTAATTTTTTCTTTAAGGAGGCTATTATTTTCCAAGAGAACTAAGTTCTTGCTCTCTAGTTCTTCAATAATTTTGCGTAATAGTTTATTCTCTTCGGTGAGAAAATTAAATTGCAAAATACCTGTATTAGTATGGCCTGGTGACTTAACCTCCATGTCGTTTTCGCCCGTCGACGTAAGTAGGATCCTTCCACATGCTTTATTGTGAATCTTAAGGCATGACGGATGAAAGTAATTACCACAGTTTTCACATATCACCACATTCACCGATTTATTTTTACATTTATTGCACTTTTTTTCGATTATATTGACGGATTCACCGGAGACACAACTTGGCTCGTCCGCCATCATATCAGTTCGAATAACAATAGCAATAAAAAATAACAATAACAATAAGAAATAACAATAACAATAGGAAATAACAATACCAGTAAGAAATAACAATAACAATAAGAAATAACAATAACAATAAGAAATAACAATAACAATAAGAAATAACAATAACAGTAAGAAATAACAATAACAATAAGAAATAACAATAACAATAAGAATTAACAATAACAATAAGAAATAACAATAACAGTAAGAAATAACAATAAGAAATAACAATAACAATAACAATAAGAAATAACAATAATAATAAGAAAGAACAATAACAATAAGAAATAACAATAACAATAAGAAATAACAATAACAATAAGAAGGAACAATAACAATAAGAAATAACAATAACAATAAGAAATAACAATAACAATAAGAAACAACAATAACAATAAGAAATAACTATAACAATAAGAAATAACAATAACAATAACAATAAGAAATAACAATAACAATAGGAAATAACAATAACAATAAGAAATAACAATAACAAAAAGAAAGAACAATAACAATAAGAATTAACAATAACAATAAGAAATAGCAATAACAATAAGAAATAACAATAACAGTAAGAAATAACAATAACAATAAGAAATAACAATAACAATAAGAAATAACAATAACAATAAGAAATAACAATAACAATAAGAAATAACAATAACAATAAGAAATAACAATAACAATAAGAAATAACAATAACAATAAGAAATAACAATATCAATAAGAATTAACAATAACAATAAGAAATAACAGTTACAATAAGAAATAACAATAACAATAAGAAATAACAGTAACAATAAGAAATAACAATAACAATAAGAAATAACAATAACAATAAGAAATAACAATAACAATAGGAAATAACAATAACAATAAGAAATAACAATAACAAAAAGAAATAACAATAACAATAGGAAATAAGAATAACAATAAGAAATAACAATAACAATAGGAAATAACAATAACAATAATAAATAATAATAACAATAAAAAATAACAATAACAATAAGAAATAACAATAACAATAAGGAATAACAATAGCAATAAAAAATAACAATAACAATAAGAAATAACAATAACAATAAGAAATAACCATAACAATAACAATAAGAAATAACAATGACAATAACAATAAGAAATATCAATAACAATAAGAAATAACAATAACAATAGGAAATAACAATAACAATAACAATAAGAAATAACAATAACAAAAAGAAATAACAATAACAATAGGAAATAAGAATGACAATAAGAAATAACAATAACAATAGGAAATAACAATAACAATAAGAAATAACAATAACAATAAGAAATAACAATAACAATAAGGAATAACAATAGCAATAAAAAATAACAATAACAATAAGAAATAACAATAACAATAGGAAATAACAATATCAATAAGAAATAACAATAACAATAAGAAATAACAATAACAATAAGAAATAACAATAACAATAAGAAATAACAATAACAGTAAGAAATAAGAATAACAATAACAATAACAATAAGAAATAACAATAATAATAAGAAAGAACAATAACAATAAGAAATAACAATAATAATAAGAAATAACAATAACAATAAGAAATAACAATAACAATAAGAAGGAACAATAACAATAAGAAATAACAATAACAATAAGAAATAACAATAACAATAAGAAACAACAATAACAATAAGAAATAACAATAACAATAAGAAATAACAATAACAATAAGAAATAACAATAACAATAAGAAATAACAATAACAATAAGAAATAACAAAAACAATAAGAAATAACAATAACAATAAGAAATAACAATAACAGTAAGAAATAACAATAACAATAAGAAATAAAAATAACAGTAAGAAATAACAATAACAATAAGAAATAACAATAACAATAAGAAATAACTATAACAATAAGAAATAACAATAACAATAACAATAAAAAATAACAATAACAAAAAGAAATAACAATAACAATAGGAAATAACAGTAACAATAAGAAATAACAATAACAATAAGAAATAACAATAACAATAAGGAATAACAATAGCAATAAAAAATAACAATAACAATAAGAAATAGCAATAACAATAAGAAATAACAATAACAATAAGAAATAACAATAACAATAAGAAATAACAATAACAATAAGAAATAACAATATCAGTAAGAAATAACAATAACAATAAGAAATAACAATAACAATAAGAAATAGCAATAACAATAAAAAACAACAATAACAATAAGAAATAACAACAACAATAAAAAATAACAATAACAATAAGAAATAACCATATCAATAAGAAATAACAATATCAATAAGAAATAACAATAACAATAAGAAATAACAATAACAATAAGAAATAACAATAACAATAAGAAATAACAATAACTATAAGAAATAACAATAACAATAAGAAATAACAATAAAAATAAGAAATAACAATAACAATAACAATAACAATAAGAAATAACAATAACAATAAGAAATAACAATTTCAACAACAATAAGAAATAACAATAACAATAAGAAATAACAATATCAATAAGAAATAACAATAAAAATAAGAAATAACAATAACAATAACAATAAGAAATAACAATAACAATAACAATAAGAAATAGCAATTACATCAACAATAAGAAATAACAATAGCAATCAAAAATAACAATAACAATTGGAAATAACAATATCAATAAGAAATAACAATAACAATAAGAAATAACAATATCAATAAGAAATAACAATAACAATAAGAAATAACATTAACAATAAGAAATAACAATAACAATAACAATAAAAAATAACAATAAAAATAAGAAATAACAATTACAATAAGAAATAACCATAACAATAACAATAAGAAATAACAATAACAATAACAATAAGAAATATCAATAACAATAAGAAATAACAATAACAATAAGAAATAACAATAACAGTAAGAAATAACAATAACAATAAGAAATAAAAATAACAGTAAGAAATAACAATAACAATAAGAAATAACAATAACAATAAGAAATAACAATAACAATAAGAAATAACAATAACAATAAGAAATAACAATAACTATAAGAAATAACAATAACAATAAAAATAAGAAATAACAATAACAATAACAATAACAATAGGAAATAACAATAACAATAAGAAATAACAATAACAATAAGAAATAACAATAACAATAAGAAATAACAATAACAATAAGAAATAACAATATCAATAAGAATTAACAATAACAATAAGAAATAACAATAACAATAAGAAATAACAATAACAATAAGAAATAACAGTAACAATAAGAAATAACAATAACAATAAGAAATAACAATAACAATAAGAAATAACAATAACAATAAGAAATAACAATAACAATAAGAAATAACAATAACAATAAGAAATAACAATATCAATAAGAATTAACAATAACAATAAGAAATAACAATAACAAAAAGAAATAACAATAACAATGAGAATCAACAATAACAATAAGAAATAACAATAACAATAAGAAATAACAATATCAATAAGAAATAACAATAAAAATAAGAAATAACAATAACAATAACAATAAGAAATAACAATTACAACAACAATAAGAAATAACAATAACAATAAGAAATAACAATAACAATAGGAAATAACAATATCAATAAGAAATAACAATAACAATAAGAAATAACAATAACAATAAGAAATAACAATAACAATAAGAAATAACAATATCAATAAGAAATAACAATAAAAATTAGAAATAACAATAACAATAACAATAAGAAATAACAATAACAATAACAATAAGAAATAACAATTACAACAACAATAAGAAATAACAATAGCAATAAAAAATAACAATAACAATAACAATAGGAAATAACAATATTAATAAGAAATAACAATAACAATAAGAAATAACAATAACAATAAGAAATAACAATAACAATAAGAAATAACAATAACAATAAGAAATAACAATAACAATAAGAAATAACAATATCAATAAGAAATAACAATAAAAATTAGAAATAACAATAACAATAACAATAAGAAATAACAATAACAATAACAATAAGAAATAACAATTACAACAACAATAAGAAATAACAATAACAATAAGAAATAACAATAACAATAAAAAATAACAATAAAAATAAGAAATAACAATAACAATAAGAAATAACAATAACAATAAGAAATATCAATAACAATAAGAAATAACAATAACAATAAGAAATAACAATAACAGTAAGAAATAACAATAACAATAAGAAATAAAAATAACAGTAAGAAATAACAATAACAATAAGAAATAACAATAACAATAAGAAATAACTATAACAATAAGAAATAACAATAACAATAAGAAATAACAATAACAAAAAGAAATAACAATAACAATAGGAAATAACAATAACAATAAGAAATAACAATAACAAAAAGAAATAACAATAACAATAAGAATTAACAATAACAATAAGAAATAACAATAAGAAATAACAATAACAATAAGAAATAGCAATAACAATAAGAAATAACAATAACAGTAAGAAATAACAATAACAATAAGAAATAACAATAACAATAAGAAATAACAATAACAATAAGAAATAACAATAACAATAAGAAATAACAATAACAATAAGAAATAACAATAACAATAAGAAATAACAATAACAATAAGAAATAACAATATCAATAAGAATTAACAATAACAATAAGAAATAACAGTTACAATAAGAAATAACAATAACAATAAGAAATAACAGTAACAATAAGAAATAACAATAACAATAAGAAATAACAATAACAATAAGAAATAACAATAACAATAGGAAATAACAATAACAATAACAATAAGAAATAACAATAACAAAAAGAAATAACAATAACAATAGGAAATAAGAATAACAATAAGAAATAACAATAACAATAGGAAATAACAATAACAATAATAAATAACAATAACAATAAAAAATAACAATAACAATAAGAAATAACAATAACAATAAGGAATAACAATAGCAATAAAAAATAACAATAACAATAAGAAATAACAATAACAATAAGAAATAACCATAACAATAACAATAAGAAATAACAATGACAATAACAATAAGAAATATCAATAACAATAAGAAATAACAATAACAATAGGAAATAACAATAACAATAACAATAAGAAATAACAATAACAAAAAGAAATAACAATAACAATAGGAAATAAGAATGACAATAAGAAATAACAATAACAATAGGAAATAACAATAACAATAAGAAATAACAATAACAATAAGAAATAACAATAACAATAAGGAATAACAATAGCAATAAAAAATAACAATAACAATAAGAAATAACAATAACAATAGGAAATAACAATATCAATAAGAAATAACAGTAACAATAAGAAATAACAATAACAATAAGAAATAACAATAACAATAAGAAATAACAATAACAGTAAGAAATAAGAATAACAATAACAATAACAATAAGAAATAACAATAATAATAAGAAAGAACAATAACAATAAGAAATAACAATAATAATAAGAAATAACAATAACAATAAGAAATAACAATAACAATAAGAAGGAACAATAACAATAAGAAATAACAATAACAATAAGAAATAACAATAACAATAAGAAACAACAATAACAATAAGAAATAACAATAACAATAAGAAATAACAATAACAATAAGAAATAACAATAACAATAAGAAATAACAATAACAATAAGAAATAACAAAAACAATAAGAAATAACAATAACAATAAGAAATAACAATAACAGTAAGAAATAACAATAACAATAAGAAATAAAAATAACAGTAAGAAATAACAATAACAATAAGAAATAACAATAACAATAAGAAATAACTATAACAATAAGAAATAACAATAACAATAACAATAAAAAATAACAATAACAAAAAGAAATAACAATAACAATAGGAAATAACAGTAACAATAAGAAATAACAATAACAATAAGAAATAACAATAACAATAAGGAATAACAATAGCAATAAAAAATAACAATAACAATAAGAAATAGCAATAACAATAAGAAATAACAATAACAATAAGAAATAACAATAACAATAAGAAATAACAATAACAATAAGAAATAACAATATCAGTAAGAAATAACAATAACAATAAGAAATAACAATAACAATAAGAAATAGCAATAACAATAAAAAACAACAATAACAATAAGAAATAACAACAACAATAAAAAATAACAATAACAATAAGAAATAACCATATCAATAAGAAATAACAATATCAATAAGAAATAACAATAACAATAAGAAATAACAATAACAATAAGAAATAACAATAACAATAAGAAATAACAATAACTATAAGAAATAACAATAACAATAAGAAATAACAATAAAAATAAGAAATAACAATAACAATAACAATAACAATAAGAAATAACAATAACAATAAGAAATAACAATTTCAACAACAATAAGAAATAACAATAACAATAAGAAATAACAATATCAATAAGAAATAACAATAAAAATAAGAAATAACAATAACAATAACAATAAGAAATAACAATAACAATAACAATAAGAAATAGCAATTACATCAACAATAAGAAATAACAATAGCAATCAAAAATAACAATAACAATTGGAAATAACAATATCAATAAGAAATAACAATAACAATAAGAAATAACAATATCAATAAGAAATAACAATAACAATAAGAAATAACATTAACAATAAGAAATAACAATAACAATAACAATAAAAAATAACAATAAAAATAAGAAATAACAATTACAATAAGAAATAACCATAACAATAACAATAAGAAATAACAATAACAATAACAATAAGAAATATCAGTAACAATAAGAAATAACAATAACAATAAGAAATAACAATAACAGTAAGAAATAACAATAACAATAAGAAATAAAAATAACAGTAAGAAATAACAATAAAAATAAGAAATAACAATAACAATAAGAAATAACAATAACAATAAGAAATAACAATAACAATAAGAAATAACAATAACTATAAGAAATAACAATAACAATAAAAATAAGAAATAACAATAACAATAAAAATAAGAAATAACAATAGGAAATAACAATAACAATAAGAAATAACAATAACAATAAGAAATAACAATAACAATAAGAAATAACAATAACAATAAGAAATAACAATATCAATAAGAATTAACAATAACAATAAGAAATAACAATAACAATAAGAAATAACAATAACAATAAGAAATAACAGTAACAATAAGAAATAACAATAACAATAAGAAATAACAATAACAATAAGAAATAACAATAACAATAAGAAATAACAATAACTATAAGAAATAACAATAACAATAAGAAATAACAATATCAATAAGAATTAACAATAACAATAAGAAATAACAATAACAAAAAGAAATAACAATAACAATGAGAATCAACAATAACAATAAGAAATAACAATAACAATAAGAAATAACAATATCAATAAGAAATAACAATAAAAATAAGAAATAACAATAACAATAACAATAAGAAATAACAATTACAACAACAATAAGAAATAACAATAACAATAAGAAATAACAATAACAATAAGAAATAACAATAACAATAGGAAATAACAATATCAATAAGAAATAACAATAACAATAAGAAATAACAATAACAATAAGAAATAACAATAACAATAAGAAATAACAATATCAATAAGAAATAACAATAAAAATTAGAAATAACAATAACAATAACAATAAGAAATAACAATAACAATAACAATAAGAAATAACAATTACAACAACAATAAGAAATAACAATAGCAATAAAAAATAACAATAACAATAACAATAGGAAATAACAATATTAATAAGAAATAACAATAACAATAAGAAATAACAATAACAATAAGAAATAACAATAACAATAAGAAATAACAATAACAATAAGAAATAACAATAACAATAAGAAATAACAATATCAATAAGAAATAACAATAAAAATTAGAAATAACAATAACAATAACAATAAGAAATAACAATAACAATAACAATAAGAAATAACAATTACAACAACAATAAGAAATAACAATAACAATAAGAAATAACAATAACAATAAAAAATAACAATAAAAATAAGAAATAACAATAACAATAAGAAATAACAATAACAATAACAATAAGAAATATCAATAACAATAAGAAATAACAATAACAATAAGAAATAACAATAACAGTAAGAAATAACAATAACAATAAGAAATAAAAATAACAGTAAGAAATAACAATAACAATAAGAAATAACAATAACAATAAGAAATAACTATAACAATAAGAAATAACAATAACAATAACAATAAGAAATAACAATAACAAAAAGAAATAACAATAACAATAGGAAATAACAATAACAATAAGAAATAACAATAACAAAAAGAAATAACAATAACAATAAGAATTAACAATAACAATAAGAAATAACAATAAGAAATAACAATAACAATAAGAAATAGCAATAACAATAAGAAATAACAATAACAGTAAGAAATAACAATAACAATAAGAAATAACAATAACAATAAGAAATAACAATAACAATAAGAAATAACAATAACAATAAGAAATAACAATAACAATAAGAAATAACAATAACAATAAGAAATAACAATATCAATAAGAATTAACAATAACAATAAGAAATAACAATAACAATAAGAAGTAACAATAACAATAAGAAATAACAGTAACAATAAGAAATAACAATAACAATAAGAAATAACAATAACAATAAGAAATAACAATAACAATAGGAAATAACAATAACAATAACAATAAGAAATAACAATAACAAAAAGAAGTAACAATAACAATAGGAAATAAGAATAAAAATAAGAAATAACAATAACAATAGGAAATAACAATAACAATAATAAATAACAATAACAATAAGAAATAACAATAACAATAAGAAATAACAATAACAATAAGGAATAACAATAGCAATAAAAAATAACAATAACAATAAGAAATAAGAATAACAATAGGAAATAACAATATCAATAAGAAATAACAATAACAATAAGAAATAACAATAACAATAAGAAATAACAATAACAATAAGAAATAACAATAACAGTAAGAAATAACAATAAGAAATAATAATAACAATAACAATAAGAAATAACAATAATAATAAGAAAGAACAATAACAATAAGAAATAACAATAACAATAAGAAATAACAATAACAATAAGAAATAACAATAACAATAAGAAGGAACAATAACAATAAGAAATAACAATAACAATAAGAAATAACAATAACAATAAGAAACAACAATAACAATAAGAAATAACTATAACAATAAGAAATAACAATAACAATAACAATAAGAAATAACAATAACAAAAAGAAATAACAATAACAATAGGAAATAACAATAACAATAAGAAATAACAATAACAAAAAGAAATAACAATAACAATAAGAATTAACAATAAAAATAAGAAATAACAATAAGAAATAGCAATAACAATAAGAAATAACAATAACAGTAAGAAATAACAATAACAATAAGAAATAACAATAACAATAAGAAATAACAATAACAATAAGGAATAACAATAGCAATAAAAAATAACAATAACAATAGGAAATAACAATAACAATAACAATAAGAAATAACAATAACAAAAAGAAATAACAATAACAATAGGAAATAAGAATAACAATAAGAAATAACAATAACAATAGGAAATAACAATAACAATAAGAAATAACAATAACAATAAGGAATAACAATAGCAATAAAAAATAACAATAACAATAAGAAATAACAATAACAATAGGAAATAACAATAGCAATAAAAAATAACAATAACAATAAGAAATAACAATAACAATAGGAAATAACAATATCAATAAGAAATAACAATAACAATAAGAAATAACAATAACAATAAGAAATAACAATAACAGTAAGAAATAACAATAAGAAATAACAATAACAATAACAATAAGAAATAACAATAACAATAAGAAATAACAATAACAATAAGAAATAACAATAACAATAAGAAGGAACAATAACAATAAGAAATAACAATAACAATAAGAAATAACAATAACAATAAGAAACAACAATAATAATAAGAAATAACTATAACAATAAGAAATAACAATAACAATAACAATAAGAAATAACAATAACAATAGGAAATAACAATAACAATAAGAAATAACAATAACAAAAAGAAATAACAATAACAATAAGAATTAACAATAACAATAAGAAATAACAATAAGAAATAGCAATAACAATAAGAAATAACAATAACAGTAAGAAATAACAATAACAATAAGAAATAACAATAACAATAAGAAATAACAATAACAATAAGAAATAACAATAACAATAAGAAATAACAATAACAATAAGAAATAACAATAACAATAAGAAATAACAATATCAATAAGAATTAACAATAACAATAAGAAATAACAATAACAATAAAAAATAACAATAACAATAAGAAATAACCATAACAATAAGAAATAACAAAAACAATAAGAAATAACAATAACAATAAGAAATAACAATAACAATAAGAAATAACAATAACAATAAGAAATAACAATAACAATAAGAAATAACAATATCAATAAGAAATAACAATAAAAATAAGAAATAACAATAACAATAAGAAATAACAATAACAATAAAAAATAACAATAACAATAAGAAATAACAATAACAATAAGAAATAACAACAAGAATAAAAAATAACAATAACAATAAGAAATAACAATATCAATAAGAAATAACAATAACAATAAGAAATAACAATAACAATAAGAAATAAAAATAACAGTAAGAAATAACAATAACAATAAGAAATAACAATAACAATAAGAAATAACTATAACAATAAGAAATAACAATAACAATAACAATAAGAAATAACAATAACAAAAAGAAATAACAATAACAATAGGAAATAACAATAACAATAAGAAATAACAATAACAAAAAGAAATAACAATAACAATAAGAATTAACAATAACAATAAGAAATAACAATAAGAAATAACAATAACAATAAGAAATAGCAATAACAATAAGAAATAACAATAACAGTAAGAAATAACAATAACAATAAGAAATAACAATAACAATAAGAAATAACAATAACAATAAGAAATAACAATAACAATAAGAAATAACAATAACAATAAGAAATAACAATAACAATAAGAAATAACAATATCAATAAGAATTAACAATAACAATAAGAAATAACAATAACAATAAGAAGTAACAATAACAATAAGAAATAACAGTAACAATAAGAAATAACAATAACAATAAGAAATAACAATAACAATAAGAAATAACAATAACAATAGGAAATAACAATAACAATAACAATAAGA
The DNA here is from genome assembly GCA_963969525.1 of Ontholestes murinus. Classification (NCBI taxonomy): domain Eukaryota; kingdom Metazoa; phylum Arthropoda; class Insecta; order Coleoptera; family Staphylinidae; genus Ontholestes; species Ontholestes murinus. The sequence goes on from CAXAKX010000791.1 coordinate 437,795, forward strand.
AATAACAATAACAAAAAGAAGTAACAATAACAATAGGAAATAAGAATAAAAATAAGAAATAACAATAACAATAGGAAATAACAATAACAATAATAAATAACAATAACAATAAGAAATAACAATAACAATAAGAAATAACAATAACAATAAGGAATAACAATAGCAATAAAAAATAACAATAACAATAAGAAATAAGAATAACAATAGGAAATAACAATATCAATAAGAAATAACAATAACAATAAGAAATAACAATAACAATAAGAAATAACAATAACAATAAGAAATAACAATAACAGTAAGAAATAACAATAAGAAATAATAATAACAATAACAATAAGAAATAACAATAATAATAAGAAAGAACAATAACAATAAGAAATAACAATAACAATAAGAAATAACAATAACAATAAGAAATAACAATAACAATAAGAAGGAACAATAACAATAAGAAATAACAATAACAATAAGAAATAACAATAACAATAAGAAACAACAATAACAATAAGAAATAACTATAACAATAAGAAATAACAATAACAATAACAATAAGAAATAACAATAACAAAAAGAAATAACAATAACAATAGGAAATAACAATAACAATAAGAAATAACAATAACAAAAAGAAATAACAATAACAATAAGAATTAACAATAAAAATAAGAAATAACAATAAGAAATAGCAATAACAATAAGAAATAACAATAACAGTAAGAAATAACAATAACAATAAGAAATAACAATAACAATAAGAAATAACAATAACAATAAGGAATAACAATAGCAATAAAAAATAACAATAACAATAGGAAATAACAATAACAATAACAATAAGAAATAACAATAACAAAAAGAAATAACAATAACAATAGGAAATAAGAATAACAATAAGAAATAACAATAACAATAGGAAATAACAATAACAATAAGAAATAACAATAACAATAAGGAATAACAATAGCAATAAAAAATAACAATAACAATAAGAAATAACAATAACAATAGGAAATAACAATAGCAATAAAAAATAACAATAACAATAAGAAATAACAATAACAATAGGAAATAACAATATCAATAAGAAATAACAATAACAATAAGAAATAACAATAACAATAAGAAATAACAATAACAGTAAGAAATAACAATAAGAAATAACAATAACAATAACAATAAGAAATAACAATAACAATAAGAAATAACAATAACAATAAGAAATAACAATAACAATAAGAAGGAACAATAACAATAAGAAATAACAATAACAATAAGAAATAACAATAACAATAAGAAACAACAATAATAATAAGAAATAACTATAACAATAAGAAATAACAATAACAATAACAATAAGAAATAACAATAACAATAGGAAATAACAATAACAATAAGAAATAACAATAACAAAAAGAAATAACAATAACAATAAGAATTAACAATAACAATAAGAAATAACAATAAGAAATAGCAATAACAATAAGAAATAACAATAACAGTAAGAAATAACAATAACAATAAGAAATAACAATAACAATAAGAAATAACAATAACAATAAGAAATAACAATAACAATAAGAAATAACAATAACAATAAGAAATAACAATAACAATAAGAAATAACAATATCAATAAGAATTAACAATAACAATAAGAAATAACAATAACAATAAAAAATAACAATAACAATAAGAAATAACCATAACAATAAGAAATAACAAAAACAATAAGAAATAACAATAACAATAAGAAATAACAATAACAATAAGAAATAACAATAACAATAAGAAATAACAATAACAATAAGAAATAACAATATCAATAAGAAATAACAATAAAAATAAGAAATAACAATAACAATAAGAAATAACAATAACAATAAAAAATAACAATAACAATAAGAAATAACAATAACAATAAGAAATAACAACAAGAATAAAAAATAACAATAACAATAAGAAATAACAATATCAATAAGAAATAACAATAACAATAAGAAATAACAATAACAATAAGAAATAACAATATCAATAAGAAATAACAATAACAATAAAAAATAACAATAACAATAAGAAATAACAATAACAATAACAATAAGAAATAACAATAACAATAACAATAACAATAAGAAATAACAATAACAAAAAGAAATAACAATAACAATAGGAAATAAGAATAACAATAAGAAATAACAATAACAATAGGAAATAACAATAACAATAAGAAATAACAATAACAATAAGGAATAACAATAGCAATAAAAAATAACAATAACAATAAGAAATAACAATAACAATAGGAAATAACAATATCAATAAGAAATAACAATAACAATAAGAAATAACAATAACAATAAGAAATAACAATAACAGTAAGAAATAACAATAAGAAATAACAATAACAATAACAATAAGAAATAACAATAATAATAAGAAATAACAATAACAATAAGAAATAACAATAACAATAAGAAATAACAATAACAATAAGAAGGAACAATAACAATAAGAAATAACAATAACAATAAGAAATAACAATAACAATAAGAAACAACAATAATAATAAGAAATAACTATAACAATAAGAAATAACAATAACAATAACAATAAGAAATAACAATAACAATAGGAAATAACAATAACAATAAGAAATAACAATAACAAAAAGAAATAACAATAACAATAAGAATTAACAATAACAATAAGAAATAACAATAAGAAATAGCAATAACAATAAGAAATAACAATAACAGTAAGAAATAACAATAACAATAAGAAATAACAATAACAATAAGAAATAACAATAACAATAAGAAATAACAATAACAATAAGAAATAACAATAACAATAAGAAATAAAAATAACAATAAGAAATAACAATATCAATAAGAATTAACAATAACAATAAGAAATAACAATAACAATAAAAAATAACAATAACAATAAGAAATAACCATAACAATAAGAAATAACAAAAACAATAAGAAATAACAATAACAATAAGAAATAACAATAACAATAAGAAATAACAATAACAATAAGAAATAACAATAACAATAAGAAATAACAATATCAATAAGAAATAACAATAAAAATAAGAAATAACAATAACAATAAGAAATAACAATAACAATAAAAAATAACAATAACAATAAGAAATAACAATAACAATAAGAAATAACAACAAGAATAAAAAATAACAATAACAATAAGAAATAACAATATCAATAAGAAATAACAATAACAATAAGAAATAACAATAACAATAAGAAATAACAATATCAATAAGAAATAACAATAACAATAAAAAATAACAATAACAATAAGAAATAACAATAACAATAACAATAAGAAATAACAATAACAATAACAATAAGAAATATCAATAACAATAAGAAATAACAATAACAATAAGAAATAACAATAACAATAAGAAATAAAAATAACAATAAGAAATAACAATAACAATAAGAAATAACAATAACAATAAGAAATAACAATAACAATAAGAAATAACAATAACAATAGCAATAAAAAATAACAATAACAATAAGAAATAACAATAACAATAAGAAATAACAATATCAGTAAGAAATAACAATAACAATAAGAAATAACAATAACAATAAGAAATAACAATAACAATAAAAAATAACAATAACAATAAGAAATAACAACAACAATAAAAAATAACAATTACAATAAGAAATAACAATATCAATAAGAAATAACAATATCAATAAGAAATAACAATAACAATAAGAAATAACAATAACAATAAGAAATAACAATAACAATAAGAAATAACAATAACTATAAGAAATAACAATAACAATAAGAAATAACAATAAAAATAAGAAATAACAATAACAATAACAATAACAATAAGAAATAACAATTACAACAACAATAAGAAATAACAATAACAATAAGAAATAACAATAACAATAAGAAATAACAATAACAATAAGAAATAACAATAACAATAAAAAATAACAATAACAATAAGAAATAACAACAACAATAAAAAATAACAATAACAATAAGAAATAACAATAAAAATAAGAAATAACAATATCAATAAGAAATAGCAATAACAATAAGAAATAGAAATAACAATAAGAAATAACAATAACAATAAGAAGGAACAATAACAATAAGAAATAACAATAGCAATAAGAAATAACAATAACAATAAGAAATAACAATAACAATAAGAAACAACAATAACAATAAGAAATAACAATAACAATAAAAAATAACAATAACAATAAGAAATAACCATAACAATAAGAAATAACAAAAACAATAAGAAATAGCAATAACAATAAGAAATAACAATAACAATAAGAAATAACAATAACAATAATAAATAACAATAACAATAAGAAATAACAATATCAATAAGAAATAACAATAAAAATAAGAAATAACAATAACAATAAGAAATAACAATAACAATAAAAAATAACAATAACAATAAGAAATAAAAATAACAATAAGAAATAACAACAAGAATAAAAAATAACAATAACAATAAGAAATAACAATATCAATAAGAAATAACAATAACAATAAGAAATAACAATAACAATAAGAAATAACAATATCAATAAGAAATAACAATAACAATAAAAAATAACAATAAAAATAAGAAATAACAATAACAATAAGAAATAACAATAACAATAAGAAATAACAATAACAATAACAATAAGAAATAACAATAACAATAACAATAAGAAATATCAATAACAATAAGAAATAACAATAACAATAAGAAGTAACAATAACAATAAGAAATAAAAATAACAATAAGAAATAACAATAACAATAAGAAATAACAATAACAATAAGAAATAACAATAACAATAAGAAATAACAATAACAATAGCAATAAGGAATAACAATAGAAATAAAAAATAACAATAACAATAAGAAATAACAATAACAATAAGAAATAACAATAACAATAAGAAATAACAATATCAGTAAGAAATAACAATAACAATAAGAAATAACAATAACAATAAGAAATAACAATAACAATAAAAAATAACAATAACAATAAGAAATAACAACAACAATAAAAAATAACAATTACAATAAGAAATAACAATATCAATAAGAAATAACAATAACAATAAGAAATAACAATAACAATAAGAAATAACAATAACAATAAGAAATAACAATAACTATAAGAAATAACAATAACAATAAGAAATAACAATAAAAATAAGAAATAACAATAACAATAACAATAAGAAATAACAATAACAATAAGAAATAACAATTACAACAACAATAAGAAATAACAATAACAATAAGAAATAACAATAACAATAAGAAATAACAATAACAATAGGAAATAACAATATCAATAAGAAATAACAATAACAATAAGAAATAACAATAACAATAAGAAATAACAATAACAATAAGAAATAACAATATCAATAAGAAATAACAATAAAAATAAGAAATAACAATAACAATAACAATAAGAAATAACAATAACAATAACAATAAGAAATAACAATTACAACAACAATAAGAAATAACAATAGCAATAAAAAATAACAATAACAATAACAATAGGAAATAACAATATTAATAAGAAATAACAATAACAATAAGAAATAACAATAACAATAAGAAATAACAATAACAATAACAATAAGAAATAACAATAACAATTAGAAATATCAATAACAATAAGAAATAACAATAACAATAAGAAATAACAATAACAGTAAGAAATAACAATAACAATAAGAAATAAAAATAACAGTAAGAAATAACAATAACAATAAGAAATAACAATAACAATAAGAAATAACTATAACAATAAGAAATAACAATAACAATAACAATAAGAAATAACAATAACAAAAAGAAATAACAATAACAATAGGAAATAACAATAACAATAAGAAATAACAATAACAAAAAGAAATAACAATAACAATAAGAATTAACAATAACAATAAGAAATAACAATAAGAAATAACAATAACAATAAGAAATAGCAATAACAATAAGAAATAACAATAACAGTAAGAAATAACAATAACAATAAGAAATAACAATAACAATAAGAAATAACAATAACAATAAGAAATAACAATAACAATAAGAAATAACAATAACAATAAGAAATAACAATAACAATAAGAAATAACAATATCAATAAGAATTAACAATAACAATAAGAAATAACAATAACAATAAGAAATAACAATAACAATAAGAAATAACAGTAACAATAAGAAATAACAATAACAATAAGAAATAACAATAACAATAAGAAATAACAATAACAATAGGAAATAACAATAACAATAACAATAAGAAATAACAATAACAAAAAGAAATAACAATAACAATAGGAAATAAGAATAACAATAAGAGATAACAATAACAATAGGAAATAACAATAACAATAAGAAATAACAATAACAATAAGAAATAACAATAACAATAAGGAATAACAATAGCAATAAAAAATAACAATAACAATAAGAAATAACAATATCAATAAGAAATAACAATAACAATAAGAAATAACAATAACAATAAGAAATAACAATAACAATAAGAAATAACAATAACAGTAAGAAATAATAATAAGAAATAACAATAACAATAACAATAAGAAATAACAATAATAATAAGAAAGAACAATAACAATAAGAAATAACAATAACAATAAGAAATAACAATAACAATAAGAAATAACAATAACAATAAGAAGGAACAATAACAATAAGAAATAACAATAACAATAAGAAATAACAATAACAATAAGAAATAACTATAACAATAAGAAATAACAATAACAATAACAATAAGAAATAACAATAACAATAGGAAATAACAATAACAATAAGAAATAACAATAACAAAAAGAAATAACAATAACAATAAGAATTAACAATAACAATAAGAAATAACAATCAGAAATAGCAATAACAATAAGAAATAACAATAACAGTAAGAAATAACAATAACAATAAGAAATAACAATAACAATAAGAAATAACAATAACAATAAGAAATAACAATAACAATAAGAAATAACAATAACAATAAGAAATAACAATATCAATAAGAATTAACAATAACAATAAGAAATAACAATAACAATAAGAAATAACAATAACAATAAGAAATAACAGTAACAATAAGAAATAACAATAACAATAAGAAATAACAATAACAATAGGAAATAACAATAACAATAACAACAAGAAATAACAATAACAAAAAGAAATAACAATAACAATAGGAAATAAGAATAACAATAAGAAATAACAATAACAATAGGAAATAACAATAACAATAAGAAATAACAATAACAATAAGGAATAACAATAGCAATAAAAAATAACAATAACAATAAGAAATAACAATAACAATAGGAAATAACAATATCAATAAGAAATAACAATAACAATAAGAAATAACAATAACAATAAGAAATAACAATAACAGTAAGAAATAACAATAAGGAATAACAATAACAATAACAATAAGAAATAACAATAATAATAAGAAAGAACAATAACAATAAGAAATAACAATAACAATAAGAAATAACAATAACAATAAGAAATAACAATAACAATAAGAAGGAACAATAACAATAAGGAATAACAATAACAATAAGAAACAACAATAATAATAAGAAATAACTATAACAATAAGAAATAACAATAACAATAAGAAATAACAATAACAATAGGAAATAACAATAACAATAAGAAATAACCATAACAAAAAGAAATAACAATAACAATAAGAATTAACAATAACAATAAGAAATAACAATAAGAAATAGCAATAACAATAAGAAATAACAATAACAGTAAGAAATAACAATAACAATAAGAAATAACAATAACAATAAGAAATAACAATAACAATAAGAAATAACAATAACAATAAGAAATAACAATATCAATAAGAATTAACAATAACAATAAGAAATAACAATAACAATAAAAAATAACAATAATAATAAGAAATAACCATAACAATAAGAAATAACAAAAACAATAAGAAATAACAATAACAATAAGAAATAACAATAACAATAAGAAATAACAATAACAATAAGAAATAACAATAACAATAAGAAATAACAATATCAATAAGAAATAACAATAAAAATAAGAAATAACAATAACAATAAGAAATAACAATAACAATAAAAAATAACAATAACAATAAGAAATAACAATAACAATAAGAAATAACAACAAGAATAAAAAATAACAATAACAATAAGAAATAACAATATCAATAAGAAATAACAATAACAATAAGAAATAACAATAAAAATAAGAAATAACAATATCAATAAGAAATAACAATAACAATAAAAAATAACAATAACAATAAGAAATAACAATAACAATAACAATAAGAAATAACAATAACAATAAGAAATATCAATAACAATAAGAAATAACAATAACAATAAGAAATAACAATAACAATAAGAAATAAAAATAACAATAAGAAATAACAATAACAATAAGAAATAACAATAACAATAAGAAATAACAATAACAATAAGAAATAACAATAACAATAGCAATAAGGAATAACAATAGCAATAAAAAATAACAATAACAATAAGAAATAACAATAACAATAAGAAATAACAATAACAATAAGAAATAACAATATCAGTAAGAAATAACAATAACAATAAGAAATAACAATAACAATAAGAAATAACAATAACAATAAAAAATAACAATAACAATAAGAAATAACAACAACAATAAAAAATAACAATTACAATAAGAAATAACAATATCAATAAGAAATAACAATATCAATAAGAAATAACAATAACAATAAGAAATAACAATAACAATAAGAAATAACAATAACAATAAGAAATAACAATAACTATAAGAAATAACAATAACAATAAGAAATAACAATAAAAATAAGAAATAACAATAACAATAACAATAACAAATAACAATAACAATAAGAAATAACAATTACAACAACAATAAGAAATAACAATAACAATAAGAAATAACAATAACAATAAGAAATAACAATAACAATAGGAAATAACAATATCAATAAGAAATAACAATAACAATAAGAAATAACAATAACAATAAGAAATAACAATAACAATAAGAAATAACAATATCAATAAGAAATAACAATAAAAATAAGAAATAACAATAAAAATAACAATAAGAAATAACAATAACAATAACAATAAGAAATAACAATTACAACAACAATAAGAAATAACAATAGCAATAAAAAATAACAATAACAATAAGAAATAACAATAACAATAGGAAATAACAATATTAATAAGAAATAACAATAACAATAAGAAATTACAATAACAATAAGAAATAACAATAACAATAAGAAATAACAATATCAATAAGAAATAACAATAACAATAAGAAATAACATTAACAATAAGAAATAACAATAACAATAAGAAATAACAATAACAATAAAAAATAACAATAAAAATAAGAAATAACAATAAGAAATAACAATAACAATAACAATAAGAAATAACAATAACAATAAGAAATATCAATAACAATAAGAAATAACAATAACAATAAGAAATAACAATAACAGTAAGAAATAACAATAACAATAAGAAATAAAAATAACAGTAAGAAATAACAATAACAATAAGAAATAACAATAACAATAAGAAATAACTATAACAATAAGAAATAACAATAACAATAACAATAAGAAATAACAATAACAAAAAGAAATAACAATAACAATAGGAAATAACAATAACAATAAGAAATAACAATAACAAAAAGAAATAACAATAACAATAAGAATTAACAATAACAATAAGAAATAACAATAAGAAATAACAATAACAATAAGAAATAACAATAACAATAAGAAATAACAATAACAGTAAGAAATAACAATAACAATAAGAAATAACAATAACAATAAGAAATAACAATAACAATAAGAAATAACAATAACAATAAGAAATAACAATAACAATAAGAAATAACAATATCAATAAGAATTAACAATAACAATAAGAAATAACAATAACAATAAGAAATAACAATAACAATAAGAAATAACAGTAACAATAAGGAATAACAATAACAATAAGAAATAACAATAACAATAAGAAATAACAATAACAATAGGAAATAACAATAACAATAAGAAATAACAATAACAAAAAGAAATAACAATAACAATAGGAAATAAGAATAACAATAAGAAATAACAATAACAATAGGAAATAACAATAACAATAAGAAATAACAATAACAATAAGAAATAACAATAACAATAAGGAATAACAATAGCAATAAAAAATAACAATAACAATAAGAAATAACAATAACAATAGGAAATAACAATATCAATAAGAAATAACAATAACAATAAGAAATAACAATAACAATAAGAAATAACAATAACAATAAGAAATAACAATAACAGTAAGAAATAACAATAAGAAATAACAATAACAATAACAATAAGAAATAACAATAATAATAATAAAGAACAATAACAATAAGAAATAACAATAACAATAAGAAATAACAATAACAATAAGAAATAACAATAACAATAAAAAGGGACAATAACAATAAGAAATAACAATAACAATAAGAAATAACAATAACAATAAGAAACAACAATAACAATAAGAAATAACTATAACAATAAGAAATAACAATAACAATAACAATAAGAAATAACAATAACAATAGGAAATAACAATAACAATAAGAAATAACAATAACAAAAAGAAATAACAATAACAATAAGAATTAACAATAACAATAAGAAATAACAATAAGAAATAGCAATAACATTAAGAAATAACAATAACAGTAAGAAATAACAATAACAATAAGAAATAACAATAACAATAAGAAATAACAATAACAATAAGAAATAACAATAACAATAAGAAATAACAATAACAATAAGAAATAACAATAACAATAAGAAATAACAATATCAATAAGAATTAACAATAACAATAAGAAATAACAATAACAATAAAAAATAACAATAACAATAAGAAATAACCATAACAATAAGAAATAACAAAAACAATAAGAAATAACAATAACAATAAGAAATAACAATAACAATAAGAAATAACAATAACAATAAAAAATAACAATAACAATAAGAAATAACAATATCAATAAGAAATAACAATAAAAATAAGAAATAACAATAACAATAGGAAATAACAATATCAGTAAGAAATAACATTAACAATAAGAAATAACAATATCAATAAGAATTAACAATAACAATAAGAAATAACAGTTACAATAAGAAATAACAATAACAATAAGAAATAACAGTAACAATAAGAAATAACAATAACAATAAGAAATAACAATAACAATAAGAAATAACAATAACAATAGGAAATAACAATAACAATAACAATAAGAAATAACAATAACAAAAAGAAATAACAATAACAGTAGGGGGAACTAGCCGATTCTAGAACCTCCTCTGACCTTGAGGGTCAGAGGAGGTTCTAGAATCGGCTATTTCAAGGTCAGAGGATGCGCCTGACCTTGAACTTGATTGACCTTCACGTGACCTTGACCTTTAAACCTTGACCTTTAAACCTTGACATTCAAATGACCTTGACATTCAAATGACCTTGACATTCAAATGACCTTGACCTTCAAATGACCTTGACATTCAAATGACCTTGACCTTCAAACGACCTTGACATTCAAACGACCTTGACATTCAAATGACCTTGACCTTCAAACGACCTTGACATTCAAATGACCTTGACATTCAAATGACCTTGACCTTCAAATGACCTTGCCATTCAAATGACCTTGACATTTATATGACCTTCAAGCGACCTTGACCTTTAAGTAACCTCGACCTTTAAAATACGTGTTATCCTTTTAAATTAGGAGAGAGGGGACGCTGGAATTAAATAAATTGAATTGTAATAGATATTCGAAATTAGTTTTGTAAAGTGTGTTATCCTTGTGTTATTTACAATTTGCAAAAAAAAATGAATCCAGTGATGGTGCGAAGAGTAGGTAGAAGAGAACCTCTCAGCCTGCTGTATATAACTTTAAAAGTTATATGTCTCCAAATCTTGAAAAATAGATTTCAAATTCAGGAATTAGTAGTGAAGGGTCAGATCCCGAAGTCATTGGGATGCATTATGGAATATTGGTGGAAACACGTGAACTGGGTGTATTGTGACGAGAGACCTCAAAAGTTTTATGGAGAAAACCATCATCGGCTACCATTTAGATGTGGTGTTAGATTGAGTCGGTGTGTAGCAGTCGCCCTATTTGCCGAGAGTTTTGCCGCAGTCATGAATATTTGTTGGACTCGGAGATATATTGTAGTGGTGAAGAAAAAATTCTGGGTGGATAAAAATGGGGAGAGGTATTGCGTGCATTGTAGGGGGCTCGGTTACCGTCAGCCAAAACGTATTAAGTTTTTTAGAACTAGGTACTCTAAAACTGTTCTAATGAGTGGTGCTGACGTAGTACAATTCATTAGGCAGGAAAAAAGATACTGTGATTTCTGTTTTGCCATGCCACTGTTTGAGCTTGACGGCCAAGATTTATTTCCGAATATGTCTGACTCGGATTTATCAGACATTGATGATGATTGGCCGGTTTACTATGAGTTGTCAAGTATTTCTGAGTCAGATACAGACATGGAGGATACTGACGAAGATTAAATTGGTTAACCTTGAGTGGAGTGATGTCACTCAAGGTTAACCAGTTAAAATCTGCTAATTTAAAGAGTGGACCCCTTTTCGTCTCTCAGTTCATTGTAAGCACTCAGTTCGACTTCATCGTTCTTCATCATATAGTGTTTAAGTAAAATTTGTTTATTTACTACCCAATAGCACCATGTTTCCCTGCCTAGATTGTGGTAAGACTTTTTCAAGGAAAGACAATGTAAGGCGTCACAAGATAAATTCTTGTGTAGGAAGTGCAAAAGTAGTTCAAGAAAATCCTAGTACCTCAAATGCTAAGAAGCGATCATTGTCCGACGTCGTAACATGTGAAATTTGCAACGTACCAGTAAAGAAGAAATGTATGTCTGGCCACCTAAAAAGTGCTGCTCATAAGAATAATGGATTTATAATAGTTGATGATGGTGTAGAAAAGTTGGCATCTGCATTTGGGCAGAAAAGCGAAACATTTAGAGTGTCTGAACGTGGACATCATGTTGATATGCTCGAGTTTGCACATTTAATAAGAGAAAAAGTTCTGACATTAATAGAAGCTAAACGCGAAATATTTGGTAGTGTTAAAGTAAATTTGGAATGTGGAGGATTGTACTTTTTATCCAATAAGGAAAATGTGGAGATGAAGACATTTAATACCAAAAATAAAGTGTTAACAGTGGGCAGTGATGTTTACGGAAAATATTACGAGTTTATAGATGAAATATTAAATAAAATGTCCGAATTTCAAGAACGTGATTCAGGTATGTATATATAATTTGAATTAATTTTATTTATTTCCTACAAATACGTGTTAAATATAATATGTAAAGATTTTTTATTATTTGATTTAATTTAGAAAGTAATGATGAATTGTTTCTATAGGGTGGACATTATTTGAAATTTTGTATATGGAGGTGACCATAAATAAGTACAATCCATTGAGGGCGTCTACATATATAAACCTTCCGACGTCCATACAATCGAAGAAGGCCGTAATAAATGTGCAAAACAACGATCAGGCATGTTTTGCTTGGGCAATAACTTCTGCTTTACGATCTCCGACTGGATTATCTAACCGGACATCATCATACCCCCACTACTCTACAGTGTGTGACTTTTCGGACTTGGAATTTCCTGTGAAAATAAGAGACATCAACAAGTTTGAAAATAAGAACAATATTTGCGTGAACGTGTACGGTCTCAATAAAGAGATTCGGGATAATAAGGTTAGTTACGAAGTAGTACCATTACAAATTTCAACGGGATTGTGGAACGTTACAGTAAACTTATTGTATATAACGAATGATGATGGTGGTAATAGTCACTACTGTTGGATTCGAAATTTGTCACGTTTAGTAGGAAATCAGTTATCGTTACATGGACACGAAAAATTTATTTGTGACGGATGTTTATTATACTTTAGTTCTATAGAAAAAGTTAGTAGGCATAGGGAAGAAGATTGCGGTAAAGTAAAAGCTGTTTTACCTGACACAAATTATCGCATAAATAGTCTGGGTGAAGAAGTACTGTCTAATATTTTACAATTTGAACATTACGAAAGGCAGCTGAAAGTTCCGTTTGTTGTCTATGCTGATTTTGAAGCATTATTATGTCCAGTGGATCAAGTAAAAAATAATATAATGGATAATGAATCATACACTATGAAGTGCTTTCGGCACGAACCATATGCTTTCGCATATTATATAAAATGTAGTTACGATGATTCATTATCCATTTTTAAAAAATATATCGGGAAAGATGCTGCTATTGAGTTTGTAAAGCAATTAGAAGAGGATATAAAGTACATTTATAATAATCACTTAGGAGTAGTGATACAAATGCTTCCCTTGACAAGTGCTGATCAGATAGAGTTTGAAAAAAATATTTGTCATATTTGTAAGAAAATAATTAGTAATGTAAAAGATAAAGTTCATGATCATGACCATTTAACTGGCTTGTTTTGAGGTCCTGCTCACTCGGTATGTAATGTCAACTATAAAATTCCAAAATTTATTCCGGTGTTTTTTCACAATTTATCAAATTATGATTCTCATATGTTTATAAAGAACATTGCGATGAATGGTGAAGATGTTGACGTAATTGCACAAAATAAAGAAAAGTATATTTCCTTTAGTAAAAAAGTTCACGTCGCAGATTCACAAGATATAAAAGGTAGAATGAGGCGAGTATTTATAAACTTAAGGTTTGTAGATTCTTTTCGATTTTTATCTTGCTCCCTTGCAAAACTTGGTAGTTATTTAGATGACAACCAATGTGAACAAGTACGAAAATATTTTCCTGACAACATTAAGTTCAATTTAGTAAGGCAGAAAGGAATATTTCCCTATGATTTTATGGATTCCTTTGATAAAATAAATTATTCGAAGTTACCAGAACGTGAAGCGTTTTATGATTCATTAACAGATTCTGATGTATCACATGATAATTATAACAGGGCACAGACTGTCTGGCAAGTGTTTAATTGTGAAACATTGGGAGATTATTCCTTAGTTTATTTAACTTCAGACGTGTTACTTTTGGCCGACATATTTGAAACTTATCGCAGTGTTTCATTACAATATTATACATTAGATCCGGCACATTACTTTACGGCACCAGGGTTCGGGTGGGACGCTTTATTAAAAATGACTGGGGTTCAACTGGAACTCCTTACAGACGTCGATATGTTTTTCTTTTTTAAAAGGGGGATTCGCGGGGGGCTTAGTATGTGTTCTCATCGTAAATCCGAAGCAAATAATAAATTTTTAAGTGAGTTCAATGATACGCAACCAATATCTTATATTGCATATTTAGATGCTACCAACCTGTACGGTTTTGCAATGCAATCAAAACTGCCTACAGGTAAATTTCGCTGGTTGAATGCTCGGGAATTAGAAAATTTTGATGTTTTACAGATTGATAATAATTCTAGTACCGGTTACGTTTTGGAAGTTGACTTGGATTATCCTCAATGTTTACATGATACACATAACGATTTGCCATTTTGCCCTGAATTGCGTAACCCTGAAAATTCTAAACATAAGAAATTAGTACCAACATTGTACGATAAGGAGAAGTACATTATACACTACATGAATTTAAAACAATGTTTAAATCATGGATTAATATTGAAACGCACCCATAGAATTCTCGAATTTGAACAGAGCAATTGGATGCAGTGTTATATTGATTTTAATACGGAAAAGCGAAGACAGTCAAGTAACGCGTTTGAAAGGAATCATTACAAAGCCATGAATAACATTGTATTTGGAAAAACCATGGAAAATGTAGAAAACAGAGTTGACATTCGTTTATTGAGTCATTGGGAGACGCGTTATAGAAAACCAGGGGCGGAAGTATTTATCGCGAAACCAAATTTTAAATCTACCAAAATATTTTGTGAAAATTTAATAGCTGTGGAAATGTCTATTGTAAAAATACATTACAATAAACCATTGTACGTAGGTTTTAGTATATTAGAGTTAGCTAAAACTGTAGTTTATAAATTCTATTATGATTTTTTAAAACGTGAGTATGGCGATAATGTTCGTTTGCTGTACACAGACACGGATTCATTAATAATTGAAGTATTTACTGAAAATATTTACGATGATATCAAAAATAATATTGAGCACTTTGATACTTCCAATTATCCTGAAAATAATGTTCATAACATACCTCGAAACAAGTCAGTTATAGGTAAAATGAAGGATGAATTTGCCGGTAATATTATTACATCGTTTTTTGGTACAGGAGCTAAAGCATACTGCATCAATACACTTTCAGATTGCGTTAAGAAAGCAAAAGGTGTAAAAAAATATGTTATTAAAAAAGAATTGACTCTGTGTGATTATAAACGTATAGTGGAAGAGGGGGGAGAAATTTTCAAGAAAATGTATACATTCCGTTCTGATTACCATGTAGTTTTTACAGAACTAAAAAATAAAATTGCTTTGTCTGCTACTGACGATAAACGTTACATTTTACCAGATAAAATTGGCACATTGGCTTGGGGTCATAAACAAATTAAACAAATTCAAGAAGATGAATGTATAAATCAAATATTAAATGAAGAATACGATAGGTTATATAATTAATTTCATGTTTTTAAGTTTTGTATAAATTGTTACCTTATACTTGTTTTCTATGTATTACGTTTGATTTATGTATTGTATATGTAGTAAATAAGATTGTATAAATTGTTCATTACGTATTTATATTAAATTGTTAATGTATTGTATAGGTTGTAAATAAATTGTATATATTTTAAAAAAAGTTGTTTTATTTACTTAAAACGAATACACAGGCAATAAAGTTATATAACATAATTACAACACATTTTTCTTCGATATCCAGGAATTGTGTGAGCTATCCAATCCTAACCACTTGACGAGAACTTTATTTCCCTTACGTCTTATTACTTTCTCTACCAAATAAACATCAGGGTGTGCGACTTTCTTCAGTTCCACTTCATAGAATCCTCCAATAATATTTTCACCTTGTGCATCCTGCAGTAGATAGGTTCGCGGCATTGTATTTTGCACTTTAGAGATTTTAAATATTTCGTTTGACCAATTAGGTGTATAGTTTTTGGAGAAAGCTTGGCGGTGTTTACTTATTCTTACATGATCACCTACATTGAATTTCCGAGGTAGTGTATCAATCACTTTTAATGAACTATACACTGTATTCAAAAGATGCTTTGCATTGCGATTATTAACATCTTTCGGCTTCATTCCAATTGTTCTATGTACGCTATTATTGTAGTTGTTTATAATAATTGGTAGTAAGTCCAACCATTTATATGTACCTTGCAATGAAAACGCTTTCCACATCCTTTCCTTGATGGTTCTATTAAATCTTTCCACAATGGAACTCTTTAATGTTGAATAAGTACTGTAATGATTGATATTGTACTGTTTAAGAAATGTTTTGAAGTCTGCGTTGTAAAATTCTTTGCCATGATCTGTTTGAATGTTTTTCGGTATGAGTTTCTTTTTGTCCAGTATTGTTTGCATTGCTCGCGTCACTTCCTTCCCAGTCTTAGTCTTTAAAAGTACTGCCCATCCAAATTTAGAGAAAGCATTTATAACCATTAATATATACTTAAATCCCTTGTTCTCCTTTGAATACGGAATCATTTCAACTAAATCTGCTTGATATAAATCTTTTAGTCCCTTCAGAATAACACGACGCCTTTTAAAGTTTCTTCTAGCCGGTGCATGCAGTTCCTTCACTACGTCTTGCTTAATTTTAGACATTATCAGATTCAATTACTATATCAACGGCCGATGCTGATGCTGGTCTGTCTACAAATCGTCTAGTTATTTGAATTTTATCATTGAGTTTCAATGTTACAAGATTTTTTTTTAGTTCGGTCCTGTAGGGTTGACCATTAATTCTGACCCAAACGTTGTCTCCATACATAACTACCTTCACTACTTTACCACTGTACACCTCATTAACAAACGTTGAGGTTGCTGCTTTATTTGTAATTTGATAAATCCCAGGTTCTGCTTCGTGGCCAGTAGTCCACAATCCGATGACTTGTATTGATTTTCGCGTTGTCTGCTGCTTTACATCATCTTTCAACTTTTGAAAATGTCTATGTTTTGAAATGCTGTGTCCGTAAAGATGTTTACCAAATTTGTCTACAGACATGGTAGCACCGGTAAGATGTTCACCAAACTTATTAAGAGTCATATAAGTAAACTAACTGTATCCTGGCTGCACACTGAATGACGAGTAGATTCAAAGAATATGTTTTTATACAATAATTTTTGCCTCTTTTAATTCTTCGATTATTGAAACAATTTCATTGTTGTGTGATGAATTTCCTGCATGCTGTGAAGCTATTAATAAACGTAACCTACCTACAAGTTCATTGGGGTCATCCCAATGTTTGTACTCGATAGTGGTTCCTGGAATTAATTGCCTTTTCATTGTGTTTTTCTCCAGAGATCCTCCACTCTTCCATAATTTTGCCCACCAAACCTGGGGTCTCTCACCCATTAAAATTGGTTTTACTATTGACACATACTTGTACCCTCTGTTGGCTGCAATCGCTTTATTTGGATTATATTGTACACGCGCGGCATTAGTTCGTTTCAATATATCTCTGTAGTTTCGGCTATCCATTAAAGTAAATTTTGAAGGTTTTTTCTTAAATAAGAGTTCATACAGTCCTTTTGTTCCCGTATATATCTGATTATTTATCTTTATGTCTCGTCCTTCGAATTGTATTTCAGAATTTCCAACATATAAATTTCCGTCAACTTCATGTACGCCATATTTTTCGTCGCGGTCAGCTTTTGTATGTGTTTTGAAATATATGAGAAATTGTCTGGGTAATTCATCAAATTGTTGTAATATATTTTGCACTTCTGGGCTATTCAATTGTTCTCTAAAACTTTGCTGGGCATGATACATAGGAAGTGTTACTTCTCCTTCATCATCGTCATCACTATACGCATGTTCTTCTTCTTGTTGTTCAAAATCCGTCTTTGAATCATCATGCTTTTCTACAATTTGAGTTGAATTAAATGGGGCACTTTGTATCACTTCCTCATCATCTAAAAAACTAACATCTCCTTTCCGTTGAAGGTTTTCTGCAGTAGGTGTCATTAAGGTATCGTCGAGTAATTCTTTTTTCGGTTCGTGGTATATTTTCGAAAGTTATCTTCTCCTTTTAATGTTAAAAGACTGTTTTGGAGATGGTGCGTAGGCTGGTTTAATTTGTGATACATCGAAGTCATTATCATCATCTTCTAGAAATTCACTGGGTTCTAGTCGATTAGCCTCAAGTTTACTTGCTATTTCTTTGAGTGGCTCACTGAGGGGTGAGAACGTAGCTTCAAGATGTTGTTTAGACTCAGCTATGTTTGATTTCAAGGTTCTAATTTTATCACGTAGAGAAGTGCGAGCTTCTGCAAGTTGTCTAGCGACATTTTTGTCCATTGTGTTATCGAAGTACACACTTATACTGAAAGGGTAAAGGAAGTTGTACCCAAATTTATACAATTATAAATTTGTCAAAACCCTTGCGGTATCTCCCTTCCTCTTTACCACAGTCTAAATCAATTACCAATACATCATGAGGATTGACCCAACACGTTTGACAAATGTCCTTAAATTCTTCAAAAGTCATGTCCCCCGTAAGGTGATCATCATATATATGTTTCAAATGCATTGCATCTTGTCGAAAAAGTATTAACAAATTGCTATTATCTCTAATCAGCTGCTTTGGAATTGCACTGTAACTCTGGCATAAGTAAAAACAGTCAATATTTTTATGTCGACCGTATGAAAAATAGTCTTTTATTGTATTGTGACCTGTGGGTGGCACATCATCAAATATTACAATGGAATATTCATTTATGCATGTCGGAACTTCTAGGCTTGCGATATCCGAATATTCATAATAACCACATTCTGGAATCGTTTTCATTAATTCACGTAGAAATGTATATTTCTCTTGGTACAATGAATTTGAACATAAATAAATATTTAAATATCTTAACCCATGCCTTGCAATAAGTAGTGTAAGAAGTATGTTGGTTTTTCCGCATGCACTCGGTCCTATAATTAAGCCTCTCTTACATTCACCTCCGAAAAGGTCACTGTGTTTTTTAAATCTCGGATGTTGTAATAATGCATTATCAAAATTTTGTATCGGTAATGATAATTCATGTGAAGTTACACTTACGGGATGCATGTCATCTCACCAAGAAGGTTTTTACTGAACTAAATATGGAATACAATAAACTGGACAATTTATGACCTCACCTAGATATTTTGATTGTGGAATGTAGCTGCTCATTATTAAGAAAGAAAAAAAAAACACTTTCAATTTCTTATTGTATATTTTAGCATACATATTAATGAACATGTTTGAATATATAAATACATTATTAAGTTGTTCGCCCGAAGCAGCGGTAAAAATTAATTCTGCGTTTTATAAATTATAGACTTCACCTACATATTATGATAATAAGGTTTTATTTTAGGATGAAGGAAAATATTCACACGTTTATTCTTAAACATTTATTTATTACTTGATGTACATATATTTGGTTATCCTAGCTGTTTTTTTATAACTTTGGTTTTTTTTCTAGGCGTATTATATTGTAATAGCTTTGATTTTTCTTTTTTCTAGCCGAGTGAAAATTATTTAAGGTTCAAATCAGCAGCGAATATCCGTGGTAACAGGGAACGAAACGTTGACAGAAGTCATCAATGATTATATTCCCTTACATAATATCTTATTGTTGCTATGATCCTTTGCACGGTTTCCTTTTCGCCTCTAATTTGTCTCAATTGCTCTTTTAGGTCGGGCAACAAACCAGGATTACAATTAGACATATTAGCGGCAACGAAATTAAACGATTCAATCATGTTATTTACACGTGTTTCGCTTTCACACAAAGTATCATACAACTTTTGATAAAATGTAAGAGAATTTCTTACTTGGCGACTCCTATTACCGACTTGTCGAGCAATCGATTGACTGTAAGAATTGATGACAGGAGACACGGGCCGGGACGAGGAATTGATGACAGGAGACACGGGCCGGGACGAGCTTGGAACAATTACATTTGAAGGGATTTCGTTGGAAGGGAGTGAGTTACAAGGGATTTCGTTAGTTACGTTAGTGGGTGGTTTAACTGTTATATTTTCCAGAACTGTAACTTTTTGCACATTCACAGAAGTTACCGATGTCTGGGAGAGGATTGTAATTATTTCGGGTTCGATTTCGGGTTCGATTTCAGGTTCGATTTCGGGTTCTGGAATGGATGATACATTCATTAATGATATTTTGGGATGGGAGCGAGTACTGGTTGACGGTGCAGTTTGTTGGGGGTGGGTAATCGATATACTCGACATCGATTCAGGAACCGCCAACAGTCTTCGAAGTACAGATCCTTGCTGTACGTCACTTCTGTCAACGTTTACTGTTCTCCTCCTGTTTCTCATCATGTCCCTCTCGGCACGACGTCGCTGCCTGTACTCTTGTTTTGGCAAGTAATTTCCATATCGCCATCTGTTGCGATTAGAATTAGACGACGACATGTAAAATTGCTGCCCGCTTGCCAAGGAACTTACATTTCCCCGCATTGATGTACTCGCAACATTCTCAGTATCACTTGTATCTTTACTAATACTGAGAATGTCAGCGTCAACCATGGCTTGATTCAGTACATCATTACGGGGTGATGTGCATTCTCGTCTATGAGTTGCAGTCAGCCACCTAGCGCCAGGAGTAACAAGATTCAAAAAATCTGTCATTCCGGAATCTGTAAAAAAAAAGAAAGAAAAATACATAATTATACTTTTTCATTTATTTCAGTTCCAATGTATGAAAAATTAAATATTATATAAAAAAATACTCACTCGCTGCTGTTTCACCTTCAGCGGCAGAAATGGTTGCGGTCGGTCTGCACGCTCCGTCTGGTACCAGATTTTCGCCGGCCGGGCTTGTAACGGTAACGGTCCGTCTACGCGCTCCGTCCAAGGTAGGATTTACGGCGGCTGGAATTTCTGCTGGCGGCGGCGTGCGGAAAGAACCCAAATACCATTTCTCCATGCTATCGTCTAGCATATCGTATTTCTTGTCTGCTTAGTAATTAACATGAAATTTACATTTGTCTAAATCACGTAGTGAATATATTAAAGACATTTTAAATAAAAAATACAATTCAAACGATTTAGAATGGAATATATGAATATGTTAGAATATTTTAACGGCATAAAATAGTAGTTATCTAAAGTAGGTTCAACGTTTGTAACACTTACCCATTTTTCGGTTTGTTGTTGTTGTTGCTGCTGCGTGCTGCACTGTGGCTTTTCTATGCGGTTTTCCTCATTTATATAGCAAAAAGGGGCGTGGAAATGGGCGTAGGGGGCGTGTCTTGGTGGGGGAAATTATTTTTGAGGTCAAAAAGTCGCAACCCTGGGGGGGGGGGAATTTTGTATCCCCACTCCTTTTTTCCCACTCCCATCCCCTCTGCATTGAAGGCGTGTTAAAAGGAGGAGACGTTGGTAAGGAGGAGTGGTCTGTAAAAAGAAATATTCTTCTCCTCTCCTTTTTTCCTCCTTTCTTTTTTCTTTCTTTTTTCCCTTCCTTTCCTTCCTTTCCTCCTTTTTCCTTTTTTCCTCCTTTTTTCCTTTTTTTTCTTTTGCTCCAATTGGAAAAAGACCTCATTGGTCATTCAATTAACTTAATTAATAAATAAATTGTTTGAAAGAAATTTTAACAATAAAAATTAACACTTTCTTAAAATTGGGTTACAGGAATACAAATAAAACATTATTAATATACTACAATATCTTTATTAAAAAACGTTAGTTAATTTACACTTTTTGATTAATTTCTAAATGTTTAAAAATACATCCATGACAATCTTTTCTTGAAGGGGCAGGGCCATCGATATGAGTGCGAATGTTGTCTTGGTTATAATGCTGCAAACAAGGGAGCTTCTCCCTTAAATCTTGATTTGTTCGATAATGTGATGGCAATTGATGCCACAACATGGCGACGTTTTGAGCGGTCATCCTTTTCAGTATGTAGTTCAGGGGCAGAAACTCAAGATCTTCATCAGTAAGACTTGCAGTACCGAAATCCTTTTCGTACTTTTCTATAACTTCCCAAACTTTGTTTATAATCCATTGTCCATATGTTGAACGAATTATCCAATAACCCAGACTTGTCATCATGAACAACACAAATGCACTAGCAAAATTGTACAAGTTCACGGTTTATATATCTACACCTTTACATGATGACTCCTCCTCCTCCATATCATTTGATTTCAATAATTACGTATAAATGGAGTTAATTTGTATACATTGGTAAGTGCACACACACAATCACTTGATGTATGAAATGTACAATACGGTAGAGTTTTTTGTATGTTTGATATGTTATCACTCACTTCAATTACTGGTTTATCAATTACTTTGCTGATATGCATTGCTTTTTCGTGACCCTTTACATATATAGTACCTATATTACGAGTCAAACTTTGCAAAATTTCTTCAAAATTTTCCAATGGTACAAATCCGTCACTCCATTTTAAACAGTG
Source organism: Ontholestes murinus (assembly GCA_963969525.1). Taxonomy (NCBI): domain Eukaryota; kingdom Metazoa; phylum Arthropoda; class Insecta; order Coleoptera; family Staphylinidae; genus Ontholestes; species Ontholestes murinus. The sequence goes on from CAXAKX010000791.1 coordinate 461,629, forward strand.
ATGATTTCTTGTCAACCAATCGACAGTCCTTTTATCTCTTCTACTTAAAAACGTATATTCATAGGGAGGTTTGAATATGAAGTGGCTTATGCATCCTTTACTATCACAACTTGCTACTTCTTTAGGTATAAAATGATTTTTTCTTACTTGAAATCCTTGTATATCAATAATAATATATTTTTTTACTTCCATTGCAAGCCACTTGCACTTCACTTACTAGACACTCTGCCTTCGATGATGATCTGCACTAAACTGATTATTACGTAAATATAATTGCAGTAGTATTCTTACAATAACTCCTTAACAACTTTCGTAAGAGGAGTGTAGTAATACGCTTTATCATGTAAAATTAGGCAATAAGCTGATGTACCCGCTGGTACAGCCTCTTTCGTATTAAATTCCACTTTGATTTCTACGGCACTTTTATGAATAGTGTCCGCTTGATACATGCAGTCAATTCCTACTAGCGGTGCAACTGCTAAATATTCCTTAGGAGAAAACATTGGTTCACTTTCCTGTACATAGTAAGATTGTTGAAACCTTGCATACATGTCGTATAATATGGCATACTGATTTTTTGTATAATCAACATTAAGATTATCATAAGGGTAACGAATTCCGTTTAAGTATACATTCAAATTATTTAATTTTATATTATCAAACTTTGACATACTCTTTGATACGTTTCCCTTGCGCGCCTTTTGAAATCCAATTATTATAAATCTTGGTGTTTCCAGTTGTGATGAAGTTTTTACTGCCCAGGTGTGTTTCGTTGTTTCCGGTAGTGAAGGATACTCATGAATTTCCCAACTTCTGAATGGTATGTGGATGTCGACATTCTTCTCTGTTAGCTTTGTTAATGATAATTGCTCACGAAGGCCCACGGTAACATGAGGAACCCTCCATATCACTTTATCTATAATAAGTTTCACTTTCTCACCTTTAGATGCCTCAGGTTGAAGAATTACATCATTATCGTCGTTATTCCTTATTAATATTAGCTCTTGCCTCACATTCAAAACAACTTTTTTATAATCTTCTGCAAATCCTAATAGTGTTCGTAACGGTACACTAAGACTAAAGTGGCCGTTTTCATCTAATGCATCGCATGTCTCTGCATTTTCTGTCCAACCAGCATTTTCCAATTTTGTTATTTCATTTTTTGTAAACGAAAAGTATCCCTTCATAGTCGATGTGACGCCAAGATTCCTCACAGAGTCAATCTGAACTCCGTTCATTAAATATCGAATATCACTAAACATGAACGCTACTGGATTATTTACTAACTTTGCAGTCTTACTAGCTTCATTTTTATCCACTTTTCGAACACTCCCTTCTACATATAAATAGCTTTCACCAGGTATAGTATAATTGTCTATTTCCGGAACATTAATTCGTATTTCGTCATTATGATCAAAACTTGACGATCCAAAAGGTTGATGTGTATGATATTCGTAACTTACTATAGAGTTATTTGTTTTTATCTTCTCGGTCACATTTAATATATCCATTATATTTATTATTGCTTCAATAAAGTAAATCCCAAACTGCTAAGATATTTTCTATTTCGTTGTGTTAACGGTTTCACTTCTCTTCTTACACTGGAGGATACCTTACGACTGTCCTTCCATTTATACTTTCCTAATCTATCCATCGTTAATACAGAAGACTCTTTTTTTCTTTTCAATTTTCCCTATATTTTCATAGTGAAAAACGAATTCAACTATTCCACTCGCCTTAGATGTACGCTTACCGTTATTTCCTCACTTCTAAAATTTACTAAATTGTTCGACTGATCCAGTACTCGCACTTTCAATGAACTGATAATTTTTCCCGATACCGGTAAATATATACGTTCCTGTGGAGATTCAATTATTTTGAAGCCTGCCGGTACTTTTGGGAAAAAATGGTACAACACGTGAACAGGTTCTCCGTTATTATAAGATCCACTTACCACATTGCAATATATTTGAATTGCGTTTACTTTATTAATATCAACAATCTTATGAGATTCGCAATGTTCCCCTTGCATAACAATATCTCTTTTAAATCCGAGTAAAGATCCAATAGTATTCTTTTTTGAGAAATCAATCAGCACCGAAGTCTTTATAATCACTTTTTGCGTATTACTATTTCCTCGAATACGGATGAGTACATTATATTGTTTATACTTATCTAACAGTTCTTTCTCTATGTACTCATTAATGTCCTCTATATCATAAATTCCCATAGGTAATGTAATTACGTGCCATTTATTATCACTCGTCTTGAAATGAAATAAATTGTTTGTCTCGTCCACATTTGGTATTGAATTAAATGATTCAAAATTCATTAAAGCCATCTCATATTCTTCATCTTCATTTAAATATATTGCCGGATTGAAATCACAACTCAATTCCGAACTTTTACCACTTAACGTGAACGTATAAGCGTGCGATGTCTTCTCCATGGCTTTCGTTCTATAAGTAAATACAATAACTTGCTACACTTCCTTATTAATGGTTTAACAAGAATTTCAGACTAAGCTGCCCACAATTTGTTTCAGTATTTTTCTGATACTTTATGTAATTGTAAGATATTTCATTTTCACCATTATTTGATAAGAAGTTATTCTTCTACCTCCTTCGGCGGTCGAAGATCTCCATAACTATCAAAATATTCGACAGATTTTCCACGTTTTTTATAAGCTACCCAATGAGTTCCTTGACCTTCCTCATTATCTAAATTGATGATGCCGCTTTCAAGCTTTCGAATTCTTTTCGGTAATGCATTCCTCATAAACACACCTCTGAAATAAGGTATGTGATGTTTCTTTGCATACTTAATAATATCAATATTAGTTAATGGTCTACGAAGGAACTCAGATCTTAGTTTTTTGAATTCAAACCCAAGTACAATCCACAACCCTTCTTATACGGTTTTATGTAAAATCCTGAACCAATTGCTTTAGCTTCCATTACCCTGTTATGTCTTGCCTCTTCCTTTTGTTGCTCATTAGCAGCCTTAGCATCATTTACTGCCTTCGCAATAGCTGCAGCACCGCCACCCAAGGATCCCAAAGCGCCCAATGCCGCAAATAATGGTATTAACGGTAGAAATCCTCCTTGTTTAGGAATAGGTATCACCCTACGTCTAGGTCTACCAATACCTCTTCTATTTCGTTTTAAAACATTATACGCAATTTTTACAGATCCCTGAAGACTTTTGTCGGGACTACGTTTAATCGCTCTCTTTGCAAGCTTCATTGCTTTGGCAAATGATAACGCACCACCTCTACTGATTCTTCTCCTTCTTTTTATCTTTTTAGTTTTTAGTTTTCTCCGTCCATGTCCCATACCCATAGCAGTTTTTGCCTTCATTACTCCAGCAACTGTTAGTGAAGCTGCTTTCTCACCTAAACTTGCACCACTACTTGTTATTCTACTCTTTGCAACTTTGTATAATTTTTTATCTGCCTCGTGTCGTTCTTTTAAGTTGTCAGATTTACTATAAGCAATATCGTGCACTTTACAGGCTTCGTCCAATACGTTTATACCACTGTCGCCCTTTGCCAACCTCTTTTGCAATTTAGTTCCCGGACCGCAAAAATTATATCCAGGTAAATGTACTTCGAAGGGAAGTTTATTTATTAATTTGTTTAACAAACCACTACCTTTCCGCTTTGGTTCACGATTGTAACTAACCACGTTTTGACCAAGCATCACTTTTTATACGGGTTCAAACACACAATAAACAAAACGCAATTAAAATTTGACACAGTTTATTTTCTTAATTAATGCAGTACAAACATGTCTACTTCATCGTAATCCTTTCTATACTAAATAAAATACAACTCGCATTATCCTAATATACCTACTAACTATTCATAAATCTATTACAATATATTTTATTTCTATGGTTTTCACTCAAAACATTTTTTGATTCAATTTCAAATCTTTTAATACGTCTATTAAATCTACATCTATCCAACGCACAATTTATCCAATCACTTTTCCTTGCCTCTCTATAAGCGTACAACCAGACATAAAGGGCGTGAGTTTTGTTCTTACTTTCACAAAATGTTACGGTTTTTGTTTTCTCCATTATACGATGCATTTATGGCTTGATGTAAATCTAAATCGTACATTATTTTATCAATTCCAGAAGTCATCATTTCCTTAAAAATCGCCACTTGCTCAGAACAGCTCCCATTAAATACAGTTTCTAAGCGTTTTCTCAAATCACCTTCAAAATTTGGTAATAAATCCAAGCAACGGTAATAAAAGTCACCGAAATCTAAATTTTTTAATAACTCCAATCGGAATGTTACAACATCACTTAATTTCCAAACTTCACGAAGACTTTCATACGATAAATACACAGAGTCAGTTCCAACTGTTGCTTTCAAGACTTTGCGATAATTATCAACATAAATAAAAGACACACTTAATTTGTTTATATTTATATAATTATCTAGATTTTTTGTATTAATTGTTCTGTTAAGACAATCTTTAGCTTTATTAAAATCACTCCATGTTTCTGAATCTAGTGTTATGCCTTGACCTCGATTTCCCATTAATCGGATAACAGGTTCAAAATTTAAATCACTGTCCAAACCAACACATATCCACTTTGTTTTACTTTTATTCAAAAAATATGTTACTGGAGCTAGGAGAGGTTTCAAAACATTTTCTTTTTTTCTTTCTGGTGTATTATTAGTACACTGATCTCCATTTGCACATTCTTGATTATTACTTGCAATTAGTGGTTCGCGTTCTTCTTCGCCAAAATCATGAAACGAACAGATATTCAAATTTGGTAACTCCAATTCTGGTTCTTGTAAAAATTGTTCAAAAAACCCTTCCTCTTCTCCACCTTCTAGTCCATGAAGACTGCCCAACGGTTGTTGACTCGGCAATTTATTTTCATTACTCCGATTACGATTTGCATCTTTATTAGTCCAAGTTCTCATCGAATACGGCTGGTAGCGTTGCACTAGATGTAAATTACATAATTATATATTAGTGCTATTTACTTTTTAATATTAAGTCATGTACTACTTACTTGCTTTTTTGATATTGACGATGGAAACTTAAATGATGCACTGCGAAATATTTTCAAAATATCCTTACTTTTATACCTAAAATCCGACTCGGAAAATAAAAAACAATAATACACCATGACCTTCACCGACCGCGTGTTAATGTCAAGATACAAATAATCTAATACATATTCAAATCACTCCTCACCGGTCTTAAATATCACTCCGCACCGGTGTTCAATGACCCAACTCGTTTTCTCGCATCAGAAAAAAAAAACACGGCAAACATAATGCGGAGGCAAGTTTGCCCGTCTCTAAAACTTTGTGTGACCGTATGTTATCCCATTCGCGAAATACATTTTGTTTATAAAAAATATTTGTTATTAATAAATAATTGTTATTAATTAATACATTATTATTAATAATTAATTGTTATTAATAAATTGTTATTAATAAATTATTACTAATAATTAATTGTTATTAATAAATTATTATTAATAAATAATTATTAATATAAAATTATTAACAATTAATATTAATATAAATGAGTTATATTTTATAAATTACCCAAATAAGATTATGCCGTCCATATGTATGCTCCCCTATCAAGTTTATTGTCTATATTAGAAGCTATTTACTCATTTAAGGTCATTCACCATTGGACCGTCGTAGGGGTAACATCACGCATCGCTCCTAGCTGATCTTCTAACATAACCTTAAATTATGGAACCGTACTATGAATGTCTAATAAGGTAGCCCTTTATTGGGATCAAGGTCGCAGTTCCAGGCCTCCGACACCAATAAAGGGTCCCCTTACTGGGGCCAAGGTCAAGGGAGGTACACTCAATTCTGGAACCTCCTCTGACCTTGACTCCGACCTTCACCTCCAGTCGATTCTGGGACCTCCTCTGACCTTCACTCTGACCTTGACCTCGACAGGGGTCAAGGTTGGGGTCAAGGTCAGAGGAGGTTCTAGAATCGGCTATCTCCCTCTACTACTAATAACAATAGGAAATAAGAATAACAATAAGAAATAACAATAACAATAGGAAATAACAATAACAATAATAAATAACAATAACAATAAAAAATAACAATAACAATAAGAAATAACAATAAACAATAAGGAATAACAATAGCAATAAAAAATAACAATAACAATAAGAAATAACCATAACAATAACAATAAGAAATAACAATGACAATAACAATAAGAAATATCAATAACAATAAGAAATAACAATAACAATAGGAAATAACAATAACAATAACAATAAGAAATAACAATAACAAAAAGAAATAACAATAACAATAGGAAATAAGAATGACAATAAGAAATAACAATAACAATAGGAAATAACAATAACAATAAGAAATAACAATAACAATAAGAAATAACAATAACAATAAGGAATAACAATAGCAATAAAAAATAACAATAACAATAAGAAATAACAATAACAATAGGAAATAACAATATCAATAAGAAATAACAATAACAATAAGAAATAACAATAACAATAAGAAATAACAATAACAGTAAGAAATAAGAATAACAATAACAATAACAATAAGAAATAACAATAATAATAAGAAAGAACAATAACAATAAGAAATAACAATAATAATAAGAAATAACAATAACAATAAGAAGGAACAATAACAATAAGAAATAACAATAACAATAAGAAATAACAATAACAATAAGAAACAACAATAACAATAAGAAATAACAATAACAATAAGAAATAACAATAACAATAAGAAATAACAATAACAATAAGAAATAACAATAACAATAAGAAATAACAAAAACAATAAGAAATAACAATAACAATAAGAAATAACAATAACAGTAAGAAATAACAATAACAATAAGAAATAAAAATAACAGTAAGAAATAACAATAACAATAAGAAATAACAATAACAATAAGAAATAACTATAACAATAAGAAATAACAATAACAATAACAATAAAAAATAACAATAACAAAGAGAAATAACAATAACAATAGGAAATAACAGTAACAATAAGAAATAACAATAACAATAAGAAATAACAATAACAATAAGGAATAACAATAGCAATAAAAAATAACAATAACAATAAGAAATAGCAATAACAATAAGAAATAACAATAACAATAAGAAATAACAATAACAATAAGAAATAACAATAACAATAAGAAATAACAATATCAGTAAGAAATAACAATAACAATAAGAAATAACAATAACAATAAGAAATAACAATAACAATAAAAAACAACAATAACAATAAGAAATAACAACAACAATAAAAAATAACAATAACAATAAGAAATAACCATATCAATAAGAAATAACAATATCAATAAGAAATAACAATAACAATAAGAAATAACAATAACAATAAGAAATAACAATAACAATAAGAAATAACAATAACTATAAGAAATAACAATAACAATAAGAAATAACAATAAAAATAAGAAATAACAATAACAATAACAATAACAATAAGAAATAACAATAACAATAAGAAATAACAATTTCAACAACAATAAGAAATAACAATAACAATAAGAAATAACAATATCAATAAGAAATAACAATAAAAATAAGAAATAACAATAACAATAACAATAAGAAATAACAATAACAATAACAATAAGAAATAGCAATTACATCAACAATAAGAAATAACAATAGCAATCAAAAATAACAATAACAATTGGAAATAACAATATCAATAAGAAATAACAATAACAATAAGAAATAACAATATCAATAAGAAATAACAATAACAATAAGAAATAACATTAACAATAAGAAATAACAATAACAATAACAATAAAAAATAACAATAACAATAAGAAATAACAATAACAATAAGAAATAACAATAACAATAGGAAATAACAATATCAATAAGAAATAACAATAACAATAAGAAATAACAATAACAATAAGAAATAACAATAACAATAAGAAATAACAATATCAATAAGAAATAACAATAAAAATTAGAAATAACAATAACAATAACAATAAGAAATAACAATAACAATAACAATAAGAAATAACAATTACAACAACAATAAGAAATAACAATAGCAATAAAAAATAACAATAACAATAACAATAGGAAATAACAATATTAATAAGAAATAACAATAACAATAAGAAATAACAATAACAATAAGAAATAACAATAACAATAAGAAATAACAATAACAATAAGAAATAACAATAACAATAAGAAATAACAATATCAATAAGAAATAACAATAAAAATTAGAAATAACAATAACAATAACAATAAGAAATAACAATAACAATAACAATAAGAAATAACAATTACAACAACAATAAGAAATAACAATAACAATAAGAAATAACAATAACAATAAAAAATAACAATAAAAATAAGAAATAACAATAACAATAAGAAATAACAATAACAATAACAATAAGAAATATCAATAACAATAAGAAATAACAATAACAATAAGAAATAACAATAACAGTAAGAAATAACAATAACAATAAGAAATAAAAATAACAGTAAGAAATAACAATAACAATAAGAAATAACAATAACAATAAGAAATAACTATAACAATAAGAAATAACAATAACAATAACAATAAGAAATAACAATAACAAAAAGAAATAACAATAACAATAGGAAATAACAATAACAATAAGAAATAACAATAACAAAAAGAAATAACAATAACAATAAGAATTAACAATAACAATAAGAAATAACAATAAGAAATAACAATAACAATAAGAAATAGCAATAACAATAAGAAATAACAATAACAGTAAGAAATAACAATAACAATAAGAAATAACAATAACAATAAGAAATAACAATAACAATAAGAAATAACAATAACAATAAGAAATAACAATAACAATAAGAAATAACAATAACAATAAGAAATAACAATATCAATAAGAATTAACAATAACAATAAGAAATAACAATAACAATAAAAAGTAACAATAACAATAAGAAATAACAGTAACAATAAGAAATAACAATAACAATAAGAAATAACAATAACAATAAGAAATAACAATAACAATAGGAAATAACAATAACAATAACAATAAGAAATAACAATAACAAAAAGAAATAACAATAACAATAGGAAATAAGAATAACAATAAGAAATAACAATAACAATAGGAAATAACAATAACAATAATAAATAACAATAACAATAAGAAATAACAATAACAATAAGAAATAACAATAACAATAAGGAATAACAATAGCAATAAAAAATAACAATAACAATAAGAAATAAGAATAACAATAGGAAATAACAATATCAATAAGAAATAACAATAACAATAAGAAATAACAATAACAATAAGAAATAACAATAACAATAAGAAATAACAATAACAGTAAGAAATAACAATAAGAAATAATAATAACAATAACAATAAGAAATAACAATAATAATAAGAAAGAACAATAACAATAAGAAATAACAATAACAATAAGAAATAACAATAACAATAAGAAATAACAATAACAATAAGAAGGAACAATAAGAATAAGAAATAACAATAACAATAAGAAATAACAATAACAATAAGAAACAACAATAACAATAAGAAATAACTATAACAATAAGAAATAACAATAACAATAACAATAAGAAATAACAATAACAAAAAGAAATAACAATAACAATAGGAAATAACAATAACAATAAGAAATAACAATAACAAAAAGAAATAACAATAACAATAAGAATTAACAATAACAATAAGAAATAACAATAAGAAATAGCAATAACAATAAGAAATAACAATAACAGTAAGAAATAACAATAACAATAAGAAATAACAATAACAATAAGAAATAACAATAACAATAAGGAATAACAATAGCAATAAAAAATAACAATAACAATAGGAAATAACAATAACAATAACAATAAGAAATAACAATAACAAAAAGAAATAACAATAACAATAGAAAATAAGAATAACAATAAGAAATAACAATAACAATAGGAAATAACAATAACAATAAGAAATAACAATAACAATAAGGAATAACAATAGCAATAAAAAATAATAATAACAATAGGAAATAACAATAACAATAGGAAATAACAATATCAATAAGAAATAACAATAACAATAAGAAATAACAATAACAATAAGAAATAACAATAACAGTAAGAAATAACAATAAGAAATAACAATAACAATAACAATAAGAAATAACAATAATAATAAGAAAGAACAATAACAATAAGAAATAACAATAACAATAAGAAATAACAATAACAATAAGAAATAACAATAACAATAAGAAGGAACAATAACAATAAGAAATAACAATAACAATAAGAAATAACAATAACAATAAGAAACAACAATAATAATAAGAAATAACTATAACAATAAGAAATAACAATAACAATAACAATAAGAAATAACAATAACAATAGGAAATAACAATAACAATAAGAAATAACAATAACAAAAAGAAATAACAATAACAATAAGAATTAACAATAACAATAAGAAATAACAATAAGAAATAGCAATAACAATAAGAAATAACAATAACAGTAAGAAATAACAATAACAATAAGAAATAACAAAAACAATAAGAAATAACAATAACAATAAGAAATAACAATAACAATAAGAAATAACAATAACAATAAGAAATAACAATAACAATAAGAAATAACAATATCAATAAGAATTAACAATAACAATAAGAAATAACAATAACAATAAAAAATAACAATAACAATAAGAAATAACCATAACAATAAGAAATAACAAAAACAATAAGAAATAACAATAGCAATAAGAAATAACAATAACAATAAGAAATAACAATAACAATAAGAAATAACAATAACAATAAGAAATAACAATATCAATAAGAAATAACAATAAAAATAAGAAATAACAATAACAATAAGAAATAACAATAACAATAAAAAATAACAATAACAATAAGAAATAACAATAACAATAAGAAATAACAACAAGAATAAAAAATAACAATAACAATAAGAAATAACAATATCAATAAGAAATAACAATAAAAACAAGAAATAACAATAACAATAAGAAATAACAATATCAATAAGAAATAACAATAACAATAAAAAATAACAATAACAATAAGAAATAACAATAACAATAACAATAAGAAATAACAATAACAATAACAATAAGAAATATCAATAACAATAAGAAATAACAATAACAATAAGAAATAACAATAACAATAAGAAATAAAAATAACAATAAGAAATAACAATAACAATAAGAAATAACAATAACAATAAGAAATAACAATAACAATAAGAAATAACAATAACAATAGCAATAAAAAATAACAATAACAATAAGAAATAACAATAACAATAAGAAATAACAATATCAGTAAGAAATAACAATAACAATAAGAAATAACAATAACAATAAGAAATAACAATAACAATAAAAAATAACAATAACAATAAGAAATAACAACAACAATAAAAAATAACAATTACAATAAGAAATAACAATATCAATAAGAAATAACAATATCAATAAGAAATAACTATAACAATAAGAAATAACAATAACAATAACAATAAGAAATAACAATAACAAAAAGAAATAACAATAACAATAGGAAATAACAATAACAATAAGAAATAACAATAACAAAAAGAAATAACAATAACAATAAGAATTAACAATAACAATAAGAAATAACAATAAGAAATAGCAATAACAATAAGAAATAACAATAACAGTAAGAAATAACAATAACAATAAGAAATAACAATAACAATAAGAAATAACAATAACAATAAGGAATAACAATAGCAATAAAAAATAACAATAACAATAGGAAATAACAATAACAATAACAATAAGAAATAACAATAACAAAAAGAAATAACAATAACAATAGAAAATAAGAATAACAATAAGAAATAACAATAACAATAGGAAATAACAATAACAATAAGAAATAACAATAACAATAAGGAATAACAATAGCAATAAAAAATAACAATAACAATAGGAAATAACAATAACAATAGGAAATAACAATATCAATAAGAAATAACAATAACAATAAGAAATAACAATAACAATAAGAAATAACAATAACAGTAAGAAATAACAATAAGAAATAACAATAACAATAACAATAAGAAATAACAATAATAATAAGAAAGAACAATAACAATAAGAAATAACAATAACAATAAGAAATAACAATAACAATAAGAAGGAACAATAACAATAAGAAATAACAATAACAATAAGAAATAACAATAACAATAAGAAACAACAATAATAATAAGAAATAACTATAACAATAAGAAATAACAATAACAATAACAATTAGAAATAACAATAACAATAGGAAATAACAATAACAATAAGAAATAACAATAACAAAAAGAAATAACAATAACAATAAGAATTAACAATAACAATAAGAAATAACAATAAGAAATAGCAATAACAATAAGAAATAACAATAACAGTAAGAAATAACAATAACAATAAGAAATAACAAAAACAATAAGAAATAACAATAACAATAAGAAATAACAATAACAATAAGAAATAACAATAACAATAAGAAATAACAATAACAATAAGAAATAACAATATCAATAAGAATTAACAATAACAATAAGAAATAACAATAACAATAAAAAATAACAATAACAATAAGAAATAACCATAACAATAAGAAATAACAAAAACAATAAGAAATAACAATAACAATAAGAAATAACAATAACAATAAGAAATAACAATAACAATAAGAAATAACAATAACAATAAGAAATAACAATATCAATAAGAAATAACAATAAAAATAAGAAATAACAATAACAATAAGAAATAACAATAACAATAAAAAATAACAATAACAATAAGAAATAACAATAACAATAAGAAATAACAACAAGAATAAAAAATAACAATAACAATAAGAAATAACAATATCAATAAGAAATAACAATAACAACAAGAAATAACAATAACAATAAGAAATAACAATATCAATAAGAAATAACAATAACAATAAAAAATAACAATAACAATAAGAAATAACAATAACAATAACAATAAGAAATAACAATAACAATAACAATAAGAAATATCAATAACAATAAGAAATAACAATAACAATAAGAAATAACAATAACAATAAGAAATAAAAATAACAATAAGAAATAACAATAACAATAAGAAATAACAATAACAATAAGAAATAACAATAACAATAAGAAATAACAATAACAATAGCAATAAAAAATAACAATAACAATAAGAAATAACAATAACAATAAGAAATAACAATATCAGTAAGAAATAACAATAACAATAAGAAATAACAATAACAATAAGAAATAACAATAACAATAAAAAATAACAATAACAATAAGAAATAACAACAACAATAAAAAATAACAATTACAATAAGAAATAACAATATCAATAAGAAATAACAATATCAATAAGAAATAACAATAACAATAAGAAATAACAATAACAATAAGAAATAACAATAACAATAAGAAATAACAATAACTATAAGAAATAACAATAACAATAAGAAATAACAATAAAAATAAGAAATAACAATAACAATAACAATAAGAAATAACAATAACAATAAGAAATAACAATTACAACAACAATAAGAAATAACAATAACAATAAGAAATAACAATAACAATAAGAAATAACAATAACAATAGCAATAAGGAATAACAATAGAAATAAAAAATAACAATAACAATAAGAAATAACAATAACAATAAGAAATAACAATAACAATAAGAAATAACAATATCAGTAAGAAATAACAATAACAATAAGAAATAACAATAACAATAAGAAATAACAATAACAATAAAAAATAACAATAACAATAAGAAATAACAACAACAATAAAAAATAACAATTACAATAAGAAATAACAATATCAATAAGAAATAACAATAACAATAAGAAATAACAATAACAATAAGAAATAACAATAACAATAAGAAATAACAATAACTATAAGAAATAACAATAACAATAAGAAATAACAATAAAAATAAGAAATAACAATAACAATAACAATAAGAAATAACAATAACAATAAGAAATAACAATTACAACAACAATAAGAAATAACAATAACAATAAGAAATAACAATAACAATAAGAAATAACAATAACAATAGGAAATAACAATATCAATAAGAAATAACAATAACAATAAGAAATAACAATAACAATAAGAAATAACAATAACAATAAGAAATAACAATATCAATAAGAAATAACAATAAAAATAAGAAATAACAATAACAATAACAATAAGAAATAACAATAACAATAACAATAAGAAATAACAATTACAACAACAATAAGAAATAACAATAGCAATAAAAAATAACAATAACAATAACAATAGGAAATAACAATATTAATAAGAAATAACAATAACAATAAGAAATAACAATAACAATAAGAAATAACAATAACAATAACAATAAGAAATAACAATAACAATTAGAAATATCAATAACAATAAGAAATAACAATAACAATAAGAAATAACAATAACAGTAAGAAATAACAATAACAATAAGAAATAAAAATAACAGTAAGAAATAACAATAACAATAAGAAATAACAATAACAATAAGAAATAACTATAGCAATAAGAAATAACAATAACAATAACAATAAGAAATAACAATAACAAAAAGAAATAACAATAACAATAGGAAATAACAATAACAATAAGAAATAACAATAACAAAAAGAAATAACAATAACAATAAGAATTAACAATAACAATAAGAAATAACAATAAGAAATAACAATAACAATAAGAAATAGCAATAACAATAAGAAATAACAATAACAGTAAGAAATAACAATAACAATAAGAAATAACAATAACAATAAGAAATAACAATAACAATAAGAAATAACAATAACAATAAGAAATAACAATAACAATAAGAAATAACAATAACAATAAGAAATAACAATATCAATAAGAATTAACAATAACAATAAGAAATAACAATAACAATAAAAAATAACAATAACAATAAGAAATAACAGTAACAATAAGAAATAACAATAACAATAAGAAATAACAATAACAATAAGAAATAACAATAACAATAGGAAATAACAATAACAATAACAATAAGAAATAACAATAACAAAAAGAAATAACAATAACAATAGGAAATAAGAATAACAATAAGAGATAACAATAACAATAGGAAATAACAATAACAATAAGAAATAACAATAACAATAAGAAATAACAATAACAATAAGGAATAACAATAGCAATAAAAAATAACAATAACAATAAGAAATAACAATAACAATAGGAAATAACAATATCAATAAGAAATAACAATAACAATAAGAAATAACAATAACAATAAGAAATAACAATAACAATAAGAAATAACAATAACAGTAAGAAATAATAATAAGAAATAACAATAACAATAACAATAAGAAATAACAATAATAATAAGAAAGAACAATAACAATAAGAAATAACAATAACAATAAGAAATAACAATAACAATAAGAAATAACAATAACAATAAGAAGGAACAATAACAATAAGAAATAACAATAACAATAAGAAATAACAATAACAATAAGAAACAACAATAACAATAAGAAATAACTATAACAATAAGAAATAACAATAACAATAACAATAAGAAATAACAATAACAATAGGAAATAACAATAACAATAAGAAATAACAATAACAAAAAGAAATAACAATAACAATAAGAATTAACAATAACAATAAGAAATAACAATCAGAAATAGCAATAACAATAAGAAATAACAATAACAGTAAGAAATAACAATAACAATAAGAAATAACAA
Source organism: Ontholestes murinus (assembly GCA_963969525.1). Lineage (NCBI taxonomy): Eukaryota > Metazoa > Arthropoda > Insecta > Coleoptera > Staphylinidae > Ontholestes > Ontholestes murinus. The sequence continues at coordinate 477,588 of CAXAKX010000791.1, forward strand.
TAACAATAAGAAATAACAATAACAATAAGAAATAACAATAACAATAAGAAATAACAATAACAATAAGAAATAACAATATCAATAAGAATTAACAATAACAATAAGAAATAACAATAACAATAAGAAATAACAATAACAATAAGAAATAACAGTAACAATAAGAAATAACAATAACAATAAGAAATAACAATAACAATAGGAAATAACAATAACAATAACAACAAGAAATAACAATAACAAAAAGAAATAACAATAACAATAGGAAATAAGAATAACAATAAGAAATAACAATAACAATAGGAAATAACAATAACAATAAGAAATAACAATAACAATAAGGAATAACAATAGCAATAAAAAATAACAATAACAATAAGAAATAACAATAACAATAGGAAATAACAATATCAATAAGAAATAACAATAACAATAAGAAATAACAATAACAATAAGAAATAACAATAACAGTAAGAAATAACAATAAGGAATAACAATAACAATAACAATAAGAAATAACAATAATAATAAGAAAGAACAATAAGAATAAGAAATAACAATAACAATAAGAAATAACAATAACAATAAGAAATAACAATAACAATAAGAAGGAACAATAACAATAAGAAATAACAATAACAATAAGAAATAACAATAACAATAAGAAACAACAATAATAATAAGAAATAACTATAACAATAAGAAATAACAATAACAATAAGAAATAACAATAACAATAGGAAATAACAATAACAATAAGAAATAACCATAACAAAAAGAAATAACAATAACAATAAGAATTAACAATAACAATAAGAAATAACAATAAGAAATAGCAATAACAATAAGAAATAACAATAACAGTAAGAAATAACAATAACAATAAGAAATAACAATAACAATAAGAAATAACAATAACAATAAGAAATAACAATAACAATAAGAAATAACAATAACAATAAGAAATAACAATATCAATAAGAATTAACAATAACAATAAGAAGGAACAATAACAATAAGAAATAACAATAACAATAAGAAATAACAATAACAATAAGAAACAACAATAACAATAAGAAATAACAATAACAATAAGAAATAACAATAACAATAAGAAATAACAATAAACAATAAGGAATAACAATAGCAATAAAAAATAACAATAACAATAAGAAATAACCATAACAATAACAATAAGAAATAACAATGACAATAACAATAAGAAATATCAATAACAATAAGAAATAACAATAACAATAGGAAATAACAATAACAATAACAATAAGAAATAACAATAACAAAAAGAAATAACAATAACAATAGGAAATAAGAATGACAATAAGAAATAACAATAACAATAGGAAATAACAATAACAATAAGAAATAACAATAACAATAAGAAATAACAATAACAATAAGGAATAACAATAGCAATAAAAAATAACAATAACAATAAGAAATAACAATAACAATAGGAAATAACAATATCAATAAGAAATAACAATAACAATAAGAAATAACAATAACAATAAGAAATAACAATAACAGTAAGAAATAAGAATAACAATAACAATAACAATAAGAAATAACAATAATAATAAGAAAGAACAATAACAATAAGAAATAACAATAATAATAAGAAATAACAATAACAATAAGAAGGAACAATAACAATAAGAAATAACAATAACAATAAGAAATAACAATAACAATAAGAAACAACAATAACAATAAGAAATAACAATAACAATAAGAAATAACAATAACAATAAGAAATAACAATAACAATAAGAAATAACAATAACAATAAGAAATAACAAAAACAATAAGAAATAACAATAACAATAAGAAATAACAATAACAGTAAGAAATAACAATAACAATAAGAAATAAAAATAACAGTAAGAAATAACAATAACAATAAGAAATAACAATAACAATAAGAAATAACTATAACAATAAGAAATAACAATAACAATAACAATAAAAAATAACAATAACAAAGAGAAATAACAATAACAATAGGAAATAACAGTAACAATAAGAAATAACAATAACAATAAGAAATAACAATAACAATAAGGAATAACAATAGCAATAAAAAATAACAATAACAATAAGAAATAGCAATAACAATAAGAAATAACAATAACAATAAGAAATAACAATAACAATAAGAAATAACAATAACAATAAGAAATAACAATATCAGTAAGAAATAACAATAACAATAAGAAATAACAATAACAATAAGAAATAACAATAACAATAAAAAACAACAATAACAATAAGAAATAACAACAACAATAAAAAATAACAATAACAATAAGAAATAACCATATCAATAAGAAATAACAATATCAATAAGAAATAACAATAACAATAAGAAATAACAATAACAATAAGAAATAACAATAACAATAAGAAATAACAATAACTATAAGAAATAACAATAACAATAAGAAATAACAATAAAAATAAGAAATAACAATAACAATAACAATAACAATAAGAAATAACAATAACAATAAGAAATAACAATTTCAACAACAATAAGAAATAACAATAACAATAAGAAATAACAATATCAATAAGAAATAACAATAAAAATAAGAAATAACAATAACAATAACAATAAGAAATAACAATAACAATAACAATAAGAAATAGCAATTACATCAACAATAAGAAATAACAATAGCAATCAAAAATAACAATAACAATTGGAAATAACAATATCAATAAGAAATAACAATAACAATAAGAAATAACAATATCAATAAGAAATAACAATAACAATAAGCATTAACAATAAGAAATAACAATAACAATAACAATAAAAAATAACAATAAAAATAAGAAATAACAATTACAATAAGAAATAACCATAACAATAACAATAAGAAATAACAATAACAATAACAATAAGAAATATCAATAACAATAAGAAATAAAAATAACAATAAGAAATAACAATAACAGTAAGAAATAACAATAACAATAAGAAATAAAAATAACAGTAAGAAATAACAATAACAATAAGAAATAACAATAACAATAAGAAATAACAATAACAATAAGAAATAACAATAACAATAAGAAATAACAATAACTATAAGAAATAACAATAACAATAAGAAATAACAATAAAAATAAGAAATAACAATAACAATAACAATAACAATAGGAAATAACAATAACAATAAGAAATAACAATAACAATAAGAAATAACAATAACAATAAGAAATAACAATAACAATAAGAAATAACAATATCAATAAGAATTAACAATAACAATAAGAAATAACAATAACAATAAGAAATAACAATAACAATAAGAAATAACAGTAACAATAAGAAATAACAATAACAATAAGAAATAACAATAACAATAAGAAATAACAATAACAATAAGAAATAACAATAACAATAACAATAAGAAATAACAATATCAATAAGAATTAACAATAACAATAAGAAATAACAATAACAAAAAGAAATAACAATAACAATGAGAAATAACAATAACAATAAGAAATAACAATAACAATAAGAAATAACAATATCAATAAAAAATAACAATAAAAATAAGAAATAACAATAACAATAACAATAAGAAATAACAATTACAACAACAATAAGAAATAACAATAACAATAAGAAATAACAATAACAATAAGAAATAACAATAACAATAGGAAATAACAATATCAATAAGAAATAACAATAACAATAAGAAATAACAATAACAATAAGAAATAACAATAACAATAAGAAATAACAATATCAATAAGAAATAACAATAAAAATTAGAAATAACAATAACAATAACAATAAGAAATAACAATAACAATAACAATAAGAAATAACAATTACAACAACAATAAGAAATAACAATAGCAATAAAAAATAACAATAACAATAACAATAGGAAATAACAATATTAATAAGAAATAACAATAACAATAAGAAATAACAATAACAATAAGAAATAACAATAACAATAAGAAATAACAATAACAATAAGAAATAACAATATCAATAAGAAATAACAATAAAAATTAGAAATAACAATAACAATAACAATAAGAAATAACAATAACAATAACAATAAGAAATAACAATTACAACAACAATAAGAAATAACAATAACAATAAGAAATAACAATAACAATAAAAAATAACAATAAAAATAAGAAATAACAATAACAATAAGAAATAACAATAACAATAACAATAAGAAATATCAATAACAATAAGAAATAACAATAACAATAAGAAATAACAATAACAGTAAGAAATAACAATAACAATAAGAAATAAAAATAACAGTAAGAAATAACAATAACAATAAGAAATAACAATAACAATAAGAAATAACTATAACAATAAGAAATAACAATAACAATAACAATAAGAAATAACAATAACAAAAAGAAATAACAATAACAATAGGAAATAACAATAACAATAAGAAATAACAATAACAAAAAGAAATAACAATAACAATAAGAATTAACAATAACAATAAGAAATAACAATAAGAAATAACAATAACAATAAGAAATAGCAATAACAATAAGAAATAACAATAACAGTAAGAAATAACAATAACAATAAGAAATAACAATAACAATAAGAAATAACAATAACAATAAGAAATAACAATAACAATAAGAAATAACAATAACAATAAGAAATAACAATAACAATAAGAAATAACAATAACAATAAGAAATAACAATATCAATAAGAATTAACAATAACAATAAGAAATAACAATAACAATAAGAAGTAACAATAACAATAAGAAATAACAGTAACAATAAGAAATAACAATAACAATAAGAAATAACAATAACAATAAGAAATAACAATAACAATAGGAAATAACAATAACAATAACAATAAGAAATAACAATAACAAAAAGAAATAACAATAACAATAGGAAATAAGAATAACAATAAGAAATAACAATAACAATAGGAAATAACAATAACAATAATAAATAACAATAACAATAAGAAATAACAATAACAATAAGAAATAACAATAACAATAAGGAATAACAATAGCAATAAAAAATAACAATAACAATAAGAAATAAGAATAACAATAGGAAATAACAATATCAATAAGAAATAACAATAACAATAAGAAATAACAATAACAATAAGAAATAACAATAACAGTAAGAAATAACAATAAGAAATAACAATAACAATAATAATAAGAAAGAACAATAACAATAAGAAATAACAATAACAATAAGAAATAACAATAACAATAAGAAGGAACAATAACAATAAGAAATAACAATAACAATAAGAAATAACAATAACAATAAGAAACAACAATAACAATAAGAAATAACTATAACAATAAGAAATAACAATAACAATAACAATAAGAAATAACAATAACAAAAAGAAATAACAATAACAATAGGAAATAACAATAACAATAAGAAATAACAATAACAAAAAGAAATAACAATAACAATAAGAATTAACAATAACAATAAGAAATAACAATAAGAAATAGCAATAACAATAAGAAATAACAATAACAGTAAGAAATAACAATAACAATAAGAAATAACAATAACAATAAGAAATAACAATAACAATAACAATAAGAAATAACAATAACAATAAGAATTAACAATAACAATAAGAAATAACAATAACAATAAGAAATAACAGTAACAATAAGAAATAACAATAACAATAAGAAATAACAATAACAATAAGAAATAACAATAACAATAGGAAATAACAATAACAATAACAATAAGAAATAACAATAACAAAAAGAAATAACAATAACAATAGGAAATAACAATAACAATAAGAAATAACAATAACAGTAAGAAATAACAATAAGAAATAACAATAACAATAACAATAAGAAATAACAATAACAATAAGAAATAACAATAACAATAGGAAATAACAATAACAATAAGAAATAACAATAACAATAAGAAATAACAATAACAATAAGGAATAACAATAGCAATAAAAAATAACAATAACAATAAGAAATAACAATAACAATAGGAAATAACAATATCAATAAGAAATAACAATAACAATAAGAAATAACAATAACAATAAGAAATAACAATAACAATAAGAAATAACAATAACAGTAAGAAATAACAATAAGAAATAACAATAACAATAACAATAAGAAATAACAATAATAATAAGAAAGAACAATAACAATAAGAAATAACAATAACAATAAGAAATAACAATAACAATAAGAAGGAACAATAACAATAAGAAACAACAATAACAATAAGAAATAACTATAACAATAAGAAATAACAATAACAATAACAATAAGAAATAACAATAACAATAGGAAATAACAATAACAATAAGAAATAACAATAACAAAAAGAAATAACAATAACAATAAGAATTAACAATAACAATAAGAAATAACAATAAGAAATAGCAATAACAATAAGAAATAACAATAACAGTAAGAAATAACAATAACAATAAGAAATAACAATAACAATAAGAAATAACAATAACAATAAGAAATAACAATAACAATAAGAAATAACAATAACAATAAGAAATAACAATAACAATAAGAAATAACAATATCAATAAGAATTAACAATAACAATAAGAAATAACAATTACAATAAGAAATAACTATAACAATAAGAAATAACAATAACAATAAGAAATAACAATAACAATAAGAAATAACAATAACAATAGGAAATAACAATAACAATAACAATAAGAAATAACAATAACAAAAAGAAATAACAATAACAATAGGAAATAAGAATAACAATAAGAAATAACAATAACAATAGGAAATAACAATAACAATAATAAATAACAATAACAATAAAAAATAACAATAACAATAAGAAATAACAATAACAATAAGGAATAACAATAGCAATAAAAAAAACCAATAACAATAAGAAATAACAATAACAATAGGAAATAACAATATCAATAAGAAATAACAATAACAATAAGAAATAACAATAACAATAAGAAATAACAATAACAGTAAGAAATAACAATAACAATAACAATAAGAAATAACAATAATAATAAGAAAGAACAATAACAATAAGAAATAACAATAATAATAAGAAATAACAATAACAATAACAAATAACAATAACAATAAGAAGGAACAATAACAATAAGAAATAACAATAACAATAAGAAATAACAATAACAATAAGAAACAACAATAACAATAAGAAATAACAATAACAATAAGAAATAACAATAACAATAAGAAATAACAATAACAATAAGAAATAACAATAACAATAAGAAATAACAAAAACAATAAGAAATAACAATAACAATAAGAAATAACAATAACAGTAAGAAATAACAATAACAATAAGAAATAAAAATAACAGTAAGAAATAACAATAACAATAAGAAATAACAATAACAATAAGAAATAACTATAACAATAAGAAATAACAATAACAATAACAATAAGAAATAACAATAACAAAAAGAAATAACAATAACAATAGGAAATAACAATAACAATAAGAAATAACAATAACAATAAGAAATAACAATAACAATAAGAAATAACAATAACAATAAGAAATAACAAAAACAATAAGAAATAACAATAACAATAAGAAATAACAATAACAGTAAGAAATAACAATAACAATAAGAAATAAAAATAACAGTAAGAAATAACAATAACAATAAGAAATAACAATAACAATAAGAAATAACTATAACAATAAGAAATAACAATAACAATAAGAAATAACAATAACAATAAGAAATAACAATAACAATAAGAAATAACAATAACAATAAGAAATAACAATAACAATAGCAATAAGGAATAACAATAGCAATAAAAAATAACAATAACAATAAGAAATAACAATAACAATAAGAAATAACAATAACAATAAGAAATAACAATATCAGTAAGAAATAACAATAACAATAAGAAATAACAATAACAATAAGAAATAACAATAACAATAAAAAATAACAATAACAATAAGAAATAACAACAACAATAAAAAATAACAATTACAATAAGAAATAACAATATCAATAAGAAATAACAATATCAATAAGAAATAACAATAACAATAAGAAATAACAATAACCATAAGAAATAACAATAACAATAAGAAATAACAATAACTATAAGAAATAACAATAACAATAAGAAATAACAATAAAAATAAGAAATAACAATAACAATAACAATAAGAAATAACAATAACAATAAGAAATAACAATTACAACAACAATAAGAAATAACAATAACAATAAGAAATAACAATAACAATAAGAAATAACAATAACAATAGGAAATAACAATATCAATAAGAAATAACAATAACAATAAGAAATAACAATAACAATAAGAAATAACAATAACAATAAGAAATAACAATAACAATAACAATAAGAAATAACAATTACAACAACAATAAGAAATAACAATAGCAATAAAAAATAACAATAACAATAAGAAATAACAATAACAATAGGAAATAACAATATTAATAAGAAATAACAATAACAATAAGAAATAACAATAACAATAAGAAATAACAATATCAATAAGAAATAACAATAACAATAAGAAATAACATTAACAATAAGAAATAACAATAACAATAAGAAATAACAATAACAATAAAAAATAACAATAAAAATAAGAAATAACAATAACAATAAGAAATAACAATAACAATAAGAAATAACAATAACAATAAGAAATATCAATAACAATAAGAAATAACAATAACAATAAGAAATAACAATAACAGTAAGAAATAAAAATAACAGTAAGAAATAACAATAACAATAAGAAATAACAATAACAATAAGAAATAACTATAACAATAAGAAATAACAATAACAATAACAATAAGAAATAACAATAACAAAAAGAAATAACAATAACAATAGGAAATAACAATAACAATAAGAAATAACAATAACAAAAAGAAATAACAATAACAATAAGAATTAACAATAACAATAAGAAATAACAATAAGAAATAACAATAACAATAAGAAATAGCAATAACAATAAGAAATAACAATAACAGTAAGAAATAACAATAACAATAAGAAATAACAATAACAATAAGAAATAACAATAACAATAAGAAATAACAATAACAATAAGAAATAGCAATAACAATAAGAAATAACAATAACAATAAGAAATAACAATATCAATAAGAATTAACAATAACAATAAGAAATAACAATAACAATAAGAAATAACAATAACAATAAGAAATAACAGTAACAATAAGAAATAACAATAACAATAAGAAATAACAATAACAATAGGAAATAACAATAACAATAACAATAAGAAATAACAATAACAAAAAGAAATAACAATAACAATAGGAAATAAGAATGACAATAAGAAATAACAATAACAATAGGAAATAACAATAACAATAAGAAATAACAATAACAATAAGAAATAACAATAACAATAAGGAATAACAATAGCAATAAAAAATAACAATAACAATAAGAAATAACAATAACAATAGGAAATAACAATATCAATAAGAAATAACAATAACAATAAGAAATAACAATAACAATAAGAAATAACAATAACAATAAGAAATAACAATAACAGTAAGAAATAACAATAACAATAACAATAAGAAATAACAATAATAATAAGAAAGTACAATAACAATAAGAAATAACAATAACAATAAGAAATAACAATAACAATAAGAAGGAACAATAACAATAAGAAATAACAATAACAATAAGAAATAACAATAACAATAAGAAACAACAATAACAATAAGAAATAACTATAACAATAAGAAATAACAATAACAATAACAATAAGAAATAACAATAACAATAGAAAATAACAATAACAATAAGAAATAACAATAACAAAAAGAAAGAACAATAACAATAAGAATTAACAATAACAATAAGAAATAGCAATAACAATAAGAAATAACAATAACAGTAAGAAATAACAATAACAATAAGAAATAACAATAACAATAAGAAATAACAATAACAATAAGAAATAACAATAACAATAAGAAATAACAATAACAATAAGAAATAACAATAACAATAAGAAATAACAATAACAATAAGAAATAACAATAACAATAAGAAATAACAATATCAATAAGAATTAACAATAACAATAAGAAATAACAATTACAATAAGAAATAACAATAACAATAAGAAATAACAGTAACAATAAGAAATAACAATAACAATAAGAAATAACAATAACAATAGGAAATAACAATAACAATAACAATAAGAAATAACAATAACAAAAAGAAATAACAATAACAATAGGAAATAAGAATAACAATAAGAAATAACAATAACAATAGGAAATAACAATAACAATAATAAATAACAATAACAATAAAAAATAACAATAACAATAAGAAATAACAATAACAATAAGGAATAACAATAGCAATAAAAAATAACAATAACAATAAGAAATAACAATAACAATAAGAAATAACCATAACAATAACAATAAGAAATAACAATAACAATAACAATAAGAAATATCAATAACAATAAGAAATAACAATAACAATAGGAAATAACAATAACAATAACAATAAGAAATAACAATAACAAAAAGAAATAACAATAACAATAGGAAATAAGAATGACAATAAGAAATAACAATAACAATAGGAAATAACAATAACAATAAGAAATAACAATAACAATAAGAAATAACAATAACAATAAGGAATAACAATAGCAATAAAAAATAACAATAACAATAAGAAATAACAATAACAATAGGAAATAACAATATCAATAAGAAATAACAATAACAGTAAGAAATAAGAATAACAATAACAATAACAATAAGAAATAACAATAACAGGAAGAAATAAGAATAACAATAACAATAACAATAAGAAATAACAATAATAATAAGAAAGAACAATAACAATAAGAAATAACAATAATAATAAGAAATAACAATAACAATAAGAAATAACAATAACAATAAGAAGGAACAATAACAATAAGAAATAACAATAACAATAAGAAATAACAATAACAATTAGAAACAACAATAACAATAAGAAATAACAATAACAATAAGAAATAACAATAACAATAAGGAATAACAATAACAATAAGAAATAACAATAACAATAAGAAATAACAAAAACAATAAGAAATAACAATAACAATAAGAAATAACAATAACAGTAAGAAATAACAATAACAATAAGAAATAAAAATAACAGTAAGAAATAACAATAACAATAAGAAATAACTATAACAATAAGAAATAACAATAACAATAACAATAAAAAATAACAATAACAAAAAGAAATAACAATAACAATAGGAAATAACAGTAACAATAAGAAATAACAATAACAATAAGAAATAACAATAACAATAAGAAATAACAATAACAATAAGGAATAACAATAGCAATAAAAAATAACAATAACAATAAGAAATAGCAATAACAATAAGAAATAACAATAACAATAAGAAATAACAATAACAATAAGAAATAACAATATCAGTAAGAAATAACAATAACAATAAGAAATAACAATAACAATAAGAAATAACAATAACAATAAAAAACAACAATAACAATAAGAAATAACAACAACAATAAAAAATAACAATAACAATAAGAAATAACAATATCAATAAGAAATAACAATATCAATAAGAAATAACAATAACAATAAGAAATAACAATAACAATAAGAAATAACAATAACAATAAGAAACAACAATAACAATAAGAAATAACTATAACAATAAGAAATAACAATAACAATAACAATAAGAAATAACAATAACAATAGGAAATAACAATAACAATAAGAAATAACAATAACAAAAAGAAAGAACAATAACAATAAGAATTAACAATAACAATAAGAAATAGCAATAACAATAAGAAATAACAATAACAGTAAGAAATAACAATAACAGTAAGAAATAACAATAACAATAACAATAAGAAATAACAATAATAATAAGAAAGAACAATAACAATAAGAAATAACAATAATAATAAGAAATAACAATAACAATAACAAATAACAATAACAATAAGAAGGAACAATAACAATAAGAAATAACAATAACAATAAGAAATAACAATAACAATAAGAAACAACAATAACAATAAGAAATAACAATAACAATAAGAAATAACAATAACAATAAGAAATAACAATAACAATAAGAAATAACAATAACAATAAGAAATAACAAAAACAATAAGAAATAACAATAACAATAAGAAATAACAATAACAGTAAGAAATAACAATAACAATAAGAAATAAAAATAACAGTAAGAAATAACAATAACAATAAGAAATAACAATAACAATAAGAAATAACTATAACAATAAGAAATAACAATAACAATAACAATAAGAAATAACAATAACAAAAAGAAATAACAATAACAATAGGAAATAACAATAACAATAAGAAATAACAATAACAATAAGAAATAACAATAACAATAAGAAATAACAATAACAATAAGAAATAACAAAAACAATAAGAAATAACAATAACAATAAGAAATAACAATAACAGTAAGAAATAACAATAACAATAAGAAATAAAAATAACAGTAAGAAATAACAATAACAATAAGAAATAACAATAACAATAAGAAATAACTATAACAATAAGAAATAACAATAACAATAAGAAATAACAATAACAATAAGAAATAACAATAACAATAAGAAATAACAATAACAATAAGAAATAACAATAACAATAGCAATAAGGAATAACAATAGCAATAAAAAATAACAATAACAATAAGAAATAACAATAACAATAAGAAATAACAATAACAATAAGAAATAACAATATCAGTAAGAAATAACAATAACAATAAGAAATAACAATAACAATAAGAAATAACAATAACAATAAAAAATAACAATAACAATAAGAAATAACAACAACAATAAAAAATAACAATTACAATAAGAAATAACAATATCAATAAGAAATAACAATATCAATAAGAAATAACAATAACAATAAGAAATAACAATAACCATAAGAAATAACAATAACAATAAGAAATAACAATAACTATAAGAAATAACAATAACAATAAGAAATAACAATAAAAATAAGAAATAACAATAACAATAACAATAAGAAATAACAATAACAATAAGAAATAACAATTACAACAACAATAAGAAATAACAATAACAATAAGAAATAACAATAACAATAAGAAATAACAATAACAATAGGAAATAACAATATCAATAAGAAATAACAATAACAATAAGAAATAACAATAACAATAAGAAATAACAATAACAATAAGAAATAACAATAACAATAACAATAAGAAATAACAATTACAACAACAATAAGAAATAACAATAGCAATAAAAAATAACAATAACAATAAGAAATAACAATAACAATAGGAAATAACAATATTAATAAGAAATAACAATAACAATAAGAAATAACAATAACAATAAGAAATAACAATATCAATAAGAAATAACAATAACAATAAGAAATAACATTAACAATAAGAAATAACAATAACAATAAGAAATAACAATAACAATAAAAAATAACAATAAAAATAAGAAATAACAATAACAATAAGAAATAACAATAACAATAAGAAATAACAATAACAATAAGAAATATCAATAACAATAAGAAATAACAATAACAATAAGAAATAACAATAACAGTAAGAAATAAAAATAACAGTAAGAAATAACAATAACAATAAGAAATAACAATAACAATAAGAAATAACTATAACAATAAGAAATAACAATAACAATAACAATAAGAAATAACAATAACAAAAAGAAATAACAATAACAATAGGAAATAACAATAACAATAAGAAATAACAATAACAAAAAGAAATAACAATAACAATAAGAATTAACAATAACAATAAGAAATAACAATAAGAAATAACAATAACAATAAGAAATAGCAATAACAATAAGAAATAACAATAACAGTAAGAAATAACAATAACAATAAGAAATAACAATAACAATAAGAAATAACAATAACAATAAGAAATAACAATAACAATAAGAAATAGCAATAACAATAAGAAATAACAATAACAATAAGAAATAACAATATCAATAAGAATTAACAATAACAATAAGAAATAACAATAACAATAAGAAATAACAATAACAATAAGAAATAACAGTAACAATAAGAAATAACAATAACAATAAGAAATAACAATAACAATAGGAAATAACAATAACAATAACAATAAGAAATAACAATAACAATAAGAAGGAACAATAACAATAAGAAATAACAATAACAATAAGAAATAACAATAACAATAAGAAACAACAATAACAATAAGAAATAACAATAACAATAAGAAATAACAATAACAATAAGAAATAACAATAACAATAAGAAATAACAATAACAATAAGAAATAACAAAAACAATAAGAAATAACAATAACAATAAGAAATAACAATAACAGTAAGAAATAACAATAACAATAAGAAATAAAAATAACAGTAAGAAATAACAATAACAATAAGAAATAACAATAACAATAAGAAATAACTATAACAATAAGAAATAACAATAACAATAACAATAAGAAATAACAATAACAAAAAGAAATAACAATAACAATAGGAAATAACAATAACAATAAGAAATAACAATAACAATAAGAAATAACAATAACAATAAGAAATAACAAAAACAATAAGAAATAACAATAACAATAAGAAATAACAATAACAGTAAGAAATAACAATAACAATAAGAAATAAAAATAACAGTAAGAAATAACAATAACAATAAGAAATAACAATAACAATAAGAAATAACTATAACAATAAGAAATAACAATAACAATAAGAAATAACAATAACAATAAGAAATAACAATAACAATAAGAAATAACAATAACAATAAGAAATAACAATAACAATAGCAATAAGGAATAACAATAGCAATAAAAAATAACAATAACAATAAGAAATAACAATAACAATAAGAAATAACAATAACAATAAGAAATAACAATATCAGTAAGAAATAACAATAACAATAAGAAATAACAATAACAATAAGAAATAACAATAACAATAAAAAATAACAATAACAATAAGAAATAACAACAACAATAAAAAATAACAATTACAATAAGAAATAACAATATCAATAAGAAATAACAATATCAATAAGAAATAACAATAACAATAAGAAATAACAATAACCATAAGAAATAACAATAACAATAAGAAATAACAATAACTATAAGAAATAACAATAACAATAAGAAATAACAATAAAAATAAGAAATAACAATAACAATAACAATAAGAAATAACAATAACAATAAGAAATAACAATTACAACAACAATAAGAAATAACAATAACAATAAGAAATAACAATAACAATAAGAAATAACAATAACAATAGGAAATAACAATATCAATAAGAAATAACAATAACAATAAGAAATAACAATAACAATAAGAAATAACAATAACAATAAGAAATAACAATAACAATAACAATAAGAAATAACAATTACAACAACAATAAGAAATAACAATAGCAATAAAAAATAACAATAACAATAAGAAATAACAATAACAATAGGAAATAACAATATTAATAAGAAATAACAATAACAATAAGAAATAACAATAACAATAAGAAATAACAATATCAATAAGAAATAACAATAACAATAAGAAATAACATTAACAATAAGAAATAACAATAACAATAAGAAATAACAATAACAATAAAAAATAACAATAAAAATAAGAAATAACAATAACAATAAGAAATAACAATAACAATAAGAAATAACAATAACAATAAGAAATATCAATAACAATAAGAAATAACAATAACAATAAGAAATAACAATAACAGTAAGAAATAAAAATAACAGTAAGAAATAACAATAACAATAAGAAATAACAATAACAATAAGAAATAACTATAACAATAAGAAATAACAATAACAATAACAATAAGAAATAACAATAACAAAAAGAAATAACAATAACAATAGGAAATAACAATAACAATAAGAAATAACAATAACAAAAAGAAATAACAATAACAATAAGAATTAACAATAACAATAAGAAATAACAATAAGAAATAACAATAACAATAAGAAATAGCAATAACAATAAGAAATAACAATAACAGTAAGAAATAACAATAACAATAAGAAATAACAATAACAATAAGAAATAACAATAACAATAAGAAATAACAATAACAATAAGAAATAGCAATAACAATAAGAAATAACAATAACAATAAGAAATAACAATATCAATAAGAATTAACAATAACAATAAGAAATAACAATAACAATAAGAAATAACAATAACAATAAGAAATAACAGTAACAATAAGAAATAACAATAACAATAAGAAATAACAATAACAATAGGAAATAACAATAACAATAACAATAAGAAATAACAATAACAAAAAGAAATAACAATAACAATAGGAAATAAGAATGACAATAAGAAATAACAATAACAATAGGAAATAACAATAACAATAAGAAATAACAATAACAATAAGAAATAACAATAACAATAAGGAATAACAATAGCAATAAAAAATAACAATAACAATAAGAAATAACAATAACAATAGGAAATAACAATATCAATAAGAAATAACAATAACAATAAGAAATAACAATAACAATAAGAAATAACAATAACAATAAGAAATAACAATAACAGTAAGAAATAACAATAACAATAACAATAAGAAATAACAATAATAATAAGAAAGAACAATAACAATAAGAAATAACAATAACAATAAGAAATAACAATAACAATAAGAAGGAACAATAACAATAAGAAATGACAATAACAATAAGAAATAACAATAACAATAAGAAACAACAATAACAATAAGAAATAACTATAACAATAAGAAATAACAATAACAATAACAATAAGAAATAACAATAACAATAGAAAATAACAATAACAATAAGAAATAACAATAACAAAAAGAAAGAACAATAACAATAAGAATTAACAATAACAATAAGACATAGCAATAACAATAAGAAATAACAATAACAGTAAGAAATAACAATAACAATAAGAAATAACAATAACAATAAGAAATAACAATAACAATAAGAAATAACAATAACAATAAGAAATAACAATAACAATAAGAAATAACAATAACAATAAGAAATAACAATATCAATAAGAATTAACAATAACAATAAGAAATAACAATTACAATAAGAAATAACAATAACAATAAGAAATAACAGTAACAATAAGAAATAACAATAACAATAAGAAATAACAATAACAATAGGAAATAACAATAACAATAACAATAAGAAATAACAATAACAAAAAGAAATAACAATAACAATAGGAAATAAGAATAACAATAAGAAATAACAATAACAATAGGAAATAACAATAACAATAATAAATAACAATAACAATAAAAAATAACAATAACAATAAGAAATAACAATAACAATAAGGAATAACAATAGCAATAAAAAATAACAATAACAATAAGAAATAACAATAACAATAAGAAATAACCATAACAATAACAATAAGAAATAACAATAACAATAACAATAAGAAATATCAATAACAATAAGAAATAACAATAACAATAGGAAATAACAATAACAATAACAATAAGAAATAACAATAACAAAAAGAAATAACAATAACAATAGGAAATAAGAATGACAATAAGAAATAACAATAACAATAGGAAATAACAATAACAATAAGAAATAACAATAACAATAAGAAATAACAATAACAATAAGGAATAACAATAGCAATAAAAAATAACAATAACAATAAGAAATAACAATAACAATAGGAAATAACAATATCAATAAGAAATAACAATAACAGTAAGAAATAAGAATAACAATAACAATAACAATAAGAAATAACAATAACAGTAAGAAATAAGAATAACAATAACAATAACAATAAGAAATAACAATAATAATAAGAAAGAACAATAACAATAAGAAATAACAATAATAATAAGAAATAACAATAACAATAAGAAATAACAATAACAATAAGAAGGAACAATAACAATAAGAAATAACAATAACAATAAGAAATAACAATAACAATTAGAAACAACAATAACAATAAGAAATAACAATAACAATAAGAAATAACAATAACAATAAGAAATAACAATAACAATAAGAAATAACAATAACAATAAGAAATAACAAAAACAATAAGAAATAACAATAACAATAAGAAATAACAATAACAGTAAGAAATAACAATAACAATAAGAAATAAAAATAACAGTAAGAAATAACAATAACAATAAGAAATAACTATAACAATAAGAAATAACAATAACAATAACAATAAAAAATAACAATAACAAAAAGAAATAACAATAACAATAGGAAATAACAGTAACAATAAGAAATAACAATAACAATAAGAAATAACAATAACAATAAGAAATAACAATAACAATAAGGAATAACAATAGCAATAAAAAATAACAATAACAATAAGAAATAGCAATAACAATAAGAAATAACAATAACAATAAGAAATAACAATAACAATAAGAAATAACAATATCAGTAAGAAATAACAATAACAATAAGAAATAACAATAACAATAAGAAATAACAATAACAATAAAAAACAACAATAACAATAAGAAATAACAACAACAATAAAAAATAACAATAACAATAAGAAATAACAATATCAATAAGAAATAACAATATCAATAAGAAATAACAATAACAATAAGAAATAACAATAACAATAAGAAATAACAATAACAATAAGAAACAACAATAACAATAAGAAATAACTATAACAATAAGAAATAACAATAACAATAACAATAAGAAATAACAATAACAATAGGAAATAACAATAACAATAAGAAATAACAATAACAAAAAGAAAGAACAATAACAATAAGAATTAACAATAACAATAAGAAATAGCAATAACAATAAGAAATAACAATAACAGTAAGAAATAACAATAACAATAAGAAATAACAATAACAATAAGAAATAACAATAACAATAAGAAATAACAATAACAATAAGAAATAACAATAACAATAAGAAATAACAATAACAATAAGAAATAACAATATCAATAAGAATTAACAATAACAATAAGAAATAACAATTACAATAAGAAATAACAATAACAATAAGAAATAACAGTAACAATAAGAAATAACAATAACAATAAGAAATAACAATAACAATAGGAAATAACAATAACAATAACAATAAGAAATAACAATAACAAAAAGAAATAACAATAACAATAGGAAATAAGAATAACAATAAGAAATAACAATAACAATAGGAAATAACAATAACAATAATAAATAACAATAACAATAAAAAATAACAATAACAATAAGAAATAACAATAACAATAAGGAATAACAATAGCAATAAAAAATAACAATAACAATAAGAAATAACAATAACAATAAGAAATAACCATAACAATAACAATAAGAAATAACAATAACAATAACAATAAGAAATATCAATAACAATAAGAAATAACAATAACAATAGGAAATAACAATAACAATAACAATAAGAAATAACAATAACAAAAAGAAATAACAATAACAATAGGAAATAAGAATGACAATAAGAAATAACAATAACAATAGGAAATAACAATAACAATAAGAAATAACAATAACAATAAGAAATAACAATAACAATAAGGAATAACAATAGCAATAAAAAATAACAATAACAATAAGAAATAACAATAACAATAGGAAATAACAATATCAATAAGAAATAACAATAACAGTAAGAAATAAGAATAACAATAACAATAACAATAAGAAATAACAATAACAGTAAGAAATAAGAATAACAATAACAATAACAATAAGAAATAACAATAATAATAAGAAAGAACAATAACAATAAGAAATAACAATAATAATAAGAAATAACAATAACAATAAGAAATAACAATAACAATAAGAAGGAACAATAACAATAAGAAATAACAATAACAATAAGAAATAACAATAACAATAAGAAACAACAATAACAATAAGAAATAACAATAACAATAAGAAATAACAATAACAATAAGAAATAACAATAACAATAAGAAATAACAATAACAATAAGAAATAACAAAAACAATAAGAAATAACAATAACAATAAGAAATAACAATAACAGTAAGAAATAACAATAACAATAAGAAATAAAAATAACAGTAAGAAATAACAATAACAATAAGAAATAACTATAACAATAAGAAATAACAATAACAATAACAATAAAAAATAACAATAACAAAAAGAAATAACAATAACAATAGGAAATAACAGTAACAATAAGAAATAACAATAACAATAAGAAATAACAATAACAATAAGAAATAACAATAACAATAAGGAATAACAATAGCAATAAAAAATAACAATAACAATAAGAAATAGCAATAACAATAAGAAATAACAATAACAATAAGAAATAACAATAACAATAAGAAATAACAATAACAATAAGAAATAACAATATCAGTAAGAAATAACAATAACAATAAGAAATAACAATAACAATAAGAAATAACAATAACAATAAAAAACAACAATAACAATAAGAAATAACAACAACAATAAAAAATAACAATAACAATAACAAATAACAATATCAATAAGAAATAACAATATCAATAAGAAATAACAATAACAATAAGAAATAACAATAACAATAAGAAATAACAATAACAATAAGAAATAACAATAACTATAAGAAATAACAATAACAATAAGAAATAACAATAAAAATAAGAAATAACAATAACAATAACAATAACAATAACAATAAGTAATAACAATTTCAACAACAATAAGAAATAACAATAACAATAAGAAATAACAATATCAATAAGAAATAACAATAAAAATAAGAAATAACAATAACAATAACAATAAGAAATAACAATAACAATAAGAAATAACAATTACATCAACAATAAGAAATAACAATAGCAATCAAAAATAACAATAACAATAGAAAATAACAATATCAATAAGAAATAACAATAACAATAAGAAATAACAATAACAATATCAATAAGAAATAACAATAACAATAAGAAATAACATTAACAATAAGAAATAACAATAACAATAACAATAAAAAATAACAATAAAAATAAGAAATAACAATTACAATAAGAAATAACCATAACAATAACAATAAGAAATAACAATAACAATAACAATAAGAAATATCAATAACAATAAGAAATAACAATAACAATAAGAAATAACAATAACAGTAAGAAATAACAATAACAATAAGAAATAAAAATAAGAGTAAGAAATAACAATAACAATAAGAAATAACAATAACAATAAGAAATAACAATAACTATAAGAAATAACAATAACAATAAGAAATAACAATAAAAATAAGAAATAACAATAACAATAACAATAACAATAGGAAATAACAATAACAATAAGAAATAACAATAACAATAAGAAATAACAATAACAATAAGAAATAACAATAACAATAAGAAATAACAATATCAATAAGAATTAACAATAACAATAAGAAATAACAATAACAATAAGAAATAACAATAACAATAAGAAATAACAGTAACAATAAAAAATAACAATAACAATAAGAAATAACAATAACAATAAGAAATAACAATAACAATAAGAAATAACAATAACAATAAGAAATAACAATATCAATAAGAATTAACAATAACAATAAGAAATAACAATAACAAAAAGAAATAACAATAACAATGAGAAATAACAATAACAATAAGAAATAACAATAACAATAAGAAATAACAATATCAATAAGAAATAACAATAAAAATAAGAAATAACAATAACAATAACAATAAGAAATAACAATTACAACAACAATAAGAAATAACAATAACAATAAGAAATAACAATAACAATAAGAAATAACAATAACAATAGGAAATAACAACATCAATAAGAAATAACAATAACAATAAGAAATAACAATAACAATAAGAAATAACAATAACAATAAGAAATAACAATATCAATAAGAAATAACAATAAAAATTAGAAATAACAATAACAATAACAATAAGAAATAACAATAACAATAACAATAAGAAATAACAATTACAACAACAATAAGAAATAACAATAGCAATAAAAAATAACAATAACAATAACAATAGGAAATAACAATATTAATAAGAAATAACAATAACAATAAGAAATAACAATAACAATAAGAAATAACAATAACAATAAGAAATAACAATAACAATAAGAAATAACAATATCAATAAGAAATAACAATAAAAATTAGAAATAACAATAACAATAACAATAAGAAATAACAATAAGAAATAACAATAACAATAAGAAATAGCAATAACAATAAGAAATAACAATAACAGTAAGAAATAACAATAACAATAAGAAATAACAATAACAATAAGAAATAACAATAACAATAAGAAATAACAATAACAATAAGAAATAACAATAACAATAAGAAATAACAATATCAATAAGAATTAACAATAACAATAAGAAATAACAATAACAATAAGAAGTAACAATAACAATAAGAAATAACAGTAACAATAAGAAATAACAATAACAATAAGAAATAACAATAACAATAAGAAATAACAATAACAATAGGAAATAACAAATAACAATAACAATAAGAAATAACAATAACAAAAAGAAATAACAATAACAATAGGAAATAAGAATAACAATAAGAAATAACAATAACAATAGGAAATAACAATAACAATAATAAATAACAATAACAATAAGAAATAACAATAACAATAAGGAATAACAATAGCAATAAAAAATAACAATAACAATAAGAAATAACAATAACAATAGGAAATAACAATATCAATAAGAAATAACAATAACAATAAGAAATAACAATAACAATAAGAAATAACAATAACAATAACAATAAGAAATAACAATAATAATAAGAAAGAACAATAACAATAAGAAATAACAATAACAATAAGAAATAACAATAACAATAAGAAATAACAATAACAATAAGAAGGAACAATAACAATAAGAAATAACAATAACAATAAGAAATAACAATAACAATAAGAAACAACAATAACAATAAGAAATAACTATAACAATAAGAAATAACAATAACAATAACAATAAGAAATAACAATAACAAAAAGAAATAACAATAACAATAGGAAATAACAATAACAATAAGAAATAACAATAACAAAAAGAAATAACAATAACAATAAGAATTAACAATAACAATAAGAAATAACAATAAGAAATAGCAATAACAATAAGAAATAACAATAACAGTAAGAAATAACAATAACAATAAGAAATAACAATAACAATAAGAAATAACAATAACAATAAGAAATAACAATAACAATAAGAAATAACAATAACAATAAGAAATAACAATAAGAAATAACAATATCAATAAGAATTAACAATAACAATAAGAAATAACAGTAACAATAAGAAATAACAATAACAATAAGAAATAACAATAACAATAAGAAATAACAATAACAATAGGAAATAACAATAACAATAACAATAAGAAATAACAATAACAAAAAGAAATAACAATAACAATAGGAAATAAGAATAACAATAAGAAATAACAATAACAATAGGAAATAACAATAACAATAATAAATAACAATAACAATAAAAAATAACAATAACAATTAGAAATAACAATAACAATAAGGAATAACAATAGCAATAAAAAATAACAATAACAATAAGAAATAACAATAACAATATGAAATAACAATATCAATAAGAAATAACAATAACAATAAGAAATAACAATAACAATAACAATAAGAAATAACAATAACAGTAAGAAATAACAAAAAGAAATAACAATAACAATAACAATAAGAAATAACAATTACAAAAACAATAAGAAATAACAATAGCAATAAAAAATAACAATAACAATAAGAAATAACAATAACAATAGGAAATAACAATATTAATAAGAAATAACAATAACAATAAGAAATAACAATAACAATAAGAAATAACAATAACAATAAGAAATAACAATATCAATAAGAAATAACAATAACAATAAGAAATAACATTAACAATAAGAAATAACAATAACAATAAGAAATAACAACAACAATAAAAAATAACAATAAAAATAAGAAATAACAATAACAATAAGAAATAACAATAACAATAACAATAAGAAATATCAATAACAATAAGAAATAACAATAACAATAAGAAATAACAATAACAGTAAGAAATAACAATAACAATAAGAAATAAAAATAACAGTAAGAAATAACAATAACAATAGGAAATAACTATAACAATAAGAAATAACAATAACAATAACAATAAGAAATAACAAAAAGAAATAACAATAACAATAGGAAATAACAATAACAATAAGAAATAACAATAACAAAAAGAAATAACAATAACAATAAGAATTAACAATAACAATAAGAAATAACAATAAGAAATAACAATAACAATAAGAAATAGCAATAACAATAAGAAATAACAATAACAGTAAGAAATAACAATAACAATAAGAAATAACAATAACAATAAGAAATAACAATAACAATAAGAAATAACAATAACAATAAGAAATAACAATAACAATAAGAAATAACAATATCAATAAGAAATAACAATAAAAATTAGAAATAACAATAACAATAACAATAAGAAATAACAATAACAATAACAATAAGAAATAACAATTACAACAACAATAAGAAATAACAATAGCAATAAAAAATAACAATAACAATAACAATAGGAAATAACAATATTAATAAGAAATAACAATAACAATAAGAAATAACAATAACAATAAGAAATAACAATAACAATAAGAAATAACAATAACAATAAGAAATAACAATATCAATAAGAAATAACAATAAAAATTAGAAATAACAATAACAATAACAATAAGAAATAACAATAAGAAATAACAATAACAATAAGAAATAGCAATAACAATAAGAAATAACAATAACAGTAAGAAATAACAATAACAATAAGAAATAACAATAACAATAAGAAATAACAATAACAATAAGAAATAACAATAACAATAAGAAATAACAATATCAATAAGAATTAACAATAACAATAAGAAATAACAATAACAATAAGAAGTAACAATAACAATAAGAAATAACAGTAACAATAAGAAATAACAATAACAATAAGAAATAACAATAACAATAAGAAATAACAATAACAATAGGAAATAACAAATAACAATAACAATAAGAAATAACAATAACAAAAAGAAATAACAATAACAATAGGAAATAAGAATAACAATAAGAAATAACAATAACAATAGGAAATAACAATAACAATAATAAATAACAATAACAATAAGAAATAACAATAACAATAAGGAATAACAATAGCAATAAAAAATAACAATAACAATAAGAAATAACAATAACAATAGGAAATAACAATATCAATAAGAAATAACAATAACAATAAGAAATAACAATAACAATAAGAAATAACAATAACAATAAGAAATAACAATAAGAAATAACAATAACAATAACAATAAGAAATAACAATAATAATAAGAAAGAACAATAACAATAAGAAATAACAATAACAATAAGAAATAACAATAACAATAAGAAATAACAATAACAATAAGAAGGAACAATAACAATAAGAAATAACAATAACAATAAGAAATAACAATAACAATAAGAAACAACAATAACAATAAGAAATAACTATAACAATAAGAAATAACAATAACAATAACAATAAGATATAACAATAACAAAAAGAAATAACAATAACAATAGGAAATAACAATAACAATAAGAAATAACAATAACAAAAAGAAATAACAATAACAATAAGAATTAACAATAACAATAAGAAATAACAATAAGAAATAGCAATAACAATAAGAAATAACAATAACAGTAAGAAATAACAATAACAATAAGAAATAACAATAACAATAAGAAATAACAATAACAATAAGAAATAACAATAACAATAAGAAATAACAATAACAATAAGAAATAACAATAAGAAATAACAATATCAATAAGAATTAACAATAACAATAAGAAATAACAGTAACAATAAGAAATAACAATAACAATAAGAAATAACAATAACAATAAGAAATAACAATAACAATAGGAAATAACAATAACAATAACAATAAGAAATAACAATAACAAAAAGAAATAACAATAACAATAGGAAATAAGAATAACAATAAGAAATAACAATAACAATAGGAAATAACAATAACAATAATAAATAACAATAACAATAAAAAATAACAATAACAATTAGAAATAACAATAACAATAAGGAATAACAATAGCAATAAAAAATAACAATAACAATAAGAAATAACAATAACAATATGAAATAACAATATCAATAAGAAATAACAATAACAATAAGAAATAACAATAACAATAACAATAAGAAATAACAATAACAGTAAGAAATAACAAAAAGAAATAACAATAACAATAACAATAAGAAATAACAATTACAAAAACAATAAGAAATAACAATAGCAATAAAAAATAACAATAACAATAAGAAATAACAATAACAATAGGAAATAACAATATTAATAAGAAATAACAATAACAATAAGAAATAACAATAACAATAAGAAATAACAATAACAATAAGAAATAACAATATCAATAAGAAATAACAATAACAATAAGAAATAACATTAACAATAAGAAATAACAATAACAATAAGAAATAACAACAACAATAAAAAATAACAATAAAAATAAGAAATAACAATAACAATAAGAAATAACAATAACAATAACAATAAGAAATATCAATAACAATAAGAAATAACAATAACAATAAGAAATAACAATAACAGTAAGAAATAACAATAACAATAAGAAATAAAAATAACAGTAAGAAATAACAATAACAATAGGAAATAACTATAACAATAAGAAATAACAATAACAATAACAATAAGAAATAACAAAAAGAAATAACAATAACAATAGGAAATAACAATAACAATAAGAAATAACAATAACAAAAAGAAATAACAATAACAATAAGAATTAACAATAACAATAAGAAATAACAATAAGAAATAACAATAACAATAAGAAATAGCAATAACAATAAGAAATAACAATAACAGTAAGAAATAACAATAACAATAAGAAATAACAATAACAATAAGAAATAACAATAACAATAAGAAATAACAATAACAATAAGAAATAACAATAACAATAAGAAATAACAATAACAATAAGAAATAACAATATCAATAAGAATTAACAATAACAATAAGAAATAACAATAACAATATGAAATAACAATAACAATAAGAAATAACAGTAACAATAAGAAATAACAATAACAATAAGAAATAACAATAACAATAAGAAATAACAATACAATAGAAAATAACAATAACAATAACAATAAGAAATAACAATAACAAAAAGAAATAACAATAACAATAGGAAATAAGAATAACAATAAGAAATAACAATAACAATAGGAAATAACAATAACAATAATAAATAACAATAACAATAAGAAATAACAATAACAATAAGAAATAACAATAACAATTAGGAATAACAATAGCAATAAAAAATAACAATAACAATAAGAAATAACAATAACAATAGGAAATAACAATATCAATAAGAAATAACAATAACAATAAGAAATAACAATAACAATAAGAAATAACAATAACAGTAAGAAATAACAATAAGAAATAACAAATTATGACACTTGTTGCGTTCCATGTTTTTATTGGCAGTTTCCTGACACGTGTTTCGAGTTTTTACACTCATTATCAAAGGAGTACAAACTTAATACTGCCAATAAAAACATGGAACGCAACAAGTGTCATAATTTTAATAACCCTGTGAAATACAAGTTCCATCAAGAGTGTAGCCTAGAAAGTATTAATTATAAGAAATAACAATAACAATAACAATAAGAAATAACAATAATAATAAGAAAGAACAATAACAATAAGAAATAACAATAACAATAAGAAATAACAATAACAATAAGAAATAACAATAACAATAAGAAGGAACAATAACAATAAGAAATAACAATAACAATAAGAAATAACAATAACAATAAGAAACAACAATAACAATAAGAAATAACTATAACAATAAGAAATAACAATAACAATAACAATAAGGAATAACAATAACAATAAGAAATAACAATAACAATAAGAAATAACAATAACAATAAGAAATAACAATAACAATAAGAAATAACAATATCAATAAGAATTAACAATAACAATAAGAAATAACAATAACAATAAGAAATAACAATAACAATAAGAAATAACAGTAACAATAAGAAATAACAATAACAATAAGAAATAACAATAACAATAAGAAATAACAATAACAATAGGAAATAACAATAACAATAACAATAAGATATAACAATAACAAAAAGAAATAACAATAACAATAGGAAATAAGAATAACAATAAGAAATAACAATAACAATAGGAAATAACAATAACAATAATAAATAACAATAACAATAAAAAATAACAATAACAATAAGAAATAACAATAACAATAAGGAATAACAATAGCAATAAAAAATAACAATAACAATAAGAAATAACAATAACAATAGGAAATAACAATATCAATAAGAAATAACAATAAGAATAAGAAATAACAATAACAATAAGAAATAACAATAAGAAATAACAATAACAGTAAGAAATAACAATAAGAAATAACAATAACAATAACAATAAGAAATAACAATAATAATAAGAAAGAACAATAACAATAAGAAATAACAATAATAATAAGAAATAACAATAACAATAAGAAATAACAATAACAATAAGAAGGAACAATAACAATAAGAAATAACAATAACAATAAGAAATAACAATAACAATAAGAAACAACAATAACAATAAGAAATAACAATAACAATAAGAAATAACAATAACAATAAGAAATAACAATAACAATAAGAAATAACAATAACAATAAGAAATAACAAAAACAATAAGAAATAACAATAACAATAAGAAATAACAATAACAGTAAGAAATAACAATAACAATAAGAAATAAAAATAACAGTAAAAAATAACAATAACAATAAGAAATAACTATAACAATAAGAAATAACAATAACAATAACAATAAGAAATAACAATAACAAAAAGAAATAACAATAACAATAGGAAATAACAATAACAATAAGAAATAACAATAACAATAAGAAATAACAATAACAATAACAATAAGGAATAACAATAGCAATAAAAAATAACAATAACAATAAGAAATAGCAATAACAATAAGAAATAACAATAACAATAAGAAATAGCAATAACAATAAGAAATAACAATAACAATAAGAAATAACAATATCAGTAAGAAATAACAATAACAATAAGAAATAACAATAACAATAAGAAATAACAATAACAATAAGAAATAACAATGTCAATAAGAAATAACAATAACAATAAGAAATAACATTAACAATAAGAAATAACAATAACAATAAGAAATAACAATAACAATAAAAAATAACAATAAAAATAAGAAATAACAATAACAATAAGAAATAACAATAACAATAACAATAAGAAATAACAATAACAATAAGAAATAACAATAACAGTAAGAAATAACAATAACAATAAGAAATAAAAATAACAGTAAGAAATAACAATAACAATAAGAAATAACTATAACAATAAGAAATAACAATAACAATAACAATAAGAAATAACAATAACAAAAAGAAATAACAATAACAATAGGAAATAACAATAACAATAAGAAATAACAATAACAAAAAGAAATAACAATAACAATAAGAATTAACAATAACAATAAGAAATAACAATAACAATAAGAAATAGCAATAACAATAAGAAATAACAATAACAGTAAGAAATAACAATAACAATAAGAAATAACAATAACAATAAGAAATAACAATAACAATAAGAAATAACAATAACAATAAGAAATAACAATAACAATAAGAAATAACAATAACAATAAGAAATAACAATATCAATAAGAATTAACAATAACAATAAGAAATAACAATAACAATAAGAAATAACAATAACAATAAGAAATAACAGTAACAATAAGAAATAACAATAAGAATAAGAAATAACAATAACAATAAGAAATAACAATAACAATAGGAAATAACAATAACAATAACAATAAGAAATAACAATAACAAAAAGAAATAACAATAACAATAGGAAATAAGAATAACAATAAGAAATAACAATAACAATAGGAAATAACAATAACAATAATAAATAACAATAACAATAAGAAATAACAATAACAATAAGAAATAACAATAATAATAAGGAATAACAATAGCAATAAAAAATAACAATAACAATAAGAAATAACAATAACAATAGGAAATAACAATAACAATAAGAAATAACAATAACAATAAGAAATAACAATAACAATAAGAAATAACAATAACAATAACAATAAGAAATAACAATAACAATAAGAAATAACAATAACAATAAGAAGGAACAATAACAATAAGAAATAACAATAACAATAAGAAATAACAATAACAATAAGAAACAACAATAACAATAAGAAATAACTATAACAATAAGAAATAACAATAACAATAACAATAAGAAATAACAATAACAAAAAGAAATAACAATAACAATAGGAAATAACAATAACAATAAGAAATAACAATAACAAAAAGAAATAACAATAACAATAAGAATTAACAATAACAATAAGAAATAGCAATAACAATAAGAAATAACAATAACAGTAAGAAATAACAATAACAATAAGAAATAACAATAACAATAAGAAATAACAATAACAATAAGAAATAACAATAACAATAAGAAATAACAATAACAATAAGAAATAACAATAACAATAAGAAATAACAATAACAATAAGAAATAACAATATCAATAAGAATTAACAATAACAATAAGAAATAACAATAACAATAAGAAATAACAATAACAAGAAGAAATAACAGTAACAATAAGAAATAACAATAACAATAAGAAATAACAATAACAATAAGAAATAACAATAACAATAGGAAATAACAATAACAATAACAATAAGAAATAACAATAACAAAAAGAAATAACAATAACAATAGGAAATAAGAATAACAATAAGAAATAACAATAACAAAAGGAAATAACAATAACAATAATAAATAACAATAACAATAAAAAATAACAATAACAATAAGAAATAACAATAACAATAAGGAATAACAATAGCAATAAAAAATAACAATAACAATAAGAAATAACAATAACAATAGGAAATAACAATATCAATAAGAAATAACAATAACAATAAGAAATAACAATAACAATAAGAAATAACAATAACAATAAGAAATAACAATAACAGTAAGAAATAACACTAAGAAATAACAATAACAATAACAATAAGAAATAACAATAATAATAAGAAAGAACAATAAGAATAAGAAATAACAATAATAATAAGAAATAACAATAACAATAAGAAGGAACAATAACAATAAGAAATTACAATAACAATAACAATAAGAAATAACAATAACAATAAGAAATAACAATTACAACAACAATAAGAAATAACAATAACAATAAGAAATGACAATAACAATAAAAAATAACAATAAAAATAAGAAATAACAATAACAATAAGAAATAACAATAACAATAACAATAAGAAATATCAATAACAATAAGAAATAACAATAACAATAAGAAATAACAATAACAGTAAGAAATAACAATAACAATAAGAAATAAAAATAACAGTAAGAAATAACAATAACAAAAAGAAATAACAATAACAATAAGAAATAACTATAACAATAAGAAATAACAATAACAATAAGAAATAACAATAATAATAAGGAATAACAATAGCAATAAAAAATAACAATAACAATAAGAAATAACAATAACAATAGGAAATAACAATAACAATAAGAAATAACAATAACAATAAGAAATAACAATAACAAAAAGAAATAACAATAACAGTAAGAAATAACAATAAGAAATAACAATAACAATAACAATAAGAAATAACAATAACAATAAGAAATAACAATAACAATAAGAAGGAACAATAACAATAAGAAATAACAATAACAATAAGAAATAACAATAACAATAAGAAACAACAATAACAATAAGAAATAACTATAACAATAAGAAATAACAATAACAATAACAATAAGAAATAACAATAACAAAAAGAAATAACAATAACAATAGGAAATAACAATAACAATAAGAAATAACAATAACAAAAAGAAATAACAATAACAATAAGAATTAACAATAACAATAAGCAATAGCAATAACAATAAGAAATAACAATAACAGTAAGAAATAACAATAACAATAAGAAATAACAATAACAATAAGAAATAACAATAACAATAAGAAATAACAATAACAATAAGAAATAACAATAACAATAAGAAATAACAATAACAATAAGAAATAACAATAACAATAAGAAATAACAATATCAATAAGAATTAACAATAACAATAAGAAATAACAATAACAATAAGAAATAACAATAACAAGAAGAAATAACAGTAACAATAAGAAATAACAATAACAATAAGAAATAACAATAACAATAAGAAATAACAATAACAATAGGAAATAACAATAACAATAACAATAAGAAATAACAATAACAAAAAGAAATAACAATAACAATAGGAAATAAGAATAACAATAAGAAATAACAATAACAATAGGAAATAACAATAACAATAATAAATAACAATAACAATAAAAAATAACAATAACAATAAGAAATAACAATAACAATAAGGAATAACAATAGCAATAAAAAATAACAATAACAATAGGAAATAACAATATCAATAAGAAATAACAATAACAATAAGAAATAACAATAACAATAAGAAATAACAATAACAATAAGAAATAACAATAACAGTAAGAAATAACACTAAGAAATAACAATAACAATAACAATAAGAAATAACAATAATAATAAGAAAGAACAATAAGAATAAGAAATAACAATAATAATAAGAAATAACAATAACAATAAGAAGGAACAATAACAATAAGAAATTACAATAACAATAACAATAAGAAATAACAATAACAATAACAATAAGAAATAACAATTACAACAACAATAAGAAATAACAATAACAATAAGAAATAACAATAACAATAAAAAATAACAATAAAAATAAGAAATAACAATAACAATAAGAAATAACAATAACAATAACAATAAGAAATATCAATAACAATAAGAAATAACAATAACAATAAGAAATAACAATAACAGTAAGAAATAACAATAACAATAAGAAATAAAAATAACAGTAAGAAATAACAATAACAATAAGAAATAACAATAACAATAAGAAATAACTATAACAATAAGAAATAACAATAACAATAACAATAAGAAATAACAATAACAAAAAGAAATAACAATAACAATAGGAAATAACAATAACAATAAGAAATAACAATAACAAAAAGAAATAACAATAACAATAAGAATTAACAATAACAATAAGAAATAACAATAAGAAATAACAATAACAATAAGAAATAGCAATAACAATAAGAAATAACAATAACAGTAAGAAATAACAATAACAATAAGAAATAACAATAACAATAAGAAATAACAATAACAATAAGAAATAACAATAACAATAAGAAATAACAATAACAATAAGAAATAACAATAACAATAAGAAATAACAATAACAATAAGAAATAACAATATCAATAAGAATTAACAATAACAATAAGAAATAACAATAACAATAAGAAGTAACAATAACAATAAGAAATAACAGTAACAATAAGAAATAACAATAACAATAAGAAATAACAATAACAATAAGAAATAACAATAACAATAAGAAATAACAATAACAATAGGAAATAACAATAACAATAACAATAAGAAATAACAATAACAAAAAGAAATAACAATAACAATAGGAAATAAGAATAACAATAAGAAATAACAATAACAATAGGAAATAACAATAACAATAATAAATAACAATAACAATAAGAAATAACAATAACAATAAGAAATAACAATAACAATAAGGAATAACAATAGCAATAAAAAATAACAATAACAATAAGAAATAACAATAACAATAGGAAATAACAATATCAATAAGAAATAACAATAACAATAAGAAATAACAATAACAATAAGAAATAACAATAACAGTAAGAAATAACAATAAGAAATAACAATAACAATAACAATAAGAAATAACAATAATAATAAGAAAGAACAATAACAATAAGAAATAACAATAACAATAAGAAATAACAATAACAATAAGAAATAACAATAACAATAAGAAGGAACAATAACAATAAGAAATAACAATAACAATAAGAAATAACAATAACAATAAGAAACAACAATAACAATAAGAAATAACTATAACAATAAGAAATAACAATAACAATAACAATAAGAAATAACAATAACAAAAAGAAATAACAATAACAATAGGAAATAACAATAACAATAAGAAATAACAATAACAAAAAGAAATAACAATAACAATAAGAATTAACAATAACAATAAGAAATAACAATAAGAAATAGCAATAACAATAAGAAATAACAATAACAGTAAGAAATAACAATAACAATAAGAAATAACAATAACAATAAGAAATAACAATAACAATAAGAAATAACAATAACAATAAGAAATAACAATAACAATAAGAAATAACAATAACAATAAGAAATAACAATATCAATAAGAATTAACAATAACAATAAGAAATAACAATAACAATAAGAAATAACAATAACAATAAGAAATAACAGTAACAATAAGAAATAACAATAACAATAAGAAATAACAATAACAATAAGAAATAACAATAACAATAGGAAATAACAATAACAATAACAATAAGAAATAACAATAACAAAAAGAAATAACAATAACAATAGGAAATAAGAATAACAATAAGAAATAACAATAACAATAGGAAATAACAATAACAATAATAAATAACAATAACAATAAAAAATAACAATAACAATAAGAAATAACAATAACAATAAGGAATAACAATAGCAATAAAAAATAACAATAACAATAAGAAATAACAATAACAATAGGAAATAACAATATCAATAAGAAATAACAATAACAATAAGAAATAACAATAACAATAAGAAATAACAATAACAATAAGAAATAACAATAACAGTAAGAAATAACAATAAGAAATAACAATAACAATAACAATAAGAAATAACAATTACAACAACAATAAGAAATAACAATAGCAATAAAAAATAACAATAACAATAAGAAATAACAATAACAATAGGAAATAACAATATTAATAAGAAATAACAATAACAATAAGAAATAACAATAACAATAAGAAATAACAATAACAATAAGAAATAACAATATCAATAAGAAATAACAATAACAATAAGAAATAACATTAACAATAAGAAATAACAATAACAATAAGAAATAACAATAACAATAAAAAATAACAATAAAAATAAGAAATAACAATAACAATAAGAAATAACAATAACAATAACAATAAGAAATATCAATAACAATAAGAAATAACAATAACAATAAGAAATAACAATAACAGTAAGAAATAACAATAACAATAAGAAATAAAAATAACAGTAAGAAATAACAATAACAATAAGAAATAACAATAACAATAAGAAATAACTATAACAATAAGAAATAACAATAACAATAACAATAAGAAATAACAAAAAGAAATAACAATAACAATAGGAAATAACAATAACAATAATAAATAACAATAACAAAAAGAAATAACAATAACAATAAGAATTAACAATAACAATAAGAAATAACAATAAGAAATAACAATAACAATAAGAAATAGCAATAACAATAAGAAATAACAATAACAGTAAGAAATAACAATAACAATAAGAAATAACAATAACAATAAGAAATAACAATAACAATAAGAAATAACAATAACAATAACAATAAGAAATATCAATAACAATAAGAAATAACAATAACAATAAGAAATAACAATAACAGTAAGAAATAACAATAACAATAAGAAATAAAAATAACAGTAAGAAATAACAATAACAATAAGAAATAACAATAACAATAAGAAATAACTATAACAATAAGAAATAACAATAACAATAACAATAAGAAATAACAAAAAGAAATAACAATAACAATAGGAAATAACAATAACAATAATAAATAACAATAACAAAAAGAAATAACAATAACAATAAGAATTAACAATAACAATAAGAAATAACAATAACAATAAGAAATAGCAATAACAATAAGAAATAACAATAACAGTAAGAAATAACAATAACAATAAGAAATAACAATAACAATAAGAAATAACAATAACAATAAGAAATAACAATAACAATAAGAAATAACAATAACAATAAGAAATAACAATAACAATAAGAAATAACATTATCAATAAGAATTAACAATAACAATAAGAAATAACAATAACAATATGAAATAACAATAACAATAAGAAATAACAGTAACAATAAGAAATAACAATAACAATAAGAAATAACAATAACAATAAGAAATAACAATAACAATAGGAAATAACAATAACAATAACAATAAGAAATAACAATAACAAAAAGAAATAACAATAACAATAGGAAATAAGAATAACAATAAGAAATAACAATAACAATAGGAAATAACAATAACAATAATAAATAACAATAACAATAAGAAATAACAATAACAATAAGAAATAACAATAACAATAAGGGAATAACAATAGCAATAAAAAATAACAATAACAATAAGAAATAACAATAACAATAGGAAATAACAATATCAATAAGAAATAACAATAACAATAAGAAATAACAATAACAATAAGAAATAACAATAACAATAAGAAATAACAATAACAATAGGAAATAACAATAACAATAACAATAAGAAATAACAATAACAAAAAGAAATAACAATAACAATAGGAAATAAGAATAACAATAAGAAATAACAATAACAATAAGGAATAACAATAGCAATAAAAAATAACAATAACAATAAGAAATAACAATAACAATAGGAAATAACAATAACAATAACAATAAGAAATAACAATAACAAAAAGAAATAACAATAACAATAGGAAATAAGAATAACAATAAGAAATAACAATAACAATAAGAAATAACAATAACAGTAAGAAATAACAATAAGAAATAACAATAACAATAACAATAAGAAATAACAATAATAATAAGAAAGAACAATAACAATAAGAAATAACAATAACAATAAGAAATAACAATAACAATAAGAAGGAACAATAACAATAAGAAATAACAATAACAATAAGAAATAACAATAACAATAAGAAACAACAATAACAATAAGAAATAACTATAACAATAAGAAATAACAATAACAATAACAATAAGAAATAACAATAACAAAAAGAAATAACAATAACAATAGGAAATAACAATAACAATAAGAAATAACAATAACAAAAAGAAATAACAATAACAATAAGAATTAACAATAACAATAAGAAATAACAATAAGAAATAGCAATAACAATAAGAAATAACAATAACAATAAGAAATAACAATAACAATAAGAAATAACAATAACAATAAGAAATAACAATAACAATAAGAAATAACAATAACAATAAGAAATAACAATAACAATATCAATAAGAATTAACAATAACAATAAGAAATAACAATAACAATAAGAAATAACAATAACAATAAGAAATAACAGTAACAATAAGAAATAACAATAACAATAAGAAATAACAATAACAATAAGAAATAACAATAACAATAGGAAATAACAATAACAATAACAATAAGAAATAACAATAACAAAAAGAAATAACAATAACAATAGGAAATAAGAATAACAATAAGAAATAACAATAACAATAGCAAATAACAATAACAATAATAAATAACAATAACAATAAAAAATAACAATAACAATAAGAAATAACAATAAGGAATAACAATAGCAATAAAAAATAACAATAACAATAAGAAATAACAATAACAATAGGAAATAACAATATCAATAAGAAATAACAATAAGAATAAGAAATAACAATAACAATAAGAAATAACAATAAGAAATAACAATAACAGTAAGAAATAACAATAAGAAATAACAATAACAATAACAATAAGAAATAACAATAATAATAAGAAAGAACAATAACAATAAGAAATAACAATTATAATAAGAAATAACAATAACAATAAGAAATAACAATAACAATAAGAAGGAACAATAACAATAAGAAATAACAATAACAATAAGAAATAACAATAACAATAAGAAACAACAATAACAATAAGAAATAACAATAACAATAAGAAATAACAATAACAATAAGAAATAACAATAACAATAAGAAATAACAATAACAATAAGAAATAACAAAAACAATAAGAAATAACAATAACAATTAGAAATAACAATAACAGTAAGAAATAACAATAACAATAAGAAATAAAAATAACAGTAAGAAATAACAATAACAATAAGAAATAACTATAACAATAAGAAATAACAATAACAATAACAAAAAGAAATAACAATAACAATAGGAAATAACAATAACAATAAGAAATAACAATAACAATAAGAAATAACAATAACAATAAGACATAACAATAACAATAAGGAATAACAATAGCAATAAAAAATAACAATAACAATAAGAAATAGCAATAACAATAAGAAATAACAATAACAATAAGAAATAACAATAACAATAAGAAATAACTATAACAATAAGAAATAACAATAACAATAACAATAAGAAATAACAATAACAAAAAGAAATAACAATAACAATAGGAAATAACAATAACAATAAGAAATAACAATAACAAAAAGAAATAACAATAACAATAAGAATTAACAATAACAATAAGAAATAACAATAACAATAAGAAATAGCAATAACAATAAGAAATAACAATAACAGTAAGAAATAACAATAACAATAAGAAATAACAATAACAATAAGAAATAACAATAACAATAAGAAATAACAATAACAATAAGAAATAACAATAACAATAAGAAATAACAATATCAATAAGAATTAACAATAACAATAAGAAATAACAATAACAATAAGAAATAACAATAACAATAAGAAATAACAGTAACAATAAGAAATAACAATAACAATAAGAAATAACAATAACAATAAGAAATAACAATAACAATAGGAAATAACAATAACAATAACAATAAGAAATAACAATAACAAAAAGAAATAACAATAACAATAGGAAATAAGAATAACAATAAGAAATAACAATAACAATAGGAAATAACAATAACAATAATAAATAACAATAACAATAAGAAATAACAATAACAATAAGAAATAACAATAACAATAAGGAATAACAATAGCAATAAAAAATAACAATAACAATAAGAAATAACAATAACAATAGGAAATAACAATATCAATAAGAAATAACAATAACAATAAGAAATAACAATAACAATAAGAAATAACAATAACAGTAAGAAATAACAATAAGAAATAACAATAACAATAACAATAAGAAATAACAATAATAATAAGAAAGAACAATAACAATAAGAAATAACAATAACAATAAGAAATAACAATAACAATAAGAAATAACAATAACAATAAGAAGGAACAATAACAATAAGAAATAACAATAACAATAAGAAATAACAATAACAATAAGAAACAACAATAACAATAAGAAATAACTATAACAATAAGAAATAACAATAACAATAACAATAAGAAATAACAATAACAAAAAGAAATAACAATACCAATAGGAAATAACAATAACAATAAGAAATAACAATAACAAAAAGAAATAACAATAACAATAAGAATTAACAATAACAATAAGAAATAGCAATAACAATAAGAAATAACAATAACAGTAAGAAATAACAATAACAATAAGAAATAACAATAACAATAAGAAATAACAATAACAATAAGAAATAACAATAACAATAAGAAATAACAATAACAATAAGAAATAACAATAACAATAAGAAATAACAATAACAATAAGAAATAACAATATCAATAAGAATTAACAATAACAATAAGAAATAACAATAACAATAAGAAATAACAATAACAATAAGAAATAACAGTAACAATAAGAAATAACAATAACAATAAGAAATAACAATAACAATAAGAAATAACAATAACAATAGGAAATAACAATAACAATAACAATAAGAAATAACAATAACAAAAAGAAATAACAATAACAATAGGAAATAAGAATAACAATAAGAAATAACAATAACAATAGGAAATAACAATAACAATAATAAATAACAATAACAATAAAAAATAACAATAACAATAAGAAATAACAATAACAATAAGGAATAACAATAGCAATAAGGAATAACAATAGCAATAAAAAATAACAATAACAATAAGAAATAACAATAACAATAGGAAATAACAATATCAATAAGAAATAACAATAACAATAAGAAATAACAATAACAATAAGAAATAACAATAACAATAAGAAATAACAATAACAGTAAGAAATAACAATAAGAAATAACAATAACAATAACAATAAGAAATAACAATAATAATAAGAAAGAACAATAATAATAAGAAAGAACAATAAGAATAAGAAATAACAATAATAATAAGAAATAACAATAACAATAAGAAATAACAATAACAATAAGAAGGAACAATAACAATAAGAAATAACAATAACAATAAGAAACAACAATAACAATAAGAAATAACAATAACAATAAGAAATAACAATAACAATAAGAAATAACAATAACAATAAGAAATAACAATAACAATAAGAAATAACAAAAACAATAAGAAATAACAATAACAATAAGAAATAACAATAACAGTAAGAAATAACAATAACAATAAGAAATAAAAATAACAGTAAGAAATAACAATAACAATAAGAAATAACAATAACAATAGGAAATAACAATAACAATAAGAAATAACAATAACAATAAGAAATAACAATAACAATAAGAAATAACAATAACAATAAGGAATAACAATAGCAATAAAAAATAACAATAACAATAAGAAATAGCAATAACAATAAGAAATAACAATAACAATAAGAAATAACAATAACAATAAGAAATAACAATAACAATAAGAAATAACAATATCAGTAAGAAATAACAATAACAATAAGAAATAACAATAACAATAAGAAATAACAATAACAATAAAAAACAACAATAACAATAAGAAATAACAACAACAATAAAAAATAACAATAACAATAAGAAATAACAATAAAAATAAGAAATAACAATAACAATAACAATAAGAAATAACAATAACAATAAGAAATAACAATAACAATAAGAAATAACAATAACAATAGGAAATAACAATAACAATAACAATAAGAAATAACAATAACAAAAAGAAATAACAATAACAATAGGAAATAAGAATAACAATAAGAAATAACAATAACAATAAGAAATAACAATAACAATAGGAAATAACAATAACAATAATAAATAACAATAACAATAAGAAATAAAAATAACAATAAGAAATAACAATAACAATAAGAAATAACAATAACAATAAGAAATAACAATAACAATAAGAAATAACAATAACTATAAGAAATAACAATAACAATAAGAAATAACAATAACAATAAGAAATAACAATAACAATAAGGAATAACAATAGCAATAAAAAATAACAATAACAATAAGAAATAACAATAACAATAGGAAATAACAATATCAATAAGAAATAACAATAACAATAAGAAATAACAATAACAATAAGAAATAACAATAACAGTAAG
Organism: Ontholestes murinus; assembly: GCA_963969525.1. NCBI lineage: Eukaryota > Metazoa > Arthropoda > Insecta > Coleoptera > Staphylinidae > Ontholestes > Ontholestes murinus. Next base: position 519,817 of record CAXAKX010000791.1, read on the forward strand.
AAATAACAATAAGAAATAACAATAACAATAACAATAAGAAATAACAATAATAATAAGAAAGAACAATAACAATAAGAAATAACAATAACAATAAGAAATAACAATAACAATAAGAAATAACAATAACAATAACAATAAGAAGGAACAATAACAATAAGAAATAACAATAACAATAAGAAATAACAATAACAATAAGAAACAACAATAACAATAAGAAATAACAATAACAATAAGAAATAACAATAACAATAAGAAATAACAATAACAATAAGAAATAACAAAAACAATAAGAAATAACAATAACAATAAGAAATAACAATAACAATAAGAAATAACAATATCAATAAGAAATAACAATAACAATAAGAAATAACAATAACAATAGGAAATAACAATAACAATAACAATAAGAAATAACAATAACAAAAAGAAATAACAATAACAATAGGAAATAACAATAACAATAAGAAATAACAATAACAATAAGAAATAACAATAACAATAGGAAATAACAATAACAATAATAAATAACAATAACAATAAGAAATAACAATAACAATAAGAAATAAAAATAACAATAAGAAATAACAATAACAATAAGAAATAACAATAACAATAAGAAATAAAAATAACAATAAGAAATAACAATAACAATAAGAAATAACAATAACAATAAGAAATAACAATATCAATAAGAATTAACAATAACAATAAGAAATAACAATAACAATAAGAAATAACAATAACAATAAGAAATAACAATAACAATAAGAAATAACAATAACAACAGGAAATAACAATAACAATAACAATAAGAAATAACAATAACAAAAAGAAATAACAATAACAATAGGAAATAACAATAACAATTAGAAATAACAATAACAATAGGAAATAACAATAACAATAATAAATAACAATAACAATAAGAAATAACAATAACAATAAGAAATAAAAATAACAATAAGAAATAACAATAACAATAAGAAATAACAATAACAATAAGAAATAACAATAACAATAAGAAATAACAATAACTATAAGAAATGACAATAACAATAAGAAATAACAATTACAATAAGAAATAACAATAACAATAAGGAATAACAATAGCAATAAAAAATAACAATAACAATAAGAAATAACAATAACAATAGGAAATAACAATATCAATAAGAAATAACAATAACAATAAGAAATAACAATAACAATAAGAAATAACAATAACAATAAGATATAACAATAGGAAATAACAATAACAATAACAAAAAGAAATCACAATAATAATAAGAAAGAACAATAACAATAAGAAATAACAATAACAATGAGAAATAACAATAAGAAGGAACAATAACAATAAAAAATAACAATAACAATAAGAAATAACAATAAGAATAAGAAATAACAATAACAATAAGAAACAACAATAACAATAAGAAATAACAATAACAATAAGAAATAACAATAACAATAAGAAATAACAATAACAATAAGAAATAACAAAAACAATAAGAAATAACAATAACAATAAGAAATAACAATAACAATAAGAAATAACAATAACAATAAGAAATAACAATATCAATAAGAAATAACAATAACAATAAGAAATAACAATAACAATAGGAAATAACAATAACAATAACAATAAGAAATAACAATAACAAAAAGAAATAACAATAACAGTAGGAAATAACAATAACAATATAAATAACAATAACAATAAGAAATAACAATAACAATAAGAAATAACAATAACAATAATAAATAACAATAACAATAAGAAATAACAATAAGAATAAGAAATAAAAATAACAATAAGAAATAACAATAACAATAAGAAATAACAATAACAATAAGAAATAAAAATAACAATAAAAAATAACAATAACAATAACAATAAGAAATAACAACAAGAATAAAAAATAACAATAACAATAAGAAATAACAATATCAATAAGAAATAACAATAACAATAAGAAATAACAATAATAATAAGAAATAACAATAACAATAAGAAATAACAATAACAATAAGAAATAACAATAACTATAAGAAATAACAATAAAAATAAGAAATAACAATAACAATAAGAAGGAACAATAACAATAAGAAATAACAATAACAATAAGAAATAACAATAACAGTAAGAAATAACAATAACAATAAGAAATAAAAATAACAGTAAGAAATAACAATAACAATAAGAAATAACAATAACAATAAGAAATAACTATAACAATAAGAAATAACAATAACAATAACAATAAGAAATAACAATAACAAAAAGAAATAACAATAACAATAGGAAATAGCAATAACAATAAGAAATAACAATAACAATAAGAAATAACAATAACAATAAGAAATAACAATAACAATAAGGAATAACATTAGCAATAAAAAATAACAATAACAATAAGAAATAGCAATAACAATAAGAAATAACAATAACAATAAGAAATAACAATAACAATAAGAAATAACAATAACAATAAGAAATAACAATATCAGTAACAAATAATAATAACAATAAGAAATAACAATAACAATAAGAAATAACAATATCAATAAGAAATAACAATAAAAATAAGAAATAACAATAACAATAACAATAAGAAATAACAATAACAATAACAATAAGAAATAACAATAACAATAGGAAATAACAATATTAATAAGAAATAACAATAACAATAAGAAATAACAATAACAATAAGAAATAACAATAACAGTAAGAAATAACAATAAGAAATAACAATAACAATAACAATAAGAAATAACAATAACAATAAGAAATAACAATAACAATAAGAAATAACAATAACAATAAGAAATAACAATAACAATAAGAAATAACAAAAACAATAAGAAATAACAATAACAATAAGAAATAACAATAACAGTACGAAATAACAATAACAATAAGAAATAAAAATAACAGTAAGAAATAACAATAACAATAAGAAATAACAATAACAATAAGAAATAACTATAACAATAAGAAATAACAATAACAATAACAATAAGAAATAACAATAACAAAAAGAAATAACAATAACAATAGGAAATAACAATAACAATAAGAAATAACAATAACAATAAGAAATAACAATAACAATAAGAAATAACAATAACAATAAGGAATAACAATAGCAATAAAAAATAACAATAACAATAAGAAATAGCAATAACAATAAGAAATAACAATAACAATAAGAAATACCAATAACAATAAGAAATAACAATAACAATAAGAAATAACAATAAAAATAAGAAATAACAATAACAATAACAATAACAATAAGAAATAACAATAACAATAACAATAAGAAATAACAATTTCAACAACAATAAGAAATAACAATAACAATAAGAAATAACAATATCAATAAGAAATAACAATAACAATAAGAAATAACATTAACAATAAGAAATAACAATAACAATAACAATAAAAAATAACAATAAAAATAAGAAATAACAATAACAATAAGAAATAACCATAACAATAACAATAAGAAATAACAATAACAATAACAATAAGAAATATCAATAGCAATAAGAAATAACAATAACAATAAGAAATAACAATAACAGTAAGAAATAACAATAACAATAAGAAATAAAAATAACAGTAAGAAATAACAATAACAATAAGAAATAACTATAACAATAAGAAATAACAATAACAATAACAATAAGAAATAACAATAACAAAAAGAAATAACAATAACAATAGGAAATAACAATAACAATAAGAAATAACAATAACAATAAGAAATAACAATAACAATAAGAAATAACAATAACAATAAGAAATAACAATATCAATAAGAATTAACAATAACAATAAGAAATAACAATAACAATAAGAAATAACAATAACAATAAGAAATAACAGTAACAATAAGAAATAACAATAAGAAATAACAATAACAATAAGAAATAACAATAACAATAAGAAATAACAATAACAATAAGAAATAACAATAACAATAAGAAATAACAATATCAATAAGAATTAACAATAACAATAAGAAATAACAATAACAAAAAGAAATAACAATAACAATGAGAAATAACAATAACAATAAGAAATAACAATAAGAAATAACAATAACAATAAGAAATAACAATAACAGTAAGAAATAACAATAACAATAAGAAATAACAATAACAATAAGAAATAACAATAACAATAAGAAATAACAATAACAATAAGAAATAACAATAACAATAAGAAATAACAATAACAATAAGAAATAACAATATCAATAAGAATTAACAATAACAATAAGAAATAACAATAACAATAAGAAATAACAATAACAATAAGAAATAACAGTAACAATAAGAAATAACAATAACAATAAGAAATAGCAATAACAATAAGAAATAACAATAACAATAACAATAAGAAATAACAATAATAATAAGAAGGAACAATAACAATAAGAAATAACAATAACAATAAGAAATAACAATAACAATAAGAAACAACAATAACAATAAGAAATAACAATAACAATAAGAAATAACAATAACAATAAGAAATAACAATAACAATAAGAAATAACAAAAACAATAAGAAATAACAATAACAATAAGAAATAACAATAACAATAAGAAATAACAATAACAATAAGAAATAACAATATCAATAAGAAATAACAATAACAATAAGAAATAACAATAACAATAGGAAATAACAATAACAATAACAATAAGAAATAACAATAACAAAAAGAAATAACAATAACAATAGGAAATAACAATAACAATAAGAAATAACAATAACAATAAGAAATAACAATAACAATAGGAAATAACAATAACAATAATAAATAACAATAACAATAAGAAATAACAATAACAATAAGAAATAAAAATAACAATAAGAAATAACAATAACAATAAGAAATAACAATAACAATAAGAAATAACAATAACAATAAGAAATAACAATAACAACAGGAAATAACAATAACAATAACAATAAGAAATAACAATAACAAAAAGAAATAACAATAACAATTAGAAATAACAATAACAATAGGAAATAACAATAACAATAATAAATAACAATAACAATAAGAAATAACAATAACAATAAGAAATAAAAATAACAATAAGAAATAACAATAACAATAAGAAATAACAATAACAATAAGAAATAACAATAACTATAAGAAATGACAATAACAATAAGAAATAACAATTACAATAAGAAATAACAATAACAATAAGGAATAACAATAGCAATAAAAAATAACAATAACAATAAGAAATAACAATAACAATAGGAAATAACAATATCAATAAGAAATAACAATAACAATAAGAAATAACAATAACAATAAGAAATAACAATAACAATAAGAAATAACAATAGGAAATAACAATAACAATAACAAAAAGAAATCACAATAATAAAAAGAAAGAACAATAACAATAAGAAATAACAATAACAATGAGAAATAACAATAAGAAGGAACAATAACAATAAAAAATAACAATAACAATAAGAAATAACAATAACAATAAGAAATAACAATAACAATAAGAAACAACAATAACAATAAGAAATAACAATAACAATAAGAAATAACAATAACAATAAGAAATAACAATAACAATAAGAAATAACAAAAACAATAAGAAATAACAATAACAATAAGAAATAACAATAACAATAAGAAATAACAATAACAATAAGAAATAACAATATCAATAAGAAATAACAATAACAATAACAATAAGAAATAACAATAACAAAAAGAAATAACAATAACAGTAGGAAATAACAATAACAATAAGAAATAACAATAACAATAGGAAATAACAATAACAATAATAAATAACAATAACAATAAGAAATAACAATAACAATAAGAAATAAAAATAACAATAAGAAATAACAATAACAATAAGAAATAACAATAACAATAAGAAATAAAAATAACAATAAAAAATAACAATAACAATAACAATAAGAAATAACAATAACAATAAGAAATAACAACAAGAATAAAAAATAACAATAACAATAAGAAATAACAATAACAATAAGAAATAACAATAATAATAAGAAATAACAATAACAATAAGAAATAACAATAACAATAAGAAATAACAATAACTATAAGAAATAACAATAAAAATAAGAAATAACAATAACAATAAGAAGGAACAATAACAATAAGAAATAACAATAACAATAAGAAATAACAATAACAGTAAGAAATAACTATAACAATAAGAAATAAAAATAACAGTAAGAAATAACAATAACAATAAGAAATAACAATAACAATAAGAAATAACTATAACAATAAGAAATAACAATAACAATAACAATAAGAAATAACAATAACAAAAAGAAATAACAATAACAATAGGAAATAACAATAACAATAAGAAATAACAATAACAATAAGAAATAACAATAACAATAAGAAATAACAATAACAATAAGGAATAACAATAGCAATAAAAAATAACAATAACAATAAGAAATAGCAATAACAATAAGAAATAACAATAACAATAAGAAATAACAATAACAATAAGAAATAACAATAACAATAAGAAATAACAATATCAGTAACAAATAACAATAACAATAAGAAATAACAATAACAATAAGAAATAACAATATCAATAAGAAATAACAATAAAAATAAGAAATAACAATAACAATAACAATAAGAAATAACAATAACAATAACAATAAGAAATAACAATTACAACAAGAATAAGAAATAACAATAGCAATAAAAAATAACAATAACAATAGGAAATAACAATATTAATAAGAAATAACAATAACAATAAGAAATAACAATAACAATAAGAAATAACAATAACAGTAAGAAATAACAATAACAATAACAATAAGAAATAACAATAACAATAAGAAATAACAATAACAATAAGAAATAACAAAAACAATAAGAAATAACAATAACAATAAGAAATAACAATAACAGTAAGAAATAACAATAATAATAAGAAATAAAAATAACAGTAAGAAATAACAATAACAATAAGAAATAACAATAACAATAAGAAATAACAATAACAATAAGAAATAACAATAACAATAAGAAATAACAATATCAGTAAGAAATAACAATAACAATAAGAAATAACAATAACAATAAAAAACAACAATAACAATAAGAAATAACAACAACAATAAAAAATAACAATAACAATAAGAAATAACAATATCAATAAGAAATAACAATACCAATAAGAAATAACAATAACAATAAGAAATAACAATAACAATAAGAAATAACAATAACAATAAGAAATAACAATAACTATAAGAAATAACAATAACAATAAGAAATAACAATAACAATAACAATAACAATAAGAAATAACAATAACAATAACAATAAGAAATAACAATTTCAACAACAATAAGAAATAACAATAACAATAGGAAATAACAATATCAATAAGAAATACCAATAACAATAAGAAATAACAATAACAATAAGAAATAACAATAACAATAAGAAATAACAATATCAATAAGAAATAACAATAAAAATAAGAAATAACAATAACAATAACAATATGAAATAACAATAACAATAACAATAAGAAATAACAATTACATCAACAATAAGAAATAACAATAGCAATAAAAAATAACAATAACAATAGGAAATAACAATATCAATAAGAAATAACAATAACAATAAGAAATAACAATAACAATAAGAAATAACAATAACAATAAGAAATAACAATATCAATAAGAAATAACAATAACAATAAGAAATAACATTAACAATAAGAAATAAAAATAACAATAACAATAAAAAATAACAATAAAAATAAGAAATAACAATAACAATAAGAAATAACCATAACAATAACAATAAGAAATAACAATAACAATAACAATAAAAAATATCAATAACAATAAGAAATAACAATAACAATAAGAAATAACAATAACAGTAAGAAATAACAATAACAATAAGAAATAAAAATAACAGTAAGAAATAACAATAACAATAAGAAATAACAATAACAATAAGAAATAACTATAACAATAAGAAATAACAATAACAATAACAATAAGAAATAACAATAACAAAAAGAAATAACAATAACAATAGGAAATAACAATAACAATAAGAAATAACAATAACAATAAGAAATAACAATAACAATAAGAAATAACAATAACAATAAGAAATAACAATATCAATAAGAATTAACAATAACAATAAGAAATAACAATAACAATAAGAAATAACAATAACAATAAGAAATAACAGTAACAATAAGAAATAACAATAACAATAAGAAATAACAATAACAATAAGAAATAACAATAACAATAAGAAATAACAATAACAATAAGAAATAACAATAACAATAAGAAATAACAATAACAATAAGAAATAACAATATCAATAAGAATTAACAATAACAGTAAGAAATAACAATAACAATAAGAAATAACAATAACAATAAGAAATAACAATAAGAATAAGAAATAACAATAACAATAAGAAATAACAATAACAATAAGAAATAACAATAACAATAAGAAATAACAATATCAATAAGAATTAACAATAACAATAAGAAATAACAATAACAAAAAGAAATAACAATAACAATGAGAAATAACAATAACAATAAGAAATAACAATAACAATAAGAAATAGCAATAACAATAAGAAATAACAATAACAGTAAGAAATAACAATAACAATAAGAAATAACAATAACAATAAGAAATAACAATAACAATAAGAAATAACAATAACAATAAGAAATAACAATAACAATAAGAAATAACAATAACAATAAGAAATAACAATATCAATAAGAATTAACAATAACAATAAGAAATAACAATAACAATAAGAAATAACAATAACAATAAGAAATAACAGTAACAATAAGAAATAACAATAACAATAAGAAATAACAATAACAATAAGAAATAACAATAACAATAGGAAATAACAATAACAATAACAATAAGAAATAACAATAACAAAAAGAAATAACAATAACAATAGGAAATAAGAATAACAATAAGAAATAACAATAACAATAAGAAATAACAATAACAATAGGAAATAACAATAACAATAATAAATAACAATAACAATAAGAAATAACAATAACAATAAGAAATAAAAATAACAATAAGAAATAACAATAACAATAAGAAATAACAATAACAATAAGAAATAACAATAACAATAAGAAATAACAATAACTATAAGAAATAACAATAACAATAAGAAATAACAATAACAATAAGAAATAACAATAACAATAAGGAATAACAATAGCAATAAAAAATAACAATAACAATAAGAAATAACAATAACAATAAAAAATAACAATAACAATAAGAAATAACTATAACAATAAGAAATAACAATAACAATAACAATAAGAAATAACAATAACAAAAAGAAATAACAATAACAATAGGAAATAACAATAACAATAAGAAATAACAATAACAATAAGAAATAACAATAACAATAAGAAATAACAATAACAATAAGGAATAACAATAGCAATAAAAAATAACAATAACAATAAGAAATAGCAATAACAATAAGAAATAACAATAACAATAAGAAATAACAATAACAATAAGAAATAACAATATCAGTAACAAATAACAATAACAATAAGAAATAACAATAACAATAAGAAATAACAATATCAATAAGAAATAACAATAAAAATAAGAAATAACAATAACAATAACAATAAGAAATAACAATAACAATAACAATAAGAAATAACAATTACAACAACAATAAGAAATAACAATAGCAATAAAAAATAACAATAACAATAAGAAATAACAATAACAATAGGAAATAACAATATTAATAAGAAATAACAATAACAATAAGAAATAACAATAACAATAAGAGATAACAATAACAGTAAGAAATAACAATAACAATAACAATAAGAAATAACAATAACAATAAGAAATAACAATAACAATAAGAAATAACAAAAACAATAAGAAATAACAATAACAATAAGAAATAACAATAACAGTAAGAAATAACAATAATAATAAGAAATAAAAATAACAGTAAGAAATAACAATAACAATAAGAAATAACAATAACAATAAGAAATAACAATAACAATAAGAAATAACAATAACAATAAGAAATAACAATATCAGTAAGAAATAACAATAACAATAAGAAATAACAATAACAATAAGAAATAACAATAACAGTAAGAAATAACAATAACAATAAGAAATAACAATAACAATAAGAAATAACAATAACAATAAGAAATAACAATAACAATAAGAAATAACAATAACAATAAGAAATAACAATAACAATAAGAAATAACAATATCAATAAGAATTAACAATAACAATAAGAAATAACAATAACAATAAGAAATAACAATAACAATAAGAAATAACAGTAACAATAAGAAATAACAATAACAATAAGAAATAACAATAACAATAAGAAATAACAATAACAATAGGAAATAACAATAACAATAACAATAAGAAATAACAATAACAAAAAGAAATAACAATAACAATAGGAAATAAGAATAACAATAAGAAATAACAATAACAATAAGAAATAACAATAACAATAGGAAATAACAATAACAATAATAAATAACAATAACAATAAGAAATAACAATAACAATAAGAAATAAAAATAACAATAAGAAATAACAATAACAATAAGAAATAACAATAACAATAAGAAATAACAATAACAATAAGAAATAACAATAACTATAAGAAATAACAATAACAATAAGAAATAACAATAACAATAAGAAATAACAATAACAATAAGGAATAACAATAGCAATAAAAAATAACAATAACAATAAGAAATAACAATAACAATAAGAAATAACAATAACAATAAGAAATAACTATAACAATAAGAAATAACAATAACAATAACAATAAGAAATAACAATAACAAAAAGAAATAACAATAACAATAGGAAATAACAATAACAATAAGAAATAACAATAACAATAAGAAATAACAATAACAATAAGAAATAACAATAACAATAAGGAATAACAATAGCAATAAAAAATAACAATAACAATAAGAAATAGCAATAACAATAAGAAATAACAATAACAATAAGAAATAACAATAACAATAAGAAATAACAATAACAATAAGAAATAACAATATCAGTAACAAATAACAATAACAATAAGAAATAACAATAACAATAAGAAATAACGATATCAATAAGAAATAACAATAAAAATAAGAAATAACAATAACAATAACAATAAGAAATAACAATAACAATAACAATAAGAAATAACAATTACAACAACAATAAGAAATAACAATAGCAATAAAAAATAACAATAACAATAAGAAATAACAATAACAATAGGAAATAACAATATTAATAAGAAATAACAATAACAATAAGAAATAACAATAACAATAAGAAATAACAATAACAGTAAGAAATAACAATAACAATAACAATAAGAAATAACAATAACAATAAGAAATAACAATAACAATAAGAAATAACAAAAACAATAAGAAATAACAATAACAATAAGAAATAACAATAACAGTAAGAAATAACAATAATAATAAGAAATAAAAATAACAGTAAGAAATAACAATAACAATAAGAAATAACAATAACAATAAGAAATAACAATAACAATAAGAAATAACAATAACAATAAGAAATAACAATATCAGTAAGAAATAACAATAACAATAAGAAATAACAATAACAATAATAAACAACAATAACAATAAGAAATAACAACAACAATAAAAAATAACAATAACAATAAGAAATAACAATATCAATAAGAAATAACAATATCAATAAGAAATAACAATAACAATAAGAAATAACAATAACAATAAGAAATAACAATAACAATAAGAAATAACAATAACTATAAGAAATAACAATAACAATAAGAAATAACAATAAAAATAAGAAATAACAATAACAATAACAATAACAATAACAATAACAATAAGAAATAACAATTTCAACAACAATAAGAAATAACAATAACAATAGGAAATAACAATATCAATAAGAAATACCAATAACAATAAGAAATAACAATAACAATAAGAAATAACAATAACAATAAGAAATAACAATATCAATAAGAAATAGCAATAAAAATAAGAAATAACAATATGAAATAACAATAACAATAACAATAAGAAATAACAATTACATCAACAATAAGAAATAACAATAGCAATAAAAAATAACAATAACAATAGGAAATAACAATATCAATAAGAAATAACAATAACAATAAGAAATAACAATAACAATAAGAAATAACAATAACAATAAGAAATAACAATATCAATAAGAAATAACAATAACAATAAGAAATAACATTAACAATAAGAAATAACAATAACAATAACAATAAAAAATAACAATAAAAATAAGAAATAACAATAACAATAAGAAATAACCATAACAATAACAATAAGAAATAACAATAACAATAACAATAAAAAATATCAATAACAATAAGAAATAACAATAACAATAAGAAATAACAATAACAGTAAGAAATAACAATAACAATAAGAAATAAAAATAACAGTAAGAAATAACAATAACAATAAGAAATAACAATAACAATAAGAAATAACTATAACAATAAGAAATAACAATAACAATAACAATAAGAAATAACAATAACAAAAAGAAATAACAATAACAATAGGAAATAACAATAACAATAAGAAATAACAATAACAATAAGAAATAACAATAACAATAAGAAATAACAATAACAATAAGAAATAACAATAACAATAAGAAATAACAATATCAATAAGAATTAACAATAACAATAAGAAATAACAATAACAATAAGAAATAACAATAACAATAAGAAATAACAGTAACAATAAGAAATAACAATAACAATAAGAAATAACAATAACAATAAGAAATAACAATAACAATAAGAAATAACAATAACAATAAGAAATAACAATATCAATAAGAATTAACAATAACAATAAGAAATAACAATAACAAAAAGAAATAACAATAACAATGAGAAATAACAATAACAATAAGAAATAACAATAAGAAATAATAATAACAATAAGAAATAACAATAACAATAAGAAATAGCAATAACAATAAGAAATAACAATAACAATAAGAAATAACAATAACAATAAGAAATAACAATAAGAATAAGAAATAACAATAACAATAAGAAATAACAATAACAATAAGAAATAACAATAACAATAAGAAATAACAATATCAATAAGAATTAACAATAACAATAAGAAATAACAATAACAAAAAGAAATAACAATAACAATGAGAAATAACAATAACAATAAGAAATAACAATAACAATAAGAAATAGCAATAACAATAAGAAATAACAATAACAGTAAGAAATAACAATAACAATAAGAAATAACAATAACAATAAGAAATAACAATAACAATAAGAAATAACAATAACAATAAGAAATAACAATAACAATAAGAAATAACAATAACAATAAGAAATAACAATATCAATAAGAATTAACAATAACAATAAGAAATAACAATAACAATAAGAAATAACAATAACAATAAGAAATAACAGTAACAATAAGAAATAACAATAACAATAAGAAATAACAATAACAATAAGAAATAACAATAACAATAGGAAATAACAATAACAATAACAATAAGAAATAACAATAACAAAAAGAAATAACAATAACAATAGGAAATAAGAATAACAATAAGAAATAACAATAACAATAAGAAATAACAATAACAATAGGAAATAACAATAATAAATAACAATAACAATAAGAAATAACAATAACAATAAGAAATAAAAATAACAATAAGAAATAACAATAACAATAAGAAATAACAATAACAATAAGAAATAACAATAACAATAAGAAATAACAATAACTATAAGAAATAACAATAACAATAAGAAATAACAATAACAATAAGAAATAACAATAACAATAAGGAATAACAATAGCAATAAAAAATAACAATAACAATAAGAAATAACAATAACAATAGGAAATAACAATATCAATAAGAAATAACAATAACAATAAGAAATAACAATAACAATAAGAAATAACAATAACAATAAGAAATAACAATAACAGTAAGAAATAACAATAAGAAATAACAATAACAATAACAATAAGAAATAACAATAATAATAAGAAAGAACAATAACAATAAGAAATAACAATAACAATAAGAAATAACAATAACAATAAGAAATAACAATAACAATAAGAAATAACAATAACAATAAGAAGGAACAATAACAATAAGAAATAACAATAACAATAAGAAACAACAATAACAATAAGAAATAACAATAACAATAAGAAATAACAATAACAATAAGAAATAACAATAACAATAAGAAATAACAAAAACAATAAGAAATAACAATAACAATAAGAAATAACAATAACAATACGAAATAACAATAACAATAAGAAATAACAATATCAATAAGAAATAACAATAACAATAAGAAATAACAATAACAATAGGAAATAACAATAACAATAACAATAAAAAATAACAATAACAAAAAGAAATAACAATAACAATAAGAAATAGCAATAACAATAAGAAATAACAATAACAATAAGAAATAACAATAACAATAGGAAATAACAATAACAATAATAAATAACAATAACAATAAGAAATAACAATAACAATAAGAAATAAAAATAACAATAAGAAATAACAATAACAATAAGAAATAACAATAACAATAAGAAATAAAAATAACAATAAGAAATAACAATAACAATAAGAAATAACAATAACAATAAGAAATAACAATATCAATAAGAATTAACAATAACAATAAGAAATAACAATAACAATAAGAAATAACAATAACAATAAGAAATAACAATAACAATAAGAAATAACAATAACAATAAGAAATAACAATAACAACAGGAAATAACAATAACAATAGCAATAAGAAATAACAATAACAAAAAGAAATAACAATAACAATAGGAAATAACAATAACAATTAGAAATAACAATAACAATAGGAAATAACAATAACAATAAGAAATAAGAAATAACAATAACAATAAGCAATAACAATAAGAATAAGAAATAACAATAACAATAAGAAATAACAATAACTATAAGAAATGACAATAACAATAAGAAATAACAATTACAATTAGAAATAACAATAACAATAAGGAATAACAATAGCAATAAAAAATAACAATAACAATAAGAAATAACAATAACAATAGGAAATAACAATATCAATAAGAAATAACAATAACAATAAGAAATAACAATAACAATAAGAAATAACAATAACAATAAGAAATAACAATAGGAAATAACAATAACAATAACAAAAAGAAATCACAATAATAATAAGAAAGAACAATAACAATAAGAAATAACAATAACAATGAGAAATAACAATAAGAAGGAACAATAACAATAAAAAATAACAATAACAATAAGAAATAACAATAACAATAAGAAATAACAATAACAATAAGAAACAACAATAACAATAAGAAATAACAATAACAATAAGAAATAACAATAACAATAAGAAATAACAATAACAATAAGAAATAACAATAACAATAAGAAATAACAAAAACAATAAGAAATAACAATAACAATAAGAAATAACAATAACAATAAGAAATAATAATAACAATAAGAAATAACAATATCAATAAGAAATAACAATAACAATAAGAAATAACAATAACAATAGGAAATAACAATAAGAATAACAATAAGAAATAACAATAACAAAAAGAAATAACAATAACAGTAGGAAATAACAATAACAATAAGAAATAACAATAACAATAAGAAATAACAATAACAATAGGAAATAACAATAACAATAATAAATAACAATAACAATAAAAAATAACAATAACAATAAGAAATAAAAATAACAATAAGAAATAACAATAACAATAAGAAATAAAAATAACAATAAAAAATAACAATAACAATAACAATAAGAAATAACAATAACAATAAGAAATAACAACAAGAATAAAAAATAACAATAACAATAAGAAATAACAATATCAATAAGAAATAACAATAACAATAAGAAATAACAATAATAATAAGAAATAACAATAACAATAAGAAATAACAATAACAATAAGAAATAACAATAACTATAAGAAATAACAATAAAAATAAGAAATAACAATAACAATAAGAAGGAACAATAACAATAAGAAATAACAATAACAATAAGAAATAACAATAACAGTAAGAAATAACAATAACAATAAGAAATAAAAATAACAGTAAGAAATAACAATAACAATAAGAAATAACAATAACAATAAGAAATAACTATAACAATAAGAAATAACAATAACAATAACAATAAGAAATAACAATAACAAAAAGAAATAACAATAACAATAGGAAATAACAATAACAATAAGAAATAACAATAACAATAAGAAATAACAATAACAATAAGAAATAACAATAACAATAAGGAATAACAATAGCAATAAAAAATAACAATAACAATAAGAAATAGCAATAACAATAAGAAATAACAATAACAATAAGAAATAACAATAAAAATAAGAAATAACAATAACAATAAGAAGGAACAATAACAATAAGAAATAACAAAAACAAAAAGAAATAACAATAACAATAAGAAATAACAATAACAGTAAGAAATAACAATAACAATAAGAAATAACAATAACAATAAGAAATAACTATAACAATAAGAAATAACAATAACAATAACAATAAGAAATAACAATAACAAAAAGAAATAACAATAACAATAGGAAATAACAATAACAATAAGAAATAACAATAACAATAAGAAATAACAATAACAATAAGAAATAACAATAACAATAAGGAATAACAATAGCAATAAAAAATAACAATAACAATAAGAAATAGCAATAACAATAAGAAATAACAATAACAATAAGAAATAACAATAACAATAAGAAATAACAATATCAATAAGAATTAACAATAACAATAAGAAATAACAATAACAATAAGAAATAACAATAACAATAAGAAATAACAGTAACAATAAGAAATAACAATAACAATAAGAAATAACAATAACAATAAGAAACAACAATAACAATAAGAAATAACAACAACAATAAAAAATAACAATAACAATAAGAAATAACAATATCAATAAGAAATAACAATATCAATAAGAAATAACAATAACAATAAGAAATAACAATAACAATAAGAAATAACAATAACAATAAGAAATAACAATAACTATAAGAAATAACAATAACAATAAGAAATAACAATAAAAATAAGAAATAACAATAACAATAACAATAAGAAATAACAATAACAATAACAATAAGAAATAACAATTTCAACAACAATAAGAAATAACAATAACAATAAGAAATAACAATAACAATAGGAAATAACAATATCAATAAGAAATACCAATAACAATAAGAAATAATAATAACAATAAGAAATAACAATAACAATAAGAAATAACAATATCAATAAGAAATAACAATAAAAATAAGAAATAACAATAACAATAACAATAAGAAATAACAATAACAATAAGAAATAACAATATCAATAAAAATTAACAATAACAATAAGAAATAACAATAACAATAAGAAATAACAATAACAATAAGAAATAACAGTAACAATAAGAAATAACAATAACAATAAGAAATAACAATAACAATAAGAAACAACAATAACAATAAGAAATAACAACAACAATAAAAAATAACAATAACAATAAGAAATAACAATATCAATAAGAAATAACAATATCAATAAGAAATAACAATAACAATAAGAAATAACAATAACAATAAGAAATAACAATAACAATAAGAAATAACAATAAAAATAAGAAATAACAATAACAATAACAATAAGAAATAACAATTTCAACAACAATAAGAAATAACAATAACAATAAGAAATAACAATAACAATAGGAAATAACAATATCAATAAGAAATACCAATAACAATAAGAAATAATAATAACAATAAGAAATAACAATAACAATAAGAAATAACAATATCAATAAGAAATAACAATAAAAATAAGAAATAACAATAACAATAACAATAAGAAATAACAATAACAATAACAATAGCAATAAAAAATAACAATAACAATAGGAAATAACAATATCAATAAGAAATAACAATAACAATAAGAAATAACAATAACAATAAGAAATAACAATAACAATAAGAAATAACAATATCAATAAGAAATAACAATAACAATAAGAAATAACATTAACAATAAGAAATAACAATAACAATAACAATAAAAAATAACAATAAAAATAAGAAATAACAATAACAATAAGAAATAACCATAACAATAACAATAAGAAATAACAATAACAATAACAATAAGAAATATCAATAACAATAAGAAATAACAATAACAATAAGAAATAACAATAACAGTAAGAAATAACAATAACAATAAGAAATAAAAATAACAGTAAGAAATAACAATAACAATAAGAAATAACAATAACAATAAGAAATAACTATAACAATAAGAAATAACAATAACAATAACAATAAGAAATAACAATAACAAAAAGAAATAACAATAACAATAGGAAATAACAATAACAATAAGAAATAACAATAACAATAAGAAATAACAATAACAATAAGAAATAACAATAACAATAAGAAATAACAATATCAATAAGAATTAACAATAACAATAAGAAATAACAATAACAATAAGAAATAACAATAACAATAAGAAATAACAGTAACAATAAGAAATAACAATAACAATAAGAAATAACAATAACAATAAGAAATAACAATAACAATAAGAAATAACAATAACAATAAGAAATAACAATAACAATAAGAAATAACAATATCAATAAGAATTAACAATAACAATAAGAAATAACAATAACAAAAAGAAATAACAATAACAATGAGAAATAACAATAACAATAAGAAATAACAATAAGAAATAACAATAACAATAAGAAATAGCAATAACAATAAGAAATAACAATAACAGTAAGAAATAACAATAACAATAAGAAATAACAATAACAATAAGAAATAACAATAACAATAAGAAATAACAATAACAATAAGAAATAACAATAACAATAAGAAATAACAATAACAATAAGAAATAACAATATCAATAAGAATTAACAATAACAATAAGAAATAACAATAACAATAAGAAATAACAATAACAATAAGAAATAACAGTAACAATAAGAAATAACAATAACAATAAGAAATAACAATAACAATAAGAAATAACAATAACAATAGGAAATAACAATAACAATAAGAAATAACAATAACAAAAAGAAATAACAATAACAATAGGAAATAAGAATAACAATAAGAAATAACAATAACAATAAGAAATAACAATAACAATAGGAAATAACAATAACAATAAGAAATAACAATAACAATAAGAAATAAAAATAACAATAAGAAATAACAATAACAATAAGAAATAACAATAACAATAAGAAATAACAATAACAATAAGAAATAACAATAACTATAAGAAATAACAATAACAATAAGAAATAACAATAACAATAAGAAATAACAATAACAATAAGGAATAACAATAGCAATAAAAAATAACAATAACAATAAGAAATAACAATAACAATAGGAAATAACAATATCAATAAGAAATAACAATAACAATAAGAAATAACAATAACAATAAGAAATAACAATAACAATAAGAAATAACAATAACAATAACATAAAGAAATAACAATAATAATAAGAAAGAACAATAACAATAAGAAATAACAATAACAATAAGAAATAACAATAACAATAAGAAATAACAATAACAATAAGAAATAACAATAACAATAAGAAGGAACAATAACAATAAGAAACAACAATAACAATAAGAAATAACAATAACAATAAGAAATAACAATAACAATAAGAAATAACAAAAACAATAAGAAATAACAATAACAATAAGAAATAACAATAACAATAAGAAATAACAATAACAATAAGAAATAACAATATCAATAAGAAATAACAATAACAATAAGAAATAACAATAACAATAGGAAATAACAATAAAAATAACAATAAGAAATAACAATAACAAAAAGAAATAACAATAACAATAGGAAATAGCAATAACAATAAGAAATAACAATAACAATAAGAAATAACAATAACAATATCAAATAACAATAACAATAATAAATAACAATAACAATAAGAAATAACAATAACAATAAGAAATAAAAATATTAATAAGAAATAACAATAACAATAAGAAATAACAATAACAATAAGAAATAAAAATAACAATAAGAAATAACAATAACAATAAGAAATAACAATAACAATAAAAAATAACAATATCAATAAGAATTAACAATAACAATAAGAAATAACAATAACAATAAGAAATAACAATAACAATAAGAAATAACAATAACAATAAGAAATAACAATAACAATAAGAAATAACAATAACAACAGGAAATAACAATAACAATAACAATAAGAAATAACAATAACAAAAAGAAATAACAATAACAATAGGAAATAAGAATAACAATAAGAAATAACAATAACAATAAGAAATAACAATAACAATAGGAAATAACAATAACAATAAGAAATAACAATAACAATAAGAAATAAAAATAACAATAAGAAATAACAATAACAATAAGAAATAACAATAACAATAAGAAATAACAATAACAATAAGAAATAACAATAACTATAAGAAATAACAATAACAATAAGAAATAACAATAACAATAAGAAATAACAATAACAATAAGGAATAACAATAGCAATAAAAAATAACAATAACAATAAGAAATAACAATAACAATAGGAAATAACAATATCAATAAGAAATAACAATAACAATAAGAAATAACAATAACAATAAGAAATAACAATAACAATAAGAAATAACAATAACAATAACATAAAGAAATAACAATAATAATAAGAAAGAACAATAACAATAAGAAATAACAATAACAATAAGAAATAACAATAACAATAAGAAATAACAATAACAATAGGAAATAACAATAACAATTAGAAATAACAATAACAATAGGAAATAACAATAACAATAATAAATAACAATAACAATAAGAAATAACAATAACAATAAGAAATAAAAATAACAATAAGAAATAACAATAAGAAATAACAATAACAATAAGAAATAACAATAACAATAAGAAATAACAATAACTATAAGAAATGACAATAACAATAAGAAATAACAATTACAATAAGAAATAACAATAACAATAAGGAATAACAATAGCAATAAAAAATAACAATAACAATAAGAAATAACAATAACAATAGGAAATAACAATATCAATAAGAAATAACAATAACAATAAGAAATAACAATAACAATAAGAAATAACAATAACAATAAGAAATAACAATAGGAAATAACAATAACAATAACAAAAAGAAATCACAATAATAATAAGAAAGAACAATAACAATAAGAAATAACAATAACAATGAGAAATAACAATAAGAAGGAACAATAAAAAATAACAATAACAATAAGAAATAACAATAACAATAAGAAATAACAATAACAATAAGAAACAACAATAACAATAAGAAATAACAATAACAATAAGAAATAACAATAACAATAAGAAATAACAATAACAATAAGAAATAACAAAAACAATAAGAAATAACAATAACAATAAGAAATAACAATAACAATAAGAAATAACAATAACAATAAGAAATAACAATATCAATAAGAAATAACAATAACAATAAGAAATAACAATAACAATAAGAAATAACAATAACAATAAGAAATAAAAATAACAATAAAAAATAACAATAACAATAACAATAAGAAATAACAATAACAATAAGAAATAACAACAAGAATAAAAAATAACAATAACAATAAGAAATAACAATATCAATAAGAAATAACAATAACAATAAGAAATAACAATAATAATAAGAAATAACAATAACAATAAGAAATAACAATAAGAAATAATAATAACTATAAGAAATAACAATAACAATAAGAAATAACAATATCAGTAACAAATAACAATAACAATAAGAAATAACAATAACAATAAGAAATAACAATATCAATAAGAAATAACAATAAAAATAAGAAATAACAATAACAATAACAATAAGAAATAACAATAACAATAACAATAAGAAATAACAATTACAACAACAATAAGAAATAACAATAGCAATAAAAAATAACAATAACAATAAGAAATAACAATAACAATAAGAAATAAAAATAACAATAAGAAATAACAATAACAATAAGAAATAACAATAACAATAAGAAATAAAAATAACAATAAAAAATAACAATAACAATAACAATAAGAAATAACAACAAGAATAAAAAATAACAATAACAATAAGAAATAACAATATCAATAAGAAATAACAATAACAATAAGAAATAACAATAATAATAAGAAATAACAATAACAATAAGAAATAACAATAACAATAAGAAATAATAATAACTATAAGAAATAACAATAAAAATAAGAAATAACAATAACAATAAGAAGGAACAATAACAATAAGAAATAACAAAAACAATAAGAAATAACAAAAACAATAAGAAATAACAATAACAATAAGAAATAACAATAAGAGTAAGAAATAACAATAACAATAAGAAATAAAAATAACAGTAAGAAATAACAATAACAATAACAAAAAGAAATAACAATAACAATAGGAAATAACAATAACAATAAGAAATAACAATAACAATAAGAAATAACAATAACAATAAGAAATAACAATAACAATAAGGAATAACAATAGCAATAAAAAATAACAATAACAATAAGAAATAGCAATAACAATAAGAAATAACAATAACAATAAGAAATAACAATAGCAATAAGAAATAACAATAACAATAAGAAATAACAATATCAGTAACAAATAACAATAACAATAAGAAATAACAATAACAATGAGAAATAACAATATCAATAAGAAATAACAATAAAAATAAGAAATAACAATAACAATAACAATAAGAAATAACAATAACAATAACAATAAGAAATAACAATTACAACAACAATAAGAAATAACAATAGCAATAAAAAATAACAATAACAATAAGAAATAACAATAACAATAGGAAATAACAATATTAATAAGAAATAACAATAACAATAAGAAATAACAATAACAATAAGAAAGAACAATAACAATAAGAAATAACAATATCAATAATAAATAACAATAACAATAAGAAATAACATTAACAATAAGAAATAACAATAACAATAAGAAATAACAATAACAATAGAAAATAACAATAACAATAAGAAATAACAATAACAATCACAATAAGAAATAACAATAACAATAAGAAATATCAATAACAATAAGAAATAACAATAACAATAAGAAATAACAATAACAGTAAGAAATAACAATAACAATAAGAAATAAAAATAACAGTAAGAAATAACAATACAATAAGAAATAACAATAACAATAAGAAATAACTATAACAATAAGAAATAACAATAACAATAACAATAAGAAATAACAATAACAAAAAGAAATAACAATAACAATAGGAAATAACAATAACAATAAGAAATAACAATAACAAAAAGAAATAACAATAACAATAAGAATTAACAATAACAATAAGAAATAACAATAAGAAATAACAATAACAATAAGAATAAGCAATAACAATAAGAAATAACAATAACAGTAAGAAATAACAATAACAATAAGAAATAACAATAACAATAAGAAATAACAATAACAATAAGAAATAACAATAACAATAAGAAATAACAATATCAATAAGAATTAACAATAACAATAAGAAATAACAATAACAATAAGAAATAACAATAACAATAAGAAATAACAATAACAATAAGAAATAACAGTAACAATAAGAAATAACAATAACAATAAGAAATAACAATAACAATAAGAAATAACAATAACAATAGGAAATAACAATAACAATAACAATAAGAAATAACAATAACAATAGGAAATAAGAATAACAATAAGAAATAACAATAACAATAGGAAATAACAATAACAATAATAAATAACAATAACAATAAGAAATAACAATAACAATAATAAATAACAATAACAATAAGGAATAACAATAGCAATAAAAAATAACAATAACAATAGGAAATAACAATATCAATAAGAAATAACAATAACAATAAGAAATAACAATAACAATAAAAAATAACAATAACAATAAGAAATAACAATAACAGTAAGAAGTAACAATAAGAAATAACAATAACAATAACAATAAGAAATAACAATAACAATAAGAAATAACAATAACAATAAGAAATAACAATAACAATAAGAAGGAACAATAACAATAAGAAATAACAATAACAATAAGAAATAACAATAACAATAAGAAACAACAATAACAATAAGAAATAACTATAACAATAAGAAATAACAATAACAATAACAATAAGAAATAACAATAACAAAAAGAAATAACAATAACAATAGGAAATAACAATAACAATAAGAAATAACAATAACAAAAAGAAATAACAATAACAATAAGAATTAACAATAACAATAAGAAATAGCAATAACAATAAGAAATAACAATAACAGTAAGAAATAACAATAACAATAAGAAATAACAATAACAATAAGAAATAACAATAACAATAAGAAATAACAATAACAATAAGAAATAACAATAACAATAAGAAATAACAATAACAATAAGAAATAACAATAACAATAAGAAATAACAATATCAATAAGAAATAACAATATCAATAAGAATTAACAATAACAATAAGAAATAACAATAACAATAAGAAATAACAATAACAATAAGAAATAACAGTAACAATAAGAAATAACAATAACAATAAGAAATAACAATAACAATAGGAAATAACAATAACAATAACAATAAGAAATAACAATAACAAAAAGAAATAACAATAACAATAGGAAATAAGAATAACAATAAGAAATAACAATAACAATAGGAAATAACAATAACAATAATAAATAACAATAACAATAAAAAATAACAATAACAATAAGAAATAACAATAACAATAAGGAATAACAATAGCAATAAAAAATAACAATAACAATAAGAAATAACAATAACAATAGGAAATAACAATATCAATAAGAAATAACAATAACAATAAGAAATAACAATAACAATAAGAAATAACAATAACAATAAAAAATAACAATAACAGTAAGAAATAACAATAAGAAATAACAATAACAATAACAATAAGAAATAACAATAATAATAAGAAAGAACAATAACTATAAGAAATAACAATAATAATAAGAAACAACAATAACAATAAGAAATAACAATAACAATAAGAAGGAACAATAACAATAAGAAATAACAATAACAATAAAAAAAACAATAACAATAAGAAACAACAATAACAATAAGAAATAACAATAACAATAAGAAATAACAATAACAATAAGAAATAACAAAAACAATAAGAAATAACAATAACAATAAGAAATAACAATAACAATAAGAAATAAAAATAACAGTAAGAAATAACAATAACAATAAGAAATAACAATAACAATAAAAAATAGCTATAACAATAAGAAATAACAATAACAATAACAATAAGAAATAACAATAACAATAAGAAATAACAATATCAGTAAGAAATAACAATAACAATAAGAAATAACAATAACAATAAGAAATAACAATAACAATAAAAAACAACAATAACAATAAGAAATAACAACAACAATAAAAAATAACAATAACAATAAGAAATAACAATATCAATAAGAAATAACAATATCAATAAGAAATAACAATAACAATAAGAAATAACAATAACAATAAGAAATAACAATAACAATAAGAAATAACAATAACTATAAGAAATAACAATAACAATAAGAAATAACAATAAAAATAAGAAATAACAATAACAATAAGAAATAACAATAACAATAAGAAATAACAATAACAATAAGAAATAACAATTTCAACAACAATAAGAAATAACAATAACAATAAGAAATAACAATAACAATAGGAAATAACAATATCAATAAGAAATACCAATAACAATAAGAAATAACAATAACAATAAGAAATAACAATAACAATAAGAAATAACAATATCAATAAGAACTAACAATAAAAATAAGAAATAACAATAACAATAACAATAAGAAATAACAATAACAATAACAATAAGAAATAACAATTACATCAACAATAAGAAATAACAATAGCAATAAAAAATAACAATAACAATAGGAAATAACAATATCAATAAGAAATAACAATAACAATAAGAAATAACAATAACAATAAGAAATAACCATAACAATAAGAAATAACAATATCAATAAGAAATAACAATAACAATAAGAAATAACATTAACAATAAGAAATAACAATAACAATAACAATAAAAAATAACAATAAAAATAAGAAATAACAATAACAATAAGAAATAACCATAACAATAACAATAAGAAATAACAATAACAAAAAGAAATAACAATAACAATAAGAATTAACAATAACAATAAAAAATAACAATAAGAAATAGCAATAACAATAAGAAATAACAATAACAGTAAGAAATAACAATAACAATAAGAAATAACAATAACAATAAGAAATAACAATAACAATAAGAAATAACAATAACAATAAGAAATAACAATATCAATAAGAAATAACAATATCAATAAGAATTAACAATAACAATAAGAAATAACAATAACAATAAGAAATAACAATAACAATAAGAAATAACAGTAACAATAAGAAATAACAATAACAATAAGAAATAACAATAACAATAGGAAATAACAATAACAATAACAAAAAGAAATAACAATAACAATAGGAAATAAGAATAACAATAAGAAATAACAATAACAATAGGAAATAACAATAACAATAATAAATAACAATAACAATAAAAAATAACAATAACAATAAGAAATAACAATAACAATAAGGAATAACAATAGCAATAAAAAATAACAATAACAATAAGAAATAGCAATAACAATAGGAAATAACAATATCAATAAGAAATAACAATAACAATAAGAAATAACAATAACAATAAGAAATAACAATAACAATAAAAAATAACAATAACAGTAAGAAATAACAATAAGAAATAACAATAACAATAACAATAAGAAATAACAATAATAATAAGAAAGAACAATAACAATAAGAAATAACAATAATAATAAGAAACAACAATAACAATAAGAAATAACAATAACAATAAGAAGGAACAATAACAATAAGAAATAACAATAACAATAAAAAAAAACAATAACAATAAGAAACAACAATAACAATAAGAAATAACAATAACAATAAGAAATAACAATAACAATAAGAAATAACAAAAACAATAAGAAATAACAATAACAATAAGAAATAACAATAACAATAAGAAATAAAAATAACAGTAAGAAATAACAATAACAATAAGAAATAACAATAACAATAAGAAATAACTATAACAATAAGAAATAACAATAACAATAACAATAAGAAATAACAATAACAAAAAGAAATAACAATAACAATAGGAAATAACAATAACAATAAGAAATAACAATAACAATAAGAAATAACAATAACAATAAGAAATAACAATAACAATAAGAAATAACAATATCAATAAGAATTAACAATAACAATAAGAAATAACAATAACAATAAGAAATAACAATAACAATAAGAAATAACAGTAACAATAAGAAATAACAATAACAATAAGAAATAACAATAACAATAAGAAATAACAATAACAATAAGGAATAACAATAACAATAAGAAATAACAATATCAAAAAGAATTAACAATAACAATAAGAAATAACAATAACAAAAAGAAATAACAATAACAATGAGAAATAACAATAACAATAAGAAATAACAATAAGAAATAACAATAACAATAAGAAATAACAATAACAATAAGAAATAGCAATAACAATAAGAAATAACAATAACAGTAAGAAATAACAATAACAATAAGAAATAACAATAACAATAAGAAATAACAATAACAATAAGAAATAACAATAACAATTAAAAATAACAATAACAATAAGAAATAACAATAACAATAAGAAATAACAATATCAATAAGAATTAACAATAACAATAAGAAATAACAATAACAATAAGAAATAACAATAACAATAGGAAATAACAAAAACAATAATAAATAACAATAACAATAAGAAATAACAATAACAATAAGAAATAAAAATAACAATAAGAAATAACAATAACAATAAGAAATAACAATAACAATAAGAAATAACAATAACAATAAGAAATAACAATAACTATAAGAAATAACAATAACAATAAGAAATAACAATAACAATAAGAAATAACAATAACAATAAGGAATAACAATAGCAATAAAAAATAACAATAACAATAAGAAATAACAATAACAATAGGAAATAACAATATCAATAAGAAATAACAATAACAATAAGAAATAACAATAACAATAAGGAATAACAATAACAATAAGAAATAACAATATCAATAAGAATTAACAATAACAATAAGAAATAACAATAACAAAAAGAAATAACAATAACAATGAGAAATAACAATAACAATAAGAAATAACAATAACAATAAGAAATAACAATAACAATAAGAAATAGCAATAACAATAAGAAATAACAATAACAGTAAGAAATAACAATAACAATAAGAAATAACAATAACAATAAGAAATAACAATAACAATAAGAAATAACAATAACAATTAAAAATAACAATAACAATAAGAAATAACAATAACAATAAGAAATAACAATATCAATAAGAATTAACAATAACAATAAGAAATAACAATAACAATAAGAAATAACAATAACAATAGGAAATAACAATAACAATAATAAATAACAATAACAATAACAATAAGAAATAAAAATAACAATAAGAAATAACAATAACAATAAGAAATAACAATAACAATAAGAAATAACAATAACAATAAGAAATAACAATAACTATAAGAAATAACAATAACAATAAGAAATAACAATAACAATAAGAAATAACAATAACAATAAGGAATAACAATAGCAATAAAAAATAACAATAACAATAAGAAATAACAATAACAATAGGAAATAACAATATCAATAAGAAATAACAATAACAATAAGAAATAACAATAACAGTAAGAAATAACAATAAGAAATAACAATAACAATAACAATAACAATAAGAAATAACAATAATAATAAGAAAGAACAATAACAATAAGAAATAACAATAACAATAAGAAATAACAATAACAATAAGAAATAACAATAAGAAATAACAATAACAATAAGAAATAACAATAACAATAAGAAATAACAAAAACAATAAGAAATAACAATAACAATAAGAAATAACAATAACAATAAGAAATAACAAAAACAATAAGAAATAACAATAACAATAAGAAATAGCAATAACAATAAGAAATAACAATATCAATAAGAAATAACAATAACATTAAGAAATAAAAATAACAATAAAAAATAACAATAACAATAAGAAATAACAATAACAATAAGAAATAACAACAAGAATAAAAAATAACAATAACAATAAGAAATAACAATATCAATAAGAAATAACAATAACAATAAGAAATAACAATAACAATAGGAAATAACAATAACAATAAGAAATAACAATAACAAAAAGAACTAACAATAACAGTAGGAAATAACAATAACAATAAGAAATAACAATAACAATAGGAAATAAGAAATAACAACAAGAATAAAAAATAACAATAACAATAAGAAATAACAATAACAATAAGAAATAACAATAATAATTAGAAATAACAATAACAATAAGAAATAACAATAACAATAAGAAATAACAATAACTATAAGAAATAACAATAAAAATAAGAAATAACAATAACAATAAGAAGGAACAATAACAATAAGAAATAACAATAACAATAAGAAATAACAATAACAATAAGAAACAACAATAACAATAAGAAATAACAATAACAATAAGAAATAACAATAACAATAAGAAATAACAATAACAATAAGAAATAACAAAAACAATAAGAAATAACAATAACAATAAGAAATAACAATAACAATAAGAAATAACAATATCAATAAGAAATAACAATAACATTAAGAAATAAAAATAACAATAAAAAATAACAATAACAATAAGAAATAACAATAACAATAAGAAATAACAACAAGAATAAAAAATAACAATAACAATAAGAAATAACAATATCAATAAGAAATAACAATAACAATAAGAAATAACAATAACAATAGAAAATAACAATAACAATAAGAAATAACAATAACAAAAAGAACTAACAATAACAGTAGGAAATAACAATAACAATAAGAAATAACAATAACAATAGGAAATAACAATAACAATAATAAATAACAATAACAATAAGAAATAACAATAACAATAAGAAATAAAAATAACAATAAGAAATAACAATAACAATAAGAAATAACAATAACAATAAGAAATAAAAATAACAATATAAAATAACAATAACAATAACAATAAGAAATAACAATAACAATAAGAAATAACAACAAGAATAAAAAATAACAATAACAATAAGAAATAACAATATCAATAAGAAATAACAATAACGATAAGAAATAACAATAAAAATAAGAAATAACAATAACAATAAGAAGGAACAATAACAATAAGAAATAACAATAACAATAAGAAATAACAATAACAATAAGAAATAACAATAACAATAAGAAACAACAATAACAATAAGAAATAACAATAACAATAAGAAATAACAATAACAATAAGAAATAACAAAAACAATAAGAAATAACAATAACAATAAGAAATAACAATAACAATAAGAAATAACAATATCAATAAGAAATAACAATAACATTAAGAAATAAAAATAACAATAAAAAATAACAATAACAATAAGAAATAACAACAAGAATAAAAAATAACAATAACAATAAGAAATAACAATAACAAAAGGAAATAACAATAACAATAAGAAATAACAATAACAATAAGAAATAACAATAAAAATAAGAAATAACAATAACAATAACAATAAGAAATAACAATAACAATAAGAAATATCAATAACTATAAGAAATAACAATAACAATAAGAAATAACAATAACAATAAGAAATAACAATAACAATAACAATAAGAAATAACAATAACAAAAAGAAATAACAATAACTAAAAAAATAACAATAACAATTAGAAATAACATTAACAATAAGAAATAACAATAATAATAAGAAATAACAATAACAATAACAATAAGAAATAACGATAACAAAAAGAAATAACAATAACAATAAGAAATAACAATAACAATAAGAAATAACAGTAACAATAAGAAATAACAATAACAATAAGAAATAACAATAACAATAAGAAATAGCAATAACAATAAGAAATAACAATAACAATAAGAAATAACAATAACAATAAGAAATAACAATAACAATAAGAAATAGCAATACCAATAAGAAATAACAATAACAATAAGAAGTAACAATAACAATAAGAAATAACAATAACAATAAGAAGTAACAATAACAATAAGAAATAACAATAACAATAAGAAATAACAATAACAATAAGAAATAACAATAACAATAAGATATAACAATAACAATAAGAAATAACAATAACAATAAGAAATAACAATAACAATAACAATAAGAAATAACAATAACAAAAAGAAATAACAATAACAATAGGAAATAACAATAACAATAAGAAATAACAATAACAATAAGAAATAACAATAACAATAAGAAATAACAATAACAATAAGAAATAGCAATAACAATAAGAAATAACAATAACAATAAGAAATAACAATAAGAATAAGAAATAACAATAACAATAAGAAATAACAATAACAATAAGAAATAACAATAACAATAAGAAATAACAATATCAATAAGAATTAACAATAACAGTAAGAAATAACAATAACAATAAGAAATAACAATAACAATAAGAAATAGCAATAACAATAAGAAATAACAATAGGAAATAACAATAACAAAAAGAAATAACAATAACAATAGGAAATAATAATAACAATAAGAAATAACAATAACAATAAGAAATAACAATAACAATAGGAAATAACAATAATAAATAACAATAACAATAAGAAATAACAATAACAATAAGAAGTAACAATAACAATAAGAAATAACAATAACAATAAGAAATAACAATAACAATAAGAAATAACAATAACAATAAGAAATAACAATAACAATAAGAAATAACAATAACAATAGGAAATAACAATAACAATAACAATAAGAAATAACAATAACAAAAAGAAATAACAATAACAATAGGAAATAAGAATAAAAATAAGAAATAACAAAAACAATAAGAAATAACAATAACAATAATAAATAACAATAACAATAAGAAATAAAAATAACAATAAGAAATAACAATAAGAAATAACAATAACAATAAGAAATAACAATAACAATAAGAAATAACAATAACTATAAGAAATAACAATAACAATAACAAATAACAATAAGAAATAACAATAGCAATAAAAAATAACAATAACAATAAGAAATAACAATAACAATAGGAAATAACAATATCAATAAGAAATAACAATAACAATAAGAAATAACAATAACAATAAGAAATAACAATAACAGTCAGAAATAACAATAAGAAATAACAATAACAATAACAATAAGAAAGAACAATAATAATAAGAAAGAACAATAACAATAAGAAATAACAATAACAATAAGAAATAACAATAACAATAAGAAATAACAATAACAATAAGAAGGAACAATAACAATAAGAAATAACAATAACAATAGGAAATAACAATAACAATAACAATAAGAAATAACAATAACAATAGGAAATAAGAATAACAATACGAAATAACAAAAACAATAAGAAATAACAATAACAATAGGAAATAACAATAACAATAATAAATAACAATAACAATAAGAAATAAAAATAACAATAAGAAATAACAATAACAATAAGAAATAACAATAACAATAACAATATGAAATAACAATAACAATAAGAAATAACAACAAGAATAAAAAATAACAATAACAATAAGAAATAACAATATCAATAAGAAATAACAATAACAATAAGAAATAACAATAACAATAAGAAATAACAATAACAATAAGAAATAACAATAAAAATAAGAAATAACAATAACAATAACAATAAGAAATAACAATAACAATAACAATAAGAAATATAAATAACTATAAGAAATAACAATAACAATAAGAAATAACAATAACAATAAGAAATAACAATAACAAAAAGAAATAACAATAACTAAAAAAATAACAATAACAATTAGAAATAACAATAACAATAAGAAATAACAATAAGAATAACAATAAGAAATAACAATAACAATAACAATAAGAAATAACAATAACAAAAAGAAATAACAATAACAATAAGAAATAACAGTAACAATAAGAAATAACAATAACAATAAGAAATAACAATAACAATAAGAAATAGCAATAACAATAAGAAATAACAATAACAATAAGAAATAACATTAACAATAAGAAATAACAATAACAATAAGAAATAACAATAACAATAAGAAATAGCAATAACAATAAGAAATAACAATAACAGTAAGAAGTAACAATAACAATAAGAAATAACAATAACAATAAGAAATAACAATAACAATAAGAAGTAACAATAACAATAAGAAATAACAATAACAATAAGAAATAACAATAACAATAAGATATAACAATAACAATAAGAAATAACAATAACAATAAGAAATAACAATAACAATAACAATATGTAATAACAATAACAATAAGAAATAACAATAACAATAAGAAATAACAATAACAATAAGTAATAACAATAACAATAAGGAATAACAATAACAATAAGAAATAACAATAACAATAAGAAATAACAATAAGAATAAGAAATAAAAATAACAATAAGAAATAACAATAACAATAAGAAATAACAATAACAATAACAATAAGAAATAACAATAACAATAACAATAAGAAAGAACAATAACAATAAGAAATAACAATATCAATAAGAAATAACAATAACAATAAGAAATAACAATAACAATAAGAAATAACAATAACAATAAGAAATAACAATAACAATAAGAAATAACAATAACAATAAGAAATAACAATAAAAATACGAAATAACAATAACAATAACAATAAGAAATAACAATAACAATAACAATAAGAAATAACAATAACAATAACAATAAGAAATAACAATAACAATAAGAAATAACAATATCAATAAGAAATAACAATAACAATAAGAAATAACAATAACAATAAGAAATAACAATAACAATAAGAAATAACAATAAAAATAAGAAATAACAATAACAATAACAATAAGAAATAACAATAACAATAACAATAAGAAATATAAATAACTATAAGAAATAACAATAACAATAAGAAATAACAATAACAATAAGAAATAACAATAACAAAAAGAAATAACAATAACTAAAAAAATAACAATAACAATTAGAAATAACAATAACAATAAGAAATAACAATAAGAATAACAATAAGAAATAACAATAACAATAACAATAAGAAATAACAATAACAAAAAGAAATAACAATAACAATAAGAAATAACAGTAACAATAAGAAATAACAATAACAATAAGAAATAACAATAACAATAAGAAATAGCAATAACAATAAGAAATAACAATAACAATAAGAAATAACATTAACAATAAGAAATAACAATAACAATAAGAAATAACAATAACAATAAGAAATAGCAATAACAATAAGAAGTAACAATAACAATAAGAAATAACAATAACAATAAGAAATAACAATAACAATAAGAAGTAACAATAACAATAAGAAATAACAATAACAATAAGAAATAACAATAACAATAAGATATAACAATAACAATAAGAAATAACAATAACAATAAGAAATAACAATAACAATAACAATAAGAAATAACAATAACAATAAGAAATAACAATAACAATAAGTAATAACAATAACAATAAGGAATAACAATAACAATAAGAAATAACAATAACAATAAGAAATAACAATAAGAATAAGAAATAAAAATAACAATAAGAAATAACAATAACAATAAGAAATAACAATAACAATAACAATAAGAAAGAACAATAACAATAAGAAATAACAATATCAATAAGAAATAACAATAACAATAAGAAATAACAATAACAATAAGAAATAACAATAACAATAAGAAATAACAATAACAATAAGAAATAACAATAAAAATACGAAATAACAATAACAATAACAATAAGAAATAACAATAACAATAACAATAAGAAATAACAATAACAATAACAATAAGAAATAACAATAACAATAAGAAATAACAATAACAATAAGAAATAACAATAACAATAACAATAAGAAATAACAATAACAAAAAGAAATAACAATAACAATAGGAAATAACAATAACAATAAGAAATAACAATAACAAAAAGAAATAACAATAAGAATAAGAAATAACAATAACAATAAAAAATAACAATAAGAAATAACAATAAGAAATAACAATAACAATTAGAAATAACAATAACAATAAGAAATAGCAATAACAAAAAGAAATAACAATAACAATAGGAAATAAGAATAACAATAACAATAAGAAATAACAATAACAATAACAATAAGAAATAACAATAACAATAACAATAAGAAATAACAATAACAATAAGAAATAACAATAACAATAAGAAATAACAATAACAATAAGAAATAACAATAACAATAACAATAAGAAATAACAATAACAAAAAGAAATAACAATAACAATAGGAAATAACAATAACAATAAGAAATAACAATAACAAAAAGAAATAACAATAACAATAAGAAATAACAATAACAATAAGAAATAACAATAACAATAGGAAATAACAATAACAATAAGAAATAGCAATAACAAAAAGAAATAACAATAACAATAGGAAATAAGAATAACAATAAGAAATAACAATAACAATAGGAAATAACAATAACAATAATAAATAACAATAACAATAAGAAATAATAATAACAATAAGAAATAACAATAACAATAAGAAATAACAATAACAATAAGAAATAACAATAACAATAAGAAATAACAATAACAATAAGAAATAACAATAACAATAAGAAATAACAATAAGAAATAGCAATAACAGTCAGAAATAACAATAAGAAATAACAATAACAATAACAATAAGAAATAACAATAACAATAAGAAGGAACAATAACAATAAGAAATAACAATAACAATAAGAAATAACAATAACAATAAGAAATAACAATAACAATAAGAAACAACAATAACAATAAGAAATAACAATAACAATAAGAAATAACAATAACAATAAAAAATAACAATAACAATAAGAAATAACAAAAACAATAAGAAATAACAATAACAATAAGAAATAACAATAACAATAAGAAATAACAATAACAATATGAAATAACAATATCAATAAGAAATAACAATAACAATAAGAAATAACAATAACAATAGGAAATAACAATAACAATAACAAAAAGAAATAACAATAACAATAAGAAATAACAATAACAATAAGAAATAGCAATAACAATAAGAAATAACAATAACAGTAAGAAGTAACAATAACAATAAGAAATAACAATAACAATAAGAAAAAACAATAACAATAAGAAGTAACAATAACAATAAGAAATAACAATAACAATAAGAAATAACAATAACAATAAGATATAACAATAACAATAAGAAATAACAATAACAATAAGAAATAACAATAACAATAACAATATGTAATAACAATAACAATAAGAAATAACAATAACAATAAGTAATAACAATAACAATAAGGAATAACAATAACAATAAGAAATAACAGTAACAATAAGGAATAACAATAACAATAAGAAATAACAATAACAATAAGAAATAGCAATAACAATAAGAAATAACAATAACAATAAGAAATAACATTAACAATAAGAAATAACAATAACAATAAGAAATAACAATAACAATAAGAAATAGCAATAACAATAAGAAATAACAATAACAGTAAGAAGTAACAATAACAATAAGAAATAACAATAACAATAAGAAATAACAATAACAATAAGAAGTAACAATAACAATAAGAAATAACAATAAGAAATAACAATAACAATAAGATATAACAATAACAATAAGAAATAACAATAACAATAAGAAATAACAATAACAATAACAATATGTAATAACAATAACAATAAGAAATAACAATAACAATAAGTAATAACAATAACAATAAGGAATAACAATAACAATAAGAATTAACAATAACAATAAGAAATAACAATAAGAATAAGAAATAAAAATAACAATAAGAAATAACAATAACAAAAAGAAATAACAATAACAATAACAATAAGAAATAACAATAACAATAACAATAAGAAAGAACAATAACAATAAGAAATAACAATATCAATAAGAAATAACAATAACAATAAGAAATAACAATAACAATAAGAAATAACAATAACAATAAGAAATAACAATAACAATAAGAAATAACAATAGCAATAAGAAATAACAATAAAAATAAGAAATAACAATAACAATAACAATAAGAAATAACAATAACAATAACAATAAGAAATAACAATAACAATAAGAAATAACAATAACAATAACAATAAGAAATAACAATAACAAAAAGAAATAACAATAACAATAGGAAATAACAATAACAATAAGAAATAACAATAACAAAAAGAAATAACAATAAGAATAAGAAATAACAATAACAATAAGAAATAACAATAAGAAATAACAATAACAATAAGAAATAACAATAACAATAAGAAATAGCAATAACAATAAGAAATAACAATAACAGTAAGAAATAACACTAACAATAAGAAATAACAATAACAATAATAACAATAAGAAATAACAATATCAATAAGAATTAACAATAACAATAAGAAATAACAATAACAATAAGAAATAACAATAACAATAAGAAATAACAATAACAATAGGAAATAACAATAACAATAAGAAATAGCAATAACAAAAAAAAAAACAATAACAATAGGAAATAAGAATAACAATAAGTAATAACAATAACAATAGGCAAATAACAATAACAATAATAAATAACAATAACAATAAGAAATAATAATAACAATAAGAAATAACAATAACAATAAGAAATAACAATAACAATAAGAAATAACAATAACAATAAGAAATAACAATAACAATAAGAAATAACAATAACAATAAGAAATAGCAATAACAATAAGAAATAACAATAACAGTAAGAAGTAACAATAACAATAAGAAATAACAATAACAATAAGAAATAACAATAACAATAAGAAGTAACAATAACAATAAGAAATAACAATAACAATAAGAAATAACAATAACAATAAGAAATAACAATAACAATAACAATATGTAATAACAATAACAATAAGAAATAACAATAACAATAAGAAATAACAATAACAATAAGTAATAACAATAACAATAAGGAATAACAATAACAATAAGAAATAACAATAACAATAAGAAATAACAATAAGAATAAGAAATAAAAATAACAGTAAGAAATAACAATAACAATAAGAAATAACAATAACAATAAGAAATAACAATAACAATAACAATAAGAAAGAACAATAACAATAAGAAATAACAATATCAATAAGAAATAACAATAACAATAAGAAATAACAATAACAATAAGAAATAACAATAACAATAAGAAATAACAATAACAATAAGAAATAACAATAACAATAAGAAATAACAATAAAAATAAGAAATAACAATAACAATAACAATAAGAAATAACAATAACAATAACAATAAGAAATAACAATAACAATAACAATAAGAAATAACAATAACAATAAGAAATAACAATAACAATAACAATAAGAAATAACAATAAGAAAAAGAAATAACAATAACAATAGGAAATAACAATAACAATAAGAAATAACAATAACAAAAAGAAATAACAATAACAATAAGAAATAACAATAACAATAAGAAATAACAATAACAATAAGAAATAGCAATAACAATAAGAAATAACAATAACAGTAAGAAGTAACAATAACAATAAGAAATAACAATAACAATAAGAAGTAACAATAACAATAAGAAATAACAATAACAATAAGAAATAACAATAACAATAAGATATAACAATAACAATAAGAAATAACAATAACAATAAGAAATAACAATAACAATAACAATATGTAATAACAATAACAATAAGAAATAACAATAACAATAAGAAATAACAATAACAATAAGTAATAACAATAACAATAAGGAATAACAATAACAATAAGAAATAACAATAACAATAAGAAATAACAATAAGAATAAGAAATAAAAATAACAATAAGAAATAACAATAACAATAAGAAATAACAATAACAATAAGAAATAACAATAACAATAACAATAAGAAAGAACAATAACAATAAGAAATAACAATATCAATAAGAAATAACAATAACAATAAGAAATAACCATAACAATAAGAAATAACAATAACAATAAGAAATAACAATAACAATAAGAAATAGCAATAACAATAAGAAATAACAATAACAGTAA
This sequence comes from Ontholestes murinus, assembly GCA_963969525.1. NCBI lineage: Eukaryota > Metazoa > Arthropoda > Insecta > Coleoptera > Staphylinidae > Ontholestes > Ontholestes murinus. The sequence continues at coordinate 559,822 of CAXAKX010000791.1, forward strand.
GAAATAACACTAACAATAAGAAATAACAATAACAATAATAACAATAAGAAATAACAATATCAATAAGAATTAACAATAACAATAAGAAATAACAATAACAATAAGAAATAACAATAACAATAAGAAATAACAATAACAATAGGAAATAACAATAACAATAAGAAATAGCAATAACAAAAAAAAAAACAATAACAATAGGAAATAAGAATAACAATAAGTAATAACAATAACAATAGGAAAATAACAATAACAATAATAAATAACAATAACAATAAGAAATAATAATAACAATAAGAAATAACAATAACAATAAGAAATAACAATAACAATAAGAAATAACAATAACAATAAGAAATAACAATAACAATAAGAAATAACAATAACAATAAGAAATAGCAATAACAATAAGAAATAACAATAACAGTAAGAAGTAACAATAACAATAAGAAATAACAATAACAATAAGAAATAACAATAACAATAAGAAGTAACAATAACAATAAGAAATAACAATAACAATAAGAAATAACAATAACAATAAGAAATAACAATAACAATAACAATATGTAATAACAATAACAATAAGAAATAACAATAACAATAAGAAATAACAATAACAATAAGTAATAACAATAACAATAAGGAATAACAATAACAATAAGAAATAACAATAACAATAAGAAATAACAATAAGAATAAGAAATAAAAATAACAGTAAGAAATAACAATAACAATAAGAAATAACAATAACAATAAGAAATAACAATAACAATAACAATAAGAAAGAACAATAACAATAAGAAATAACAATATCAATAAGAAATAACAATAACAATAAGAAATAACAATAACAATAAGAAATAACAATAACAATAAGAAATAACAATAACAATAAGAAATAACAATAACAATAAGAAATAACAATAAAAATAAGAAATAACAATAACAATAACAATAAGAAATAACAATAACAATAACAATAAGAAATAACAATAACAATAACAATAAGAAATAACAATAACAATAAGAAATAACAATAACAATAACAATAAGAAATAACAATAAGAAAAAGAAATAACAATAACAATAGGAAATAACAATAACAATAAGAAATAACAATAACAAAAAGAAATAACAATAACAATAAGAAATAACAATAACAATAAGAAATAACAATAACAATAAGAAATAGCAATAACAATAAGAAATAACAATAACAGTAAGAAGTAACAATAACAATAAGAAATAACAATAACAATAAGAAGTAACAATAACAATAAGAAATAACAATAACAATAAGAAATAACAATAACAATAAGATATAACAATAACAATAAGAAATAACAATAACAATAAGAAATAACAATAACAATAACAATATGTAATAACAATAACAATAAGAAATAACAATAACAATAAGAAATAACAATAACAATAAGTAATAACAATAACAATAAGGAATAACAATAACAATAAGAAATAACAATAACAATAAGAAATAACAATAAGAATAAGAAATAAAAATAACAATAAGAAATAACAATAACAATAAGAAATAACAATAACAATAAGAAATAACAATAACAATAACAATAAGAAAGAACAATAACAATAAGAAATAACAATATCAATAAGAAATAACAATAACAATAAGAAATAACCATAACAATAAGAAATAACAATAACAATAAGAAATAACAATAACAATAAGAAATAACAATAACAATAAGAAATAACAATAAAAATAAGAAATAACAATAACAATAACAATAAGAAATAACAATAACAATAACAATAAGAAATAACAATAACAATAACAATAAGAAATAACAATAACAATAAGAAATAACAATAACAATAACAATAAGAAATAACAATAAGAAAAAGAAATAACAATAACAATAGGAAATAACAATAACAATAAGAAATAACAATAACAAAAAGAAATAACAATAAGAATAAGAAATAACAATAACAATAAGAAATAACAATAAGAAATAACAATAACAATAAGAAATAACAATAACAATAAGAAATAGCAATAACAATAAGAAATAACAATAACAGTAAGAAATAACACTAACAATAAGAAATAACAATAACAATAATAACAATAAGAAATAACAATATCAATAAGAATTAACAATAACAATAAGAAATAACAATAACAATAAGAAATAACAATAACAATAGGAAATAACAATAACAATAAGAAATAGCAATAACAAAAAGAAATAACAATAACAATAGGAAATAAGAATAACAATAAGAAATAACAATAACAATAGGAAATAACAATAACAATAATAAATAACAATAACAATAAGAAATAATAATAACAATAAGAAATAACAATAACAATAAGAAATAACAATAACAATAAGAAATAACAATAACAATAAGAAATAACAATAACAATAAGAAATAACAATAACAATAAGAAATAACAATAACAATAAGAAATAACAATAACAGCCAGAAATAACAATAAGAAATAACAATAACAATAACAATAAGAAATAACAATAACAATAACAATATGAAATAACAATAACAATAACAATAAGAAATAACAATAACACTAGGAAATAACAATAACAATAAGAAATAGCAATAACAATAAAAAATAACAATAACAGTAAGAAATAACACTAACAATAAGAAATAACAATAACAATAATAACAATAAGAAATAACAATATCAATAAGAATTAACAATAACAATAAGAAATAACAATAACAATAAGAAATAACAATAACAATAAGAAATAACAATAACAATAAGAAGTAACAATAACAATAAGAAATAACAATAACAATAAGAAATAACAATAACAATAAGATATAACAATAACAATAAGAAATAACAATAACAATAAGAAATAACAATAACAATAACAATATGTAATAACAATAACAATAAGAAATAACAATAACAATAAGAAATAACAATAACAATAAGTAATAACAATAACAATAAGGAATAACAATAACAATAAGAAATAACAATAACAATAAGAAATAACAATAAGAATAAGAAATAAAAATAACAATAAGAAATAACAATAACAATAAGAAATAACAATAACAATAAGAAATAACAATAACAATAACAATAAGAAAGAACAATAACAATAAGAAATAACAATATCAATAAGAAATAACAATAACAATAAGAAATAACAATAACAATAAGAAATAACAATAACAATAAGAAATAACAATAACAATAAGAAATAACAATAACAATAAGAAATAACAATAAAAATAAGAAATAACAATAACAATAAGAAATAACAATAACAATAACAATAAGAAATAACAATAACAATAACAATAAGAAATAACAATAACAATAAGAAATAACAATAACAATAACAATAAGAAATAACAATAAGAAAAAGAAATGACAATAACAATAGGAAATAACAATAACAATAAGAAATAACAATAACAAAAAGAAATAACAATAAGAATAAGAAATAACAATAACAATAAGAAATAACAATAAGAAATAACAATAACAATAAGAAATAACAATAACAATAAGAAATAGCAATAACAATAAGAAATAACAATAACAGTAAGAAATAACACTAACAATAAGAAATAACAATAACAATAATAACAATAAGAAATAACAATATCAATAAGAATTAACAATAACAATAAGAAATAACAATAACAATAAGAAATAACAATAACAATAAGAAATAACAATAACAATAGGAAATAACAATAACAATAAGAAATAGCAATAACAAAAAGAAATAACAATAACAATAGGAAATAAGAATAACAATAAGAAATAACAATAACAATAGGAAATAACAATAACAATAATAAATAACAATAACAATAAGAAATAATAATAACAATAAGAAATAACAATAACAATAAGAAATAACAATAACAATAAGAAATAACAATAACAATAAGAAATAACAATAACAATAAGAAATAACAATAACAATAAGAAATAACAATAACAATAAGAAATAACAATAACAGCCAGAAATAACAATAAGAAATAACAATAACAATAACAATAAGAAATAACAATAACAATAACAATATGAAATAACAATAACAATAACAATAAGAAATAACAATAACACTAGGAAATAACAATAACAATAAGAAATAACAATAACAATAGGAAATAACAATAACAATAATAAATAACAATAACAATAAGAAATAACAATAACAATAAGAAATAAAAATTACAATAAGAAATAACAATAACAATAAGAAATAATAATAACAATAACAATAAGAAATAACAATAACAATAAGAAATAACAATAACTATAAGAAATAACAAGAAGAATAAAAAATAACAATAACAATAAGAAATAACAATAACAATAGGAAATAACAATAACAATAATAAATAACAATAACAATAAGAAATAACAATAACAATAAGAAATAACAATAACAATAAGAAATAACAATAAAAATAAGAAATAACAATAACAATAACAATAATAAATAACAATAACAATAACAATAAAAAATAACAATAACAATAACAATAAGAAATAACAATAACAAAAAGAAATAACAATAACAATAAGAAATAACAATAACAATAAGAAATAACAATAACAGCCAGAAATAACAATAAGAAATAACAATAACAATAACAATAAGAAATAACAATAACAATAAGAAATAACAATAACAATAAGAAATAGCAATAACAATAAGAAATAACAATAACAGTAAGAAGTAACAATAACAATAAGAAATAACAATAACAATAAGAAATAACAATAACAATAAGAAGTAACAATAACAATAAGAAATAACAATAACAATAAGAAATAACAATAACAATAAGATATAACAATAACAATAAGAAATAACAATAACAATAAGAAATAACAATAACAATAACAATATGTAATAACAATAACAATAAGAAATAACAATAACAATAAGAAATAACAATAACAATAAGTAATAACAATAACAATAAGGAATAACAATAACAATAAGAAATAACAATAACAATAAGAAATAACAATAAGAATAAGAAATAAAAATAACAATAAGAAATAACAATAACAATAGGAAATAACAATAACAATAAGAAATAACAATAACAATAAGAAAGAACAATAACAATAAGAAATAACAATATCAATAAGAAATAACAATAACAATAAGAAATAACAATAACAATAAGAAATAACAATAACAATAAGAAATAACAATAACAATAAGAAATAACAATAACAATAAGAAATAACAATAAAAATAAGAAATAACAATAACAATAACAATAACAATAACAATAAGAAATAACAATAACAATAACAATAAGAAATAACAATAACAATAAGAAATAACAATAACAATAACAATAAGAAATAACAATAAGAAAAAGAAATAACAATAACAATAGGAAATAACAATAACAATAAGAAATAACAATAACAAAAAGAAATAACAATAACAATAAGAAATAACAATAACAATAAGAAATAACAATAACAATAAGAAATAGCAATAACAATAAGAAATAACAATAACAGTAAGAAGTAACAATAACAATAAGAAATAACAATAACAATAAGAAGTAACAATAACAATAAGAAATAACAATAACAATAAGAAATAACAATAACAATAAGATATAACAATAACAATAAGAAATAACAATAACAATAAGAAATAACAATAACAATAACAATATGTAATAACAATAACAATAAGAAATAACAATAACAATAAGAAATAACAATAACAATAAGTAATAACAATAACAATAAGGAATAACAATAACAATAAGAAATAACAATAACAATAAGAAATAACAATAAGAATAAGAAATAAAAATAACAATAAGAAATAACAATAACAATAAGAAATAACAATAACAATAAGAAATAACAATAACAATAACAATAAGAAAGAACAATAACAATAAGAAATAACAATATCAATAAGAAATAACAATAACAATAAGAAATAACAATAACAATAAGAAATAACAATAACAATAAGAAATAACAATAACAATAAGAAATAACAATAACAATAAGAAATAACAATAAAAATAAGAAATAACAATAACAATAACAATAAGAAATAACAATAACAATAACAATAAGAAATAACAATAACAATAACAATAAGAAATAACAATAACAATAAGAAATAACAATAACAATAACAATAAGAAATAACAATAAGAAAAAGAAATTACAATAACAATAGGAAATAACAATAACAATAAGAAATAACAATAACAAAAAGAAATAACAATAAGAATAAGAAATAACAATAACAATAAGAAATAACAATAACAATAAGAAATAACAATAAGAATAAGAAATAAAAATAACAATAAGAAATAACAATAACAATAAGAAATAACAATAACAATAAGAAATAACAATAACAATAACAATAAGAAAGAACAATAACAATAAGAAATAACAATATCAATAAGAAATAACAATAACAATAAGAAATAACAATAACAATAAGAAATAACAATAACAATAAGAAATAACAATAACAATAAGAAATAACAATAACAATAAGAAATAACAATAACAATAAGAAATAACAATAACAATAAGAAATAACAATAACAATAAGAAATAACAATAACAATAAGAAATAACAATAAAAATAAGAAATAACAATAACAATAACAATAAGAAATAACAATAACAATAAGAAATAACAATAACAATAACAATAAGAAATAACAATAACAATAAGAAATAACAATAACAATAACAATAAGAAATAACAATAAGAAAAAGAAATTACAATAACAATAGGAAATAACAATAACAATAAGAAATAACAATAACAAAAAGAAATAACAATAAGAATAAGAAATAACAATAACAATAAGAAATAACAATAAGAAATAACAATAACAATAAGAAATAACAATAACAATAAGAAATAGCAATAACAATAAGAAATAACAATAACAGTAAGAAATAACACTAACAATAAGAAATAACAATAACAATAATAACAATAAGAAATAACAATATCAATAAGAATTAACAATAACAATAAGAAATAACAATAACAATAAGAAATAACAATAACAATAAGAAATAACAATAACAATAGGAAATAACAATAACAATAAGAAATAGCAATAACAAAAAGAAATAACAATAACAATAGGAAATAAGAATAACAATAAGAAATAACAATAACAATAGGAAATAACAATAACAATAATAAATAACAATAACAATAAGAAATAATAATAACAATAAGAAATAACAATAGCAATAAGAAATAACAATAACAATAAGAAATAACAATAACAATAAGAAATAACAATAACAATAAGAAATAACAATAACAATAAGAAATAACAATAACAATAAGAAATAACAATAACAGCCAGAAATAACAATAAGAAATAACAATAACAATAACAATAAGAAATAACAATAACAATAACAATATGAAATAACAATAACAATAACAATAAGAAATAACAATAACACTAGGAAATAACAATAACAATAAGAAATAACAATAACAATAGGAAATAACAATAACAATAATAAATAACAATAACAATAAGAAATAACAATAACAATAAGAAATAAAAATTACAATAAGAAATAACAATAACAATAAGAAATAATAATAACAATAACAATAAGAAATAACAATAACAATAAGAAATAACAATAACTATAAGAAATAACAAGAAGAATAAAAAATAACAATAACAATAAGAAATAACAATAACAATAGGAAATAACAATAACAATAATAAATAACAATAACAATAAGAAATAACAATAACAATAAGAAATAACAATAACAATAAGAAATAACAATAAAAATAAGAAATAACAATAACAATAACAATAAGAAATAACAATAACAATAACAATAAAAAATAACAATAACAATAACAATAAGAAATAACAATAACAAAAAGAAATAACAATAACAATAAGAAATAACAATAACAATAAGAAATAACAATAACAGCCAGAAATAACAATAAGAAATAACAATAACAATAACAATAAGAAATAACAATAACAATATGAAATAACAATAACAATAACAATAAGAAATAACAATAACACTAGGAAATAACAATAACAATAAGAAATAACAATAACAATAGGAAATAACAATAACAATAAGAATAAACAATAACAATAAGAAATAACAATAACAATAAGAAATAACAATAACAATAAGAAATAACAATAACAATAGGAAATAACAATAACAATAAGAAATAGCAATAACAAAAAGAAATAACAATAACAATAGGAAATAAGAATAACAATAAGAAATAACAATAACAATAGGAAATAACAATAACAATAATAAATAACAATAACAATAAGAAATAATAATAACAATAAGAAATAACAATAACAATAAGAAATAACAATAACAATAAGAAAAAGAAATAACAATAACAATAGGAAATAACAATAACAATAAGAAATAACAATAACAAAAAGAAATAACAATAACAATAAGAAATAACAATAACAATAAGAAATAACAATAACAATAAGAAATAGCAATAACAATAAGAAATAACAATAACAGTAAGAAGTAACAATAACAATAAGAAATAACAATAACAATAAGAAGTAACAATAACAATAAGAAATAACAATAACAATAAGAAATAACAATAACAATAAGAAATAACAATAACAATAAGAAATAACAATAACAATAAGAAATAGCAATAACAATAAGAAATAACAATAACAGTAAGAAGTAACAATAACAATAAGAAATAACAATAACAATAAGAAGTAACAATAACAATAAGAAATAACAATAACAATAACAATAAGAAATAACAATAACAATAAGAAATAACAATAACAATAACAATAAGAAATAACAATAAGAAAAAGAAATAACAATAACAATAGGAAATAACAATAACAATAAGAAATAACAATAACAAAAAGAAATAACAATAACAATAAGAAATAACAATAACAATAAGAAATAACAATAACAATAAGAAATAGCAATAACAATAAGAAATAACAATAACAGTAAGAAGTAACAATAACAATAAGAAATAACAATAACAATAAGAAGTAACAATAACAATAAGAAATAACAATAACAATAAGAAATAACAATAACAATAAGATATAACAATAACAATAAGAAATAACAATAACAATAAGAAATAACAATAACAATAACAATATGTAATAACAATAACAATAAGAAATAACAATAACAATAAGAAATAACAATAACAATAAGTAATAACAATAACAATAAGGAATAACAATAACAATAAGAAATAACAATAACAATAAGAAATAACAATAAGAATAAGAAATAAAAATAACAATAAGAAATAACAATAACAATAAGAAATAACAATAACAATAAGAAATAACAATAACAATAACAATAAGAAAGAACAATAACAATAAGAAATAACAATATCAATAAGAAATAACAATAACAATAAGAAATAACAATAACAATAAGAAATAACAATAACAATAAGAAATAACAATAACAATAAGAAATAACAATAACAATAAGAAATAACAATAAAAATAAGAAATAACAATAACAATAACAATAAGAAATAACAATAACAATAACAATAAGAAATAACAATAACAATAACAATAAGAAATAACAATAACAATAAGAAATAACAAAAACAATAACAATAAGAAATAACAATAAGAAAAAGAAATTACAATAACAATAGGAAATAACAATAACAATAAGAAATAACAATAACAAAAAGAAATAACAATAAGAATAAGAAATAACAATAACAATAAGAAATAACAATAACAATAAGAAATAGCAATAACAATAAGAAATAACAATAACAGTAAGAAATAACACTAACAATAAGAAATAACAATAACAATAATAACAATAAGAAATAACAATATCAATAAGAATTAACAATAACAATAAGAAATAACAATAACAATAAGAAATAACAATAACAATAAGAAATAACAATAACAATAGGAAATAACAATAACAATAAGAAATAGCAATAACAAAAAGAAATAACAATAACAATAGGAAATAAGAATAACAATAAGAAATAACAATAACAATAGGAAATAACAATAACAATAATAAATAACAATAACAATAAGAAATAATAATAACAATAAGAAATAACAATAACAATAAGAAATAACAATAACAATAAGAAATAACAATAACAATAAGAAATAACAATAACAATAAGAAATAACAATAACAATAAGAAATAACAATAACAATAAGAAATAACAATAACAATAACAATAAGAAATAACAATAACAATAACAATATGAAATAACAATAACAATAACAATAAGAAATAACAATAACACTAGGAAATAACAATAACAATAAGAAATAACAATAACAATAGGAAATAACAATAACAATAATAAATAACAATAACAATAAGAAATAACAATAACAATAAGAAATAAAAATTACAATAAGAAATAACAATAACAATAAGAAATAATAATAACAATAACAATAAGAAATAACAATAACAATAAGAAATAACAATAACTATAAGAAATAACAAGAAGAATAAAAAATAACAATAACAATAAGAAATAACAATAACAATAGGAAATAACAATAACAATAATAAATAACAATAACAATAAGAAATAACAATAACAATAAGAAATAACAATAACAATAAGAAATAACAATAAAAATAAGAAATAACAATAACAATAACAATAAGAAATAACAATAACAATAACAATAAAAAATAACAATAACAATAACAATAAGAAATAACAATAACAAAAAGAAATAACAATAACAATAAGAAATAACAATAACAATAAGAAATAACAATAACAGCCAGAAATAACAATAAGAAATAACAATAACAATAACAATAAGAAATAACAATAACAATATGAAATAACAATAACAATAACAATAAGAAATAACAATAACACTAGGAAATAACAATAACAATAAGAAATAACAATAACAATAGGAAATAACAATAGCAATAAGAAATAACAATAACAATAAGAAATAACAATAACAATAAGAAATAACAATAACAATAAGAAATAACAATAACAATAGGAAATAACAATAACAATAAGAAATAGCAATAACAAAAAGAAATAAAAATAACAATAGGAAATAAGAATAACAATAAGAAATAACAATAACAATAGGAAATAACAATAACAATAATAAATAACAATAACAATAAGAAATAATAATAACAATAAGAAATAACAATAACAATAAGAAATAACAATAACAATAAGAAATAACAATAACAATAAGAAATAACAATAACAATAAGAAGTAACAATAACAATAAGAAATAACAATAACAATAAGAAATAACAATAACAATAAGATATAACAATGACAATAAGAAATAACAATAACAATAAGAAATAACAATAACAATAAGAAATAGCAATAATAATAAGAAATAACAATAACAGTAAGAAGTAACAATAACAATAAGAAATAACAATAACAATAAGAAATAACAATAACAATAAGAAGTAACAATAACAATAAGAAATAACAATAACAATAAGAAATAACAATAACAATAAGATATAACAATAACAATAAGAAATAACAATAACAATAAGAAATAACAATAACAATAACAATATGTAATAACAATAACAATAAGAAATAACAATAACAATAAGAAATAACAATAACAATAAGTAATAACAATAACAATAAGGAATAACAATAACAATAAGAAATAACAATAACAATAAGAAATAACAATAAGAATAAGAAATAAAAATAACAATAAGAAATAACAATAACAATAAGAAATAACAATAACAATAAGAAATAACAATAACAATAACAATAAGAAAGAACAATAACAATAAGAAATAACAATATCAATAAGAAATAACAATAACAATAAGAAATAACAATAACAATAAGAAATAACAATAACAATAACAATAAGAAATAACAATAAGAAAAAGAAATAACAATAACAATAGGAAATAACAATAACAATAAGAAATAACAATAACAAAAAGAAATAACAATAAGAATAAGAAATAACAATAACAATAAGAAATAACAATAAGAAATAACAATAAGAAATAACAATAAGAAATAACAATAACAATAAGAAATAACAATAACAATAAGAAATAGCAATAACAATAAGAAATAACAATAACAGTAAGAAATAACACTAACAATAAGAAATAACAATAACAATAATAACAATAAGAAATAACAATATCAATAAGAATTAACAATAACAATAAGAAATAACAATAACAATAAGAAATAACAATAACAATAAGAAATAACAATAACAATAGGAAATAACAATAACAATAAGAAATAGCAATAACAAAAAGAAATAACAATAACAATAGGAAATAAGAATAACAATAAGAAATAACAATAACAATAGGAAATAACAATAACAATAATAAATAACAATAACAATAAGAAATAATAATAACAATAAGAAATAACAATAACAATAAGAAATAACAATAACAATAAGAAATAACAATAACAATAAGAAATAACAATAACAATAAGAAATAACAATAACAATAAGAAATAACAATAACAATAAGAAATAACAATAACAGCCAGAAATAACAATAAGAAATAACAATAACAATAACAATAAGAAATAACAATAACAATAACAATATGAAATAACAATAACAATAACAATAAGAAATAACAATAACACTAGGAAATAACAATAACAATAAGAAATAACAATAACAATAGGAAATAACAATAATAAATAACAATAACAATAAGAAATAACAATAACAATAAGAAATAAAAATTACAATAAGAAATAACAATAACAATAAGAAATAATAATAACAATAACAATAAGAAATAACAATAACAATAAGAAATAACAATAACTATAAGAAATAACAACAAGAATAAAAAATAACAATAACAATAAGAAATAACAATAACAATAGGAAATAACAATAACAATAATAAATAACAATAACAATAAGAAATAACAATAACAATAAGAAATAACAATAACAATAAGAAATAACAATAAAAATAAGAAATAACAATAACAATAACAATAAGAAATAACAATAACAATAACAATAAAAAATAACAATAACAATAACAATAAGAAATAACAATAACAAAAAGAAATAACAATAACAATAGGAAATAACAATAACAATAAGATATAACAATAACAAAAAGAAATAACAATAACAATAAGAAATAACAATAACAATAAGAAATAGCAATAACAATAAGAAATAACAATAACAGTAAGAAATAATACTAACAATAAGAAATAACAATATCAATAAGAAATAACAATAACAATAAGAAATAACAATAACAATAGGAAATAACAATAACAATAACAAAAAGAAATAACAATAACAATAAGAAATAACAATAACAATAAGAAATAGCAATAACAATAAGAAATAACAATAACAATAAGAAATAACAATAACAATAAGAAATAACAATAACAATAAGAAATAACAATAACAATAAGAAATAACAATAAGAAATAACAATAACAATAAGAAATAATAATAATAATAAGAAAGAACAATAACAATAACAATAAGATATAACAATAACAGTAAGAAGGAACAATAACAATAAGAAATAACAATAACAATAAGAAATAACAATAACAATAAGAAACAACAATAACAATAAGAAATAACAATAACAATAAGAAATAACAATAACAATAAGAAATAACAATAACAATAAGAAATAACAAAAACAATAAGAAATAACAATAACAGTAAGAAATAACAATAACAATAAGAAATAACAATAACAATAAGAAATAACAATATCAATAAGAAATAACAATAACAATAAGAAATAACAATAACAATATGAAATAACAATAACAATAACAATAAGAAATAACAATAACAAAAAGAAATAACAATAACACTAGGAAATAACAATAACAATAAGAAATAACAATAACAATAGGAAATAACAATAACAATAAGAAATAACAATAACAATAAGAAATAAAAATTACAATAAGAAATAACAATAACAATAAGAAATAATAATGACAATAACAATAAGAAATAACAATAACAATAAGAAATAACAATAACTATAAGAAATAACAACAAGAATAAAAAATAACAATAACAATAAGAAATAACAATAACAATAGGAAATAACAATAACAATAATAAATAACAATAACAATAAGAAATAACAATAACAATAAGAAATAACAATAAAAATAAGAAATAACAATAACAATAACAATAAGAAATAACAATAACAATAACAATAAGAAATAACAATAACAATAACAATAAGAAATAACAATAACAAAAAGAAATAACAATAACAATAGGAAATAACAATAACAATAAGAAATAACAATAACAAAAAGAAATAACAATAACAATAAGAAATAACAATAAGAAATAACAATAAGAAATAACAATAACAATAAGAAATAACAATAACAATAAGAAATAGCAATAACAATAAGAAATAACAATAACAGTAAGAAATAACACTAACAATAAGAAATAACAATAACAATAATAACAATAAGAAATAACAATATCAATAAGAATTAACAATAACAATAAGAAATAACAATAACAATAAGAAATAACAATAACAATAAGAAATAACAATAACAATAAGAAATAACAATAACAATAGGAAATAACAATAACAATAACAATAAGAAATAACAATAACAAAAAGAAATAACAATAACAATAGGAAATAACAATAACAATAAGAAATAACAATAACAAAAAGAAATAACAATAACAATAAGAAATAACAATAAGAAACAACAATAACAATAAGAAATAACAATAACAATAAGAAATAACAATAACAGTCAGAAATAACAATAAGAAATAACAATAACAATAACAATAAGAAATAACAATAACAATAAGAAGGAACAATAACAATAAGAAATAACAATAACAATAAGAAATAACAATAACAATAAGAAATAACAATAACAATAAGAAATAACAATAACAAAAAGAAATAACAATAACAATAGGAAATAACAATAACAATAAGAAATAACAATAACAAAAAGAAATAACAATAACAATAAGAAATAACAATAAGAAATAACAATAAGAAACAACAATAACAATAAGAAATAACAATAACAATAAGAAATAACAATAACAGTCAGAAATAACAATAAGAAATAACAATAACAATAACAATAAGAAATAACAATAACAATAAGAAGGAACAATAACAATAAGAAATAACAATAACAATAAGAAATAACAATAACAATAAGAAATAACAATAACAATAAGAAACAACAATAACAATAAGAAATAACAATAACAATAAGAAATAACAATAACAATAAGAAATAACAATAACAATAAGAAATAACAAAAACAATAAGAAATAACAATAACAATAAGAAATAACAATAACAATAAGAAATAACAATAACAATAAGAAATAACAATATCAATAAGAAATAACAATAACAATAAGAAATAACAATAACAATAGGAAATAACAATAACAATAACAAAAAGAAATAACAATAACACTAAGAAGTAACAATAACAATAAGAAATAACAATAACAATAAGAAATAACAATAACAATAAGAAGTAACAATAACAATAAGAAATAACAATAACAATAAGAAATAACAATAACAATAAGATATAACAATAACAATAAGAAATAACAATAACAATAAGAAATAACAATAACAATAACAATAAGAAATAACAATAACAATAAGAAGGAACAATAACAATAAGAAATAACAATAACAATAAGAAATAACAATAACAATAAGAAATAACAATAACAATAAGAAATAACAATAACAAAAAGAAATAACAATAACAATAGGAAATAACAATAACAATAAGAAATAACAATAACAAAAAGAAATAACAATAACAATAAGAAATAACAATAAGAAATAACAATAAGAAACAACAATAACAATAAGAAATAACAATAACAATAAGAAATAACAATAACAGTCAGAAATAACAATAAGAAATAACAATAACAATAACAATAAGAAATAACAATAACAATAAGAAGGAACAATAACAATAAGAAATAACAATAACAATAAGAAATAACAATAACAATAAGAAATAACAATAACAATAAGAAACAACAATAACAATAAGAAATAACAATAACAATAAGAAATAACAATAACAATAAGAAATAACAATAACAATAAGAAATAACAAAAACAATAAGAAATAACAATAACAGTAAGAAATAACAATAACAATAAGAAATAACAATAACAATAAGAAATAACAATATCAATAAGAAATAACAATAACAATAAGAAATAACAATAACAATATGAAATAACAATAACAATAACAATAAGAAATAACAATAACAAAAAGAAATAACAATAACACTAGGAAATAACAATAACAATAAGAAATAACAATAACAATAGGAAATAACAATAACAATAAGAAATAACAATAACAATAAGAAATAAAAATTACAATAAGAAATAACAATAACAATAAGAAATAATAATGACAATAACAATAAGAAATAACAATAACAATAAGAAATAACAATAACTATAAGAAATAACAACAAGAATAAAAAATAACAATAACAATAAGAAATAACAATAACAATAGGAAATAACAATAACAATAATAAATAACAATAACAATAATAAATAACAATAACAATAAGAAATAACAATAACAATAAGAAATAACAATAAAAATAAGAAATAACAATAACAATAACAATAAGAAATAACAATAACAATAACAATAAGAAATAACAATAACAATAACAATAAGAAATAACAATAACAAAAAGAAATAACAATAACAATAGGAAATAACAATAACAATAAGAAATAACAATAACAAAAAGAAATAACAATAACAATAAGAAATAACAATAAGAAATAACAATAAGAAATAACAATAACAATAAGAAATAGCAATAACAATAAGAAATAACAATAACAGTAAGAAATAACACTAACAATAAGAAATAACAATAACAATAATAACAATAAGAAATAACAATATCAATAAGAATTAACAATAACAATAAGAAATAACAATAACAATAAGAAATAACAATAACAATAAGAAATAACAATAACAATAAGAAATAACAATAACAATAGGAAATAACAATAACAATAACAATAAGAAATAACAATAACAAAAAGAAATAACAATAACAATAGGAAATAACAATAACAATAAGAAATAACAATAACAAAAAGAAATAACAATAACAATAAGAAATAACAATAAGAAATAACAATAAGAAACAACAATAACAATAAGAAATAACAATAACAATAAGAAATAACAATAACAGTCAGAAATAACAATAAGAAATAACAATAACAATAACAATAACAATAAGAAATAACAATAACAATAAGAAGGAACAATAACAATAAGAAATAACAATAACAATAAGAAATAACAATAACAATAAGAAATAACAATAACAATAAGAAATAACAATAACAAAAAGAAATAACAATAACAATAGGAAATAACAATAACAATAAGAAATAACAATAACAAAAAGAAATAACAATAACAATAAGAAATAACAATAAGAAATAACAATAAGAAACAACAATAACAATAAGAAATAACAATAACAATAAGAAATAACAATAACAGTCAGAAATAACAATAAGAAATAACAATAACAATAACAATAAGAAATAACAATAACAATAAGAAGGAACAATAACAATAAGAAATAACAATAACAATAAGAAATAACAATAACAATAAGAAATAACAATAACAATAAGAAACAACAATAACAATAAGAAATAACAATAACAATAAGAAATAACAATAACAATAAGAAATAACAATAACAATAAGAAATAACAAAAACAATAAGAAATAACAATAACAATAAGAAATAACAATAACAATAAGAAATAACAATAACAATAAGAAATAACAATATCAATAAGAAATAACAATAACAATAAGAAATAACAATAACAATAGGAAATAACAATAACAATAACAAAAAGAAATAACAATAACACTAAGAAGTAACAATAACAATAAGAAATAACAATAACAATAAGAAATAACAATAACAATAAGAAGTAACAATAACAATAAGAAATAACAATAACAATAAGAAATAACAATAACAATAAGATATAACAATAACAATAAGAAATAACAATAACAATAAGAAATAACAATAACAATAACAATATGTAATAACAATAACAATAAGAAATAACAATAACAATAAGAAATAACAATAACAATAAGTAATAACAATAACAATAAGGAATAACAATAACAATAAGAAATAACAGTAACAATAAGAAATAACAATAACAATAAGAAATAACAATAACAATAAGAAATAGCAATAACAATAAGAAATAACAATAACAATAAGAAATAACATTAACAATAAGAAATAACAATAACAATAAGAAATAACTATAACAATAAGAAATAGCAATAACAATAAGAAATAACAATAACAGTAAGAAGTAACAATAACAATAAGAAATAACAATAACAATAAGAAATAACAATAACAATAAGAAGTAACAATAACAATAAGAAATAACAATAACAATAAGAAATAACAATAACAATAAGATATAACAATAACAATAAGAAATAACAATAACAATAAGAAATAACAATAACAATAACAATATGTAATAACAATAACAATAAGAAATAACAATAACAATAAGAAATAACAATAACAATAAGTAATAACAATAACAATAAGGAATAACAATAACAATAAGAAATAACAATAACAATAAGAAATAACAATAAGAATAAGAAATAAAAATAACAATAAGAAATAACAATAACAATAAGAAATAACAATAACAATAACAATAAGAAAGAACAATAACAATAAGAAATAACAATATCAATAAGAAATAACAATAACAATAAGAAATAACAATAACAATAAGAAATAACAATAACAATAAGAAATAACAATAACAATAAGAAATAACAATAAAAATAAGAAATAACAATAACAATAACAATAAGAAATAACAATAACAATAACAATAAGAAATAACAATAACAATAACAATAAGAAATAACAATAACAATAAGAAATAACAATAACAATAAGAAATAACAATAACAATAGGAAATAACAATAACAATAAGAAATAGCAATAACAAAAAGAAATAACAATAACAATAGGAAATAAGAATAACAATAAGAAATAACAATAACAATAGGAAATAACAATAACAATAATAAATAACAATAACAATAAGAAATAATAATAACAATAAGAAATAACAATAACAATAAGAAATAACAATAACAATAAGAAATAACAATAACAATAAGAAATAACAATAACAATAAGAAATAACAATAACAATAAGAAATAACAATAACAATAAGAAATAATAATAATAATAAGAAAGAACAATAACAATAACAATAAGATATAACAATAACAGTAAGAAGGAACAATAACAATAAGAAATAACAATAACAATAAGAAATAACAATAACAATAAGAAACAACAATAACAATAAGAAATAACAATAACAATAAGAAATAACAATAACAATAAGAAATAACAATAACAATAAGAAATAACAAAAACAATAAGAAATAACAATAACAGTAAGAAATAACAATAACAATAAGAAATAACAATAACAATAAGAAATAACAATATCAATAAGAAATAACAATAACAATAAGAAATAACAATAACAATATGAAATAACAATAACAATAACAATAAGAAATAACAATAACAAAAAGAAATAACAATAACACTAGGAAATAACAATAACAATAAGAAATAACAATAACAATAGGAAATAACAATAACAATAATAAATAACAATAACAATAAGAAATAACAATAACAATAAGAAATAAAAATTACAATAAGAAATAACAATAACAATAAGAAATAATAATAACAATAACAATAAGAAATAACAATAACAATAAGAAATAACAATAACTATAAGAAATAACAACAAGAATAAAAAATAACAATAACAATAAGAAATAACAATAACAATAGGAAATAACAATATCAATAATAAATAACAATAACAATAAGAAATAACAATAACAATAAGAAATAACAATAACAATAAGAAATAACAATAAAAATAAGAAATAACAATAACAATAACAATAAGAAATAACAATAACAATAACAATAAGAAATAACAATAACAAAAAGAAATAACAATAACAATAGGAAATAACAATAACAATAAGAAATAACAATAACAAAAAGAAATAACAATAACAATAAGAAATAACAATAAGAAATAACAATAACAATAAGAAATAACAATAACAATAAGAAATAGCAATAACAATAAGAAATAACAATAACAGTAAGAAATAACACTAACAATAAGAAATAACAATAACAATAATAACAATAAGAAATAACAATATCAATAAGAAATAACAATAACAATAAGAAATAACAATAACAATAAGAAATAACAATAACAATAAGAAATAACAATAACAATAAGAAATAACAATAACAATAGGAAATAACAATAACAATAACAATAAGAAATAACAATAACAAAAAGAAATAACAATAACAATAGGAAATAACAATAACAATAAGAAATAACAATAACAAAAAGAAATAACAATAACAATAAGAAATAACAATAAGAAATAACAATAAGAAACAACAATAACAATAAGAAATAACAATAACAATAAGAAATAACAATAACAGTCAGAAATAACAATAAGAAATAACAATAACAATAACAATAAGAAGGAACAATAACAATAAGAAATAACAATAACAATAAGAAATAACAATAACAATAAGAAATAACAATAACAATAAGAAACAACAATAACAATAAGAAATAACAATAACAATAAGAAATAACAATAACAATAAGAAATAACAATAACAATAAGAAATAACAAAAACAATAAGAAATAACAATAACAATAAGAAATAACAATAACAATAAGAAATAACAATAACAATAAGAAATAACAATATCAATAAGAAATAACAATAACAATAAGAAATAACAATAACAATAACAAAAAGAAATAACAATAACAATAAGAAATAACAATAACAATAAGAAATAACAATAACAATAAGAAATAGCAATAACAATAAGAAATAACAATAACAGTAAGAAGTAACAATAACAATAAGAAATAACAATAACAATAAGAAATAACAATAACAATAAGAAGTAACAATAACAATAAGAAATAACAATAACAATAAGAAATAACAATAACAATAAGATATAACAATAACAATAAGAAATAACAATAACAATAAGAAATAACAATAACAATAACAATATGTAATAACAATAACAATAAGAAATAACAATAACAATAAGAAATAACAATAACAATAAGTAATAACAATAACAATAAGGAATAACAATAACAATAAGAAATAACAGTAACAATAAGAAATAACAATAACAATAAGAAATAACAATAACAATAAGAAATAGCAATAACAATAAGAAATAACAATAACAATAAGAAATAACATTAACAATAAGAAATAACAATAACAATAAGAAATAACAATAACAATAAGAAATAGCAATAACAATAAGAAATAACAATAACAGTAAGAAGTAACAATAACAATAAGAAATAACAATAACAATAAGAAGTAACAATAACAATAAGAAATAACAATAACAATAAGAAATAACAATAACAATAAGATATAACAATAACAATAAGAAATAACAATAACAATAAGAAATAACAATAACAATAACAATAAGAAATAACAATAACAATAACAATAAGAAAGAACAATAACAATAAGAAATAACAATATCAATAAGAAATAACAATAACAATAAGAAATAACAATAACAATAAGAAATAACAATAACAATAAGAAATAACAATAACAATAAGAAATAACAATAACAATAAGAAATAACAATAAAAATTAAAATTAACAATAACAATAGCAATAAGAAATAACAATAACAATAACAATAAGAAATAACAATAACAATAACAATAAGAAATAACAATAACAATAAGAAATAACAATAACAATAAGAAATAACAATAACAATAACAATAAGAAATAACAATAACAAAAAGAAATAACAATAACAATAGGAAATAACAATAACAATAAGAAATAACAATAACAAAAAGAAATAACAATAAGAATAAGAAATAACAATAACAATAAGAAATAACAATAAGAAATAACAATAACAATAAGAAATAACAATAACAATAAGAAATAGCAATAACAATAAGAAATAACAATAACAGTAAGAAATAACACTAACAATAAGAAATAACAATAACAATAATAACAATAAGAAATAACAATATCAATAAGAATTAACAATAACAATAAGAAATAACAATAACAATAAGAAATAACAATAACAATAAGAAATAACAATAACAATAGGAAATAACAATAACAATAAGAAATAGCAATAACAAAAAGAAATTACAATAACAATAGGAAATAAGAATAACAATAAGAAATAACAATAACAATAGGAAATAACAATAACAATAATAAATAACAATAACAATAAGAAATAATAATAACAATAAGAAATAACAATAACAATAAGAAATAACAATAACAATAAGAAATAACAATAACAATAAGAAATAACAATAACAATAAGAAATAACAATAACAATAAGAAATAACAATAACAATAAGAAATAACAATAACAGCCAGAAATAACAATAAGAAATAACAATAACAATAACAATAAGAAATAACAATAACAATAAGAAGGAACAATAACAATAAGAAATAACAATAACAATAAGAAATAACAATAACAATAAGAAATAACAATAACAATAAGAAACAACAATAACAATAAGAAATAACAATAACAATAAGAAATAACAATAACAATAAGAAATAACAATAACAATAAGAAATAACAAAAACAATAAGAAATAACAATAACAATAAGAAATAACAATAACAATAACAATAAGAAATAACAATATCAATAAGAAATAACAATAACAATAAGAAATAACAATAACAATAGGAAATAACAATAACAATAACAAAAAGAAATAACAATAACAATAAGAAATAACAATAACAATAGGAAATAACAATAACAATAATAAATAACAATAACAATAAGAAATAACAATAACAATAAGAAATAAAAATAACAATTAGAAATAACAATAACAATAAGAAATAACAATAACAATAAGAAATAACAATAACAATAAGAAATAGCAATAACAATAAGAAATAACAATAACAGTAAGAAATAACACTAACAATAAGAAATAACAATAACAATAATAACAATAAGAAATAACAATATCAATAAGAATTAACAATAACAATAAGAAATAACAATAACAATAAGAAATAACAATAACAATAAGAAATAACAATAACAATAGGAAATAACAATAACAATAAGAAATAGCAATAACAAAAAGAAATAACAATAACAATAGGAAATAAGAATAACAATAAGAAATAACAATAACAATAGGAAATAACAATAACAATAATAAATAACAATAACAATAAGAAATAATAATAACAATAAGAAATAACAATAACAATAAGAAATAACAATAACAATAAGAAATAAGAATAACAATAAGAAATAACAATAACAATAGGAAATAACAATAACAATAATAAATAACAATAACAATAAGAAATAATAATAACAATAAGAAATAACAATAACAATAAGAAATAACAATAACAATAAGAAATAACAATAACAATAAGAAATAACAATAACAATAAGAAATAACAATAACAATAAGAAATAACAATATCAATAAGAAATAACAATAACAATAAGAAATAACAATAACAATAACAAAAAGAAATAACAATAACAATAAGAAATAACAATAACAATAAGAAATAACAATAACAATAAGAAATAGCAATAACAATAAGAAATAACAATAACAGTAAGAAGTAACAATAACAATAAGAAATAACAATAACAATAAGAAATAACAATAACAATAAGAAGTAACAATAACAATAAGAAATAACAATAACAATAAGAAATAACAATAACAATAAGATATAACAATAACAATAAGAAATAACAATAACAATAAGAAATAACAATAACAATAACAATATGTAATAACAATAACAATAAGAAATAACAATAACAATAAGAAATAACAATAACAATAAGTAATAACAATAACAATAAGGAATAACAATAACAATAAGAAATAACAGTAACAATAAGAAATAACAATAACAATAAGAAATAACAATAACAATAAGAAATAGCAATAACAATAAGAAATAACAATAACAATAAGAAATAACATTAACAATAAGAAATAACAATAACAATAAGAAATAACAATAACAATAAGAAATAGCAATAACAATAAGAAATAACAATAACAGTAAGAAGTAACAATAACAATAAGAAATAACAATAACAATAAGAAGTAACAATAACAATAAGAAATAACAATAACAATAAGAAATAACAATAACAATAAGATATAACAATAACAATAAGAAATAACAATAACAATAAGAAATAACAATAACAATAACAATAAGAAATAACAATAACAATAACAATAAGAAAGAACAATAACAATAAGAAATAACAATATCAATAAGAAATAACAATAACAATAAGAAATAACAATAACAATAAGAAATAACAATAACAATAAGAAATAACAATAACAATAAGAAATAACAATAACAATAAGAAATAACAATAAAAATTAAAATTAACAATAACAATAGCAATAAGAAATAACAATAACAATAACAATAAGAAATAACAATAACAATAACAATAAGAAATAACAATAACAATAAGAAATAACAATAACAATAAGAAATAACAATAACAATAACAATAAGAAATAACAATAACAAAAAGAAATAACAATAACAATAGGAAATAACAATAACAATAAGAAATAACAATAACAAAAAGAAATAACAATAAGAATAAGAAATAACAATAACAATAAGAAATAACAATAAGAAATAACAATAACAATAACAATAAGAAATAACAATAACAATAAGAAGGAACAATAACAATAAGAAATAACAATAACAATAAGAAATAACAATAACAATAAGAAATAACAATAACAATAAGAAACAACAATAACAATAAGAAATAACAATAACAATAAGAAATAACAATAACAATAAGAAATAACAATAACAATAAGAAATAACAAAAACAATAAGAAATAACAATAACAATAAGAAATAACAATAACAATAACAATAAGAAATAACAATATCAATAAGAAATAACAATAACAATAAGAAATAACAATAACAATAGGAAATAACAATAACAATAACAAAAAGAAATAACAATAACAATAAGAAATAACAATAACAATAGGAAATAACAATAACAATAATAAATAACAATAACAATAAGAAATAACAATAACAATAAGAAATAAAAATAACAATTAGAAATAACAATAACAATAAGAAATAACAATAACAATAAGAAATAAAAATAACAATAAGAAATAACATTAACAATAAGAAATAACAATAACAATAAGAAATAACAATATCAATAAGAATTAACAATAACAATAAGAAATAACAATAACAATAAGAAATAACAATAACAATAAGAAATAACAATAACAATAAGAAATAACAATAACAGTAAGAAATAACAATAACAATAAGAAATAATAATAATAATAAGAAAGAACAATAACAATAACAATAAGAAGGAACAATAACAATAAGAAATAACAATAACAATAAGAAACAACAATAACAATAAGAAATAACAATAACAATAAGAAATAACAATAACAATAAGAAATAACAATAACAATAAGAAATAACAAAAACAATAAGAAATAACAATAACAGTAAGAAATAACAATAACAATAAGAAATAACAATATCAATAAGAAATAACAATAACAATAAGAAATAACAATAACAATATGAAATAACAATAACAATAACAATAAGAAATAACAATAACAAAAAGAAATAACAATAACACTAGGAAATAACAATAACAATAAGAAATAACAATAACAATAGGAAATAACAATAACAATAATAAATAACAATAACAATAAGAAATAACAATAACAATAAGAAATAAAAATTACAATAAGAAATAACAATAACAATAAGAAATAATAATAACAATAACAATAAGAAATAACAATAACAATAAGAAATAACAATAACTATAAGAAATAACAACAAGAATAAAAAATAACAATAACAATAGGAAATAACAATAACAATAATAAATAACAATAACAATAAGAAATAACAATAACAATAAGAAATAACAATAACAATAAGAAATAGCAATAAAAATAAGAAATAACAATAACAATAACAATAAGAAATAACAATAACAATAACAATAAGAAATAACAATAACAATAACAATAAGAAATAACAATAACAAAAAGAAATAACAATAACAATAGGAAATAACAATTACAATAAGAAAAATAACAATAACAAAAAGAAATAACAATAACAATAAGAAATAACAATAAGAAATAACAATAAGAAATAACAATAAGAAATAACAATAACAATAAGAAATAACAATAACAATAAGAAATAGCAATAACAATAAGAAATAACAATAACAGTAAGAAATAATACTAACAATAAGAAATAACAATAACAATAATAACAATAAGAAATAACAATATCAATAAGAATTAACAATAACAATAAGAAATAACAATAACAATAAGAAATAACAATAACAATAAGAAATAACAATAACAATAGGAAATAACAATAACAATAACAATAAGAAATAACAATAACAAAAAGAAATAACAATAACAATAGGAAATAACAATAACAATAAGAAATAACAATAACAAAAAGAAATAACAATAACAATAAGAAATAACAATAAGAAACAACAATAACAATAAGAAATAACAATAACAATAAGAAATAACAATAACAATAAGAAATAACAATAACAATAAGAAATAACAAAAACAATAAGAAATAACAATAACAATAAGAAATAACAATAACAATAAGAAATAACAATAACAATAAGAAATAACAATAACAATAAGAAATAGCAATAACAATAAGAAATAACAATAACAGTAAGAAGTAACAATAACAATAAGAAATAACAATAACAATAAGAAATAACAATAACAATAAGAAGTAACAATAACAATAAGAAATAACAATAACAATAAGAAATAACAATAACAATAAGATATAACAATAACAATAAGAAATAACAATAACAATAAGAAATAACAATAACAATAACAATATGTAATAACAATAACAATAAGAAATAACAATAACAATAAGAAATAACAATAACAATAAGTAATAACAATAACAATAAGGAATAACAATAACAATAAAAAATAACAGTAACAATAAGAAATAACAATAACAATAAGAAATAACAATAACAATAAGAAATAGCAATAACAATAAGAAATAACAATAACAATAAGAAATAACATTAACAATAAGAAATAACAATAACAATAAGAAATAACAATAACAATAAGAAATAGCAATAACAATAAGAAATAACAATAACAGTAAGAAGTAACAATAACAATAAGAAATAACAATAACAATAAGAAATAACAATAACAATAAGAAGTAACAATAACAATAAGAAATAACAATAACAATAAGAAATAACAATAACAATAAGATATAACAATAACAATAAGAAATAACAATAACAATAAGAAATAACAATAACAATAACAATATGTAATAACAATAACAATAAGAAATAACAATAACTATAAGAAATAACAATAACAATAAGTAATAACAATAACAATAAGGAATAACAATAATAATAAGAAATAACAATAACAATAAGAAATAACAATAAGAATAAGAAATAAAAATAACAATAAGAAATAACAATAACAATAAGAAATAACAATAACAATAACAATAAGAAATAACAATAACAATAACAATAGGAAAGAACAATAACAATAAGAAATAACAATATCAATAAGAAATAACAATAACAATAAGAAATAACAATAACAATAAGAAATAACAATAACAATAAGAAATAACAATAACAATAAGAAATAACAATAAAAATAAGAAATAACAATAACAATAACAATAAGAAATAACAATAACAATAAGAAATAACAATAACAATAACAATAAGAAATAACAATAACAATAAGAAATAACAATAACAATAAGAAATAACAATAACAATAACAATAAGAAATAACAATAACAAAAAGAAATAACAATAACAATAGGAAATAACAACAACAATAAGAAATAACAATAACAAAAAGAAATAACAATAAGAATAAGAAATAACAATAACAATAAGAATTAACAATAACAATAAGAAATAACAATAACAATAAGAAATAACAATAACAATAGGAAATAACAATAACAATAAGAAATAGCAATAACAAAAAGAAATAACAATAACAATAGGAAATAAGAATAACAATAAGAAATAACAATAACAATAGGAAATAACAATAACAATAATAAATAACAATAACAATAAGAAATAATAATAACAATAAGAAATAACAATAACAATAAGAAATAACAATAACAATAAGAAATAACAATAACAATAACAATAAGAAATAACAATAACAATAACAATAAGAAAGAACAATAACAATAAGAAATAACAATATCAATAAGAAATAACAATAACAATAAGAAATAACAATAACAATAAGAAATAACAATAACAATAAGAAATAGCAATAACAATAAGAAATAACAATAACAGTAAGAAATAACACTAACAATAAGAAATAACAATAACAATAATAACAATAAGAAATAACAATATCAATAAGAATTAACAATAACAATAAGAAATAACAATAACAATAAGAAATAACAATAACAATAGGAAATAACAATAACAATAAGAAATAGCAATAACAAAAAGAAATAACAATAACAATAGGAAATAAGAATAACAATAAGAAATAACAATAACAATAGGAAATAACAATAACAATAATAAATAACAATAACAATAAGAAATAATAATAACAATAAGAAATAACAATAACAATAAGAAATAACAATAACAATAAGAAATAACAATAACAATAAGAAATAACAATAACAATAAGAAATAACAATAACAATAAGAAATAACAATAACAATAAGAAATAACAATAACAGCCAGAAATAACAATAAGAAATAACAATAACAATAACAATAAGAAATAACAATAACAATAAGAAATAACAATAACAATAAGAAGAAACAATAACAATAAGAAATAACAATAACAATAAGAAATAACAATAACAATAAGAAATAACAATAACAATAAGAAACAACAATAACAATAAGAAATAACAATAACAATAAGAAATAACAATAACAATAAGAAATAACAAAAACAATAAGAAATAACAATAACAATAAGAAATAACAATAACAATAAGAAATAACAATATCAATAAGAAATAACAATAACAATAAGAAATAACAATAACAATAGGAAATAACAATAACAATAACAAAAAGAAATAACAATAACAATAAGAAATAACAATAACAATAGGAAATAACAATAACAATAATAAATAACAATAACAATAAGAAATAACAATAACAATAAGAAATAAAAATAACAATTAGAAATAACAATAACAATAAGAAATAACAATAACAATAAGAAATAAAAATAACAATAAGAAATAACATTAACAATAAGAAATAACAATAACAATAAGAAATAACAATATCAATAAGAATTAACAATAACAATAAGAAATAACAATAACAATAAGAAATAACAATAACAATAAGAAATAACAATAACAATAAGAAATAACAATAACAGTAAGAAATAACAATAACAATAAGAAATAATAATAATAATAAGAAAGAACAATAACAATAACAATAAGAAGGAACAATAACAATAAGAAATAACAATAACAATAAGAAATAACAATAACAATAAGAAACAACAATAACAATAAGAAATAACAATAACAATAAGAAATAACAATAACAATAAGAAATAACAATAACAATAAGAAATAACAAAAACAATAAGAAATAACAATAACAGTAAGAAATAACAATAACAATAAGAAATAACAATAACAATAAGAAATAACAAAAACAATAAGAAATAACAATAACAATATGAAATAACAATAACAATAACAATAAGAAATAACAATAACAAAAAGAAATAACAATAACACTAGGAAATAACAATAACAATAAGAAATAACAATAACAATAGGAAATAACAATAACAATAACAATAAGAAATAACAATAACAATAAGAAATAAAAATTACAATAAGAAATAACAATAACAATAAGAAATAATAATAACAATAACAATAAGAAATAACAATAACAATAAGAAATAACAATAAGAAATAACAATAACAATAAGAAATAACAATAACAATAAGAAATAGCAATAACAATAAGAAATAACAATAACAGTAAGAAATAATACTAACAATAAGAAATAACAATAACAATAATAACAATAAGAAATAACAATATCAATAAGAATTAACAATAACAATAAGAAATAACAATAACAATAAGAAATAACAATAACAATAAGAAATAACAATAACAATAGGAAATAACAATAACAATAACAATAAGAAATAACAATAACAAAAAGAAATAACAATAACAATAGGAAATAACAATAACAATAAGAAATAACAATAACAAAAAGAAATAACAATAACAATAAGAAATAACAATAAGAAACAACAATAACAATAAGAAATAACAATAACAATAAGAAATAACAATAACAATAAGAAATAACAATAACAATAAGAAATAACAAAAACAATAAGAAATAACAATAACAATAAGAAATAACAATAACAATAAGAAATAACAATATCAATAAGAAATAACAATAACAATAAGAAATAACAATAACAATAGGAAATAACAATAACAATAACAAAAAGAAATAACAATAACAATAAGAAATAGCAATAACAATAAGAAATAACAATAACAATAAGAAATAACAATAACAATAAGAAATAACAATAACAATAAGAAATAATAATAATAATAAGAAAGAACAATAACAATAACAATAAGATATAACAATAACAGTAAGAAGGAACAATAACAATAAGAAATAACAATAACAATAAGAAATAACAATAACAATAAGAAACAACAATAACAATAAGAAATAACAATAACAATAAGAAATAACAATAACAATAAGAAATAACAATAACAATAAGAAATAACAAAAACAATAAGAAATAACAATAACAGTAAGAAATAACAATAACAATAAGAAATAACAATAACAATAAGAAATAACAATATCAATAAGAAATAACAATAACAATAAGAAATAACAATAACAATATGAAATAACAATAACAATAACAATAAGAAATAACAATAACAAAAAGAAATAACAATAACACTAGGAAATAACAATAACAATAAGAAATAACAATAACAATAGGAAATAACAATAACAATAATAAATAACAATAACAATAAGAAATAACAATAACAATAAGAAATAAAAATTACAATAAGAAATAACAATAACAATAAGAAATAATAATAACAATAACAATAAGAAATAACAATAACAATAAGAAATAACAATAACTATAAGAAATAACAACAAGAATAAAAAATAACAATAACAATAAGAAATAACAATAACAATAGGAAATAACAATAACAATAATAAATAACAATAACAATAAGAAATAACAATAACAATAAGAAATAACAATAACAATAAGAAATAACAATAAAAATAAGAAATAACAATAACAATAACAATAAGAAATAACAATAACAATAACAATAAGAAATAACAATAACAATAACAATAAGAAATAACAATAACAAAAAGAAATAACAATAACAATAGGAAATAACAATAACAATAAGAAATAACAATAACAAAAAGAAATAACAATAACAATAAGAAATAACAATAAGAAATAACAATAAGAAATAACAATAACAATAAGAAATAGCAATAACAATAAGAAATAACAATAACAGTAAGAAATAACACTAACAATAAGAAATAACAATAACAATAATAACAATAAGAAATAACAATATCAATAAGAATTAACAATAACAATAAGAAATAACAATAACAATAAGAAATAACAATAACAATAAGAAATAACAATAACAATAAGAAATAACAATAACAATAGGAAATAACAATAACAATAACAATAAGAAATAACAATAACAAAAAGAAATAACAATAACAATAGGAAATAACAATAACAATAAGAAATAACAATAACAAAAAGAAATAACAATAACAATAAGAAATAACAATAAGAAATAACAATAAGAAACAACAATAACAATAAGAAATAACAATAACAATAAGAAATAACAATAACAATAAGAAATAACCATAACAATAAGAAATAACAAAAACAATAAGAAATAACAATAACAATAAGAAATAACAATAACAATAAGAAATAACAATAACAATAAGAAATAACAATATCAATAAGAAATAACAATAACAATAGGAAATAACAATAACAAAAAGAAATAACAATAACAATAAGAAATAACAATAACAATAAGAAATAACAATAACAATAAGAAATAACAATAACAATAAGGAATAACAATAACAATAAGAAATAACAGTAACAATAGGAAATAACAATAACAATAAGAAATAACAATAACAATAAGAAATAACAATAACAATAAGAAATAACAATAACAATAAGAAGTAACAATAACAATAAGAAATAACAATAACAATAAGAAATAACAATAACAATAAGATATAACAATAACAATAAGAAATAACAATAACAATAAGAAATAACAATAACAATAACAATATGTAATAACAATAACAATAAGAAATAACAATAACAATAAGAAATAACAATAACAATAAGTAATAACAATAACAATAAGGAATAACAATAACAATAAGAAATAACAGTAACAATAGGAAATAACAATAACAATAAGAAATAACAATAACAATAAGAAATAGCAATAACAATAACAATAAGAAATAACATTAACAATAAGGAATAACAATAACAATAAGAAATAACAATAACAATAAGAAATAGCAATAACAATAAGAAATAACAATAACAGTAAGAAGTAACAATAACAATAGGAAATAACAATAACAATAAGAAGTAACAATAACAATAAGAAATAACAATAACAATAAGAAATAACAATAACAATAAGATATAACAATAACAATAAGAAATAACAATAACAATAAGAAATAACAATAACAATAACAATATGTAATAACAATAACAATAAGAAATAACAATAACAATAAGAAATAACAATAACAATAAGTAATAACAATAACAATAAGGAATAACAATAACAATAAGAAATAACAATAACAATAAGATATAACAATAACAATAAGAAATAACAATAACAATAAGAAATAACAATAACAATAACAATATGTAATAACAATAACAATAAGAAATAACAATAACAATAAGAAATAACAATAACAATAAGTAATAACAATAACAATAAGGAATAACAATAACAATAAGAAATAACAATAACAATAAGAAATAACAATAAGAATAAGAAATAAAAATAACAATAAGAAATAACAATAACAATAACAATAACAATAAGAAATAACAATAACAATAACAATAAGAAAGAACAATAACAATAAGAAATAACAATATCAATAAGAAATAACAATAACAATAAGAAATAGCAATAACAATAAGAAATAACAATAACAGTAAGAAATAACACTAACAATAAGAAATAACAATAACAATAATAACAAAAAGAAATAACAATATCAATAAGAATTAACAATAACAATAAGAAATAACAATAACAATAAGAAATAACAATAACAATAGGAAATAACAATAACAATAAGAAATAGCAATAACAAAAAGAAATAACAATAACAATAGGAAATAAGAATAACAATAAGAAATAACAATAACAATAGGAAATAACAATAACAATAATAAATAACAATAACAATAAGAAATAACAATAACAATAAGAAATAACAATAACAATAAGAAATAACAATAACAATAAGAAATAACAATAACAATAAGAAATAACAATAACAATAAGAAATAACAATAACAATAAGAAATAACAATAACAGTCAGAAATAACAATAAGAAATAACAATAACAATAACAATAAGAAATAACAATAACAATAAGAAATAACAATAACAATAAGAAGGAACAATAACAATAAGAAATAACAATAACAATAAGAAATAACAATAACAATAAGAAATAACAATAACAATAAGAAACAACAATAACAATAAGAAATAACAATAACAATAAGAAATAACAATAACAATAAGAAATAACAATAACAATAAGAAATAACAAAAACAATTAGAAATAACAATAACAATAAGAAATAACAATAACAATAAGAAATAACAATAACAATAAGAAATAACAATATCAATAAGAAATAACAATAACAATAAGAAATAACAATAACAATAGGAAATAGCAATAACAATAACAAAAAGAAATAACAATAACAATAAGAAATAACAATAACAGTAGGAAATAACAATAACAATAATAAATAACAATAACAATAAGAAATAACAATAACAATAAGAAATAAAAATAACAATTAGAAATAACAATAACAATAAGAAATAACAATAACAATAAGAAATAAAAATAACAATAAGAAATAACAATAACAATAAGAAATAACAATAACAATAAGAAATAACAATATCAATAAGAATTAACAATAACAATAAGAAAGAACAATAACAATAAGAAATAACAATAACAATAATAAATAACAATAACAATAAGAAATAACAATAACAATAAGAAATAACAATAACAAAAAGGAATAACAATAGCAATAAAAAATAACAATAACAATAACAATAGGAAATAACAATATCAATAAGAAATAACAATAACAATAAGAAATAACAATAACAATAAGAAATAACAATAACAATAAGAAATAACAATAACAATAAGAAATAACAATAACAATAAGAAATAACAATAACAGTAAGAAATAACAATAAGAAATAACAATAACAATAAGAAATAATAATAATAATAAGAAAGAACAATAACAATAACAATAAGACATAACAATAACAATAAGAAATAACAATAACAATAAGAAATAACAATAACAATAAGAAACAACAATAACAATAAGAAATAAAAATAACAATAAGAAATAACAATAACAATAAGAAATAACAATAACAATAAGAAATAACAAAAACAATAAGAAATAACAATAACAGTAAGAAATAAAAATAACAATAAGAAATAACAATAACAATAAGAAATAACAATAACAATAAGAAATAACAATATCAATAAGAATTAACAATAACAATAAAAAAAAACAATAACAATAAGAAATAACAATAACAATAAGAAATAACAATAACAATAAGAAATAACAATAACAATAAGAAATAACAATAACAATAGGAAATAACAATAAGAATAACAATAAGCAATAACAATAACAAAAAGAAATAACAATAACAATAGGAAATAACAATAACAATAAGAAATAACAATAACAATAAGAAATAACAATAACAATAGGAAATAACAATAACAATAATAAATAACAATAACAATAAGAAATAACAATAACAATAAGAAATAAAAATAACAATAAGAAATAACAATAACAATAAGAAATAACAATAACAATAAGAAATAACAATAACTATAAGAAATAACAATAACAATAAGAAATAACAATAACAAAAAGGAATAACAATAGCAATAAAAAATAACAATAACAATAACAATAGGAAATAACAATATCAATAAGAAATAACAATAACAATAAGAAATAACAATAACAATAAGAAATAACAATAACAATAAGAAATAACAATAACAATAAGAAATAACAATAACAATAAGAAATAACAATAACAGTAAGAAATAACAATAAGAAATAACAATAACAATAAGAAATAATAATAATAATAAGAAAGAACAATAACAATAACAATAAGACATAACAATAACAATAAGAAATAACAATAACAATAAGAAATAACAATAACAATAAGAAACAACAATAACAATAAGAAATAAAAATAACAATAAGAAATAACAATAACAATAAGAAATAACAATAACAATAAGAAATAACAAAAACAATAAGAAATAACAATAACAGTGAGAAATAACAATAACAATAAGAAATAACAATAACAATAAGAAATAACAATATCAATAAGAAATAACAATAACAATAAGAAATAACAATAACAATATGAAATAACAATAACATTAACAATAAGAAATAACAATAACAAAAAGAAATAACAATAACACTAGGAAATAACAATAACAATAAGAAATAACAATAACAATAGGAAATAACAATAACAATAATAAATAACAATAACAATAAGAAATAAAAATTACAATAAGAAATAACAATAACAATAAGAAATAATAATAACAATAACAATAAGAAATAACAATAACAATAAGAAATAACAATAACAATAAGAAATAACAATAACTATAAGAAATAACAACAAGAATAAAAAATAACAATAACAATAAGAAATAACAATAACAATAGGAAATAACAATAACAATAATAAATAACAATAACAATAAGAAATAACAATAACAATAAGAAATAACAATAACAATAAGAAATAACAATAAAAATAAGAAATAACAATAACAATAACAA
Organism: Ontholestes murinus; assembly: GCA_963969525.1. NCBI lineage: Eukaryota > Metazoa > Arthropoda > Insecta > Coleoptera > Staphylinidae > Ontholestes > Ontholestes murinus. Next base: position 596,701 of record CAXAKX010000791.1, read on the forward strand.
TAAGAAATAACAATAACAATAACAATAAGAAATAACAATAACAGTAACAATAAGAAATAACAATAACAAAAAGAAATAACAATAACAATAGGAAATAACAATAACAATAAGAAATAACAATAACAAAAAGAAATAACAATAACAATAAGAAATAACAATAAGAAATAACAATAACAATAAGAAATAACAATAACAATAAGAAATAGCAATAACAATAAGAAATAACAATAACAGTAAGAAATAACACTAACAATAAGAAATAACAATAACAATAATAACAATAAGAAATAACAATATCAATAAGAATTAACAATAACAATAAGAAATAACAATAACAATAAGAAATAACAATAACAATAAGAAATAACAATAACAATAAGAAATAACAATAACAATAGGAAATAACAATAACAATAACAATAAGAAATAACAATAACAAAAAGAAACAACAATAACAATAGGAAATAAGAATAACAATAAGAAATAACAAAAACAATAAGAAATAACAATAACAATAGGAAATAACAATAACAATAATAAATAACAATAACAATAAGAAATAATAATAACAATAAGAAATAACAATAACAATAAGAAATAACAATAACAATAAGAAATAACAATAACTATAAGAAATAACAATAACAATAAGAAATAACAATAACAATAAGAAATAACAATAGCAATAAAAAATAACAATAACAATAAGAAATAACAATAACAATAGGAAATAACAATATCAATAAGAAATAACAATAACAATAAGAAATAACAATAACAATAAGAAATAACAATAACAATAAGAAATAACAATAACAATAACAATAAGAAATAACAATAATAATAAGAAAGAACAATAACAATAAGAAATAACAATAACAATAAGAAGGAACAATAACAATAAGAAATAACAATAACAATAAGAAACAACAATAACAATAAGAAATAACAATAACAACAAGAAATAACAATAACAATAAGAAATAACAATAACAATAAGAAATAACAAAAACAATAAGAAATAACAATAACAATAAGAAATAACAATAACAATAAGAAATAACAATAACAATAAGAAATAACAATATCAATAAGAAATAACAATAACAATAAGAAATAACAATAACAATAGGAAATAACAATAACAATAATAAAAAGAAATAACAATAACAATAAGAAATAATAATAACAATAGGAAATAACAATAACAATAATAAATAACAATAACAATAAGAAATAACAATAACAATAAGAAATAACAATAACAATAAGAAATAACAATAACAATAGGAAATAACAATAACAATAACAATAAGCAATAACAATAACAAAAAGAAATAACAATAACAATAAGAAATAACAATAACAATAAGAAATAACAATAACAATAAGAAATAACAATAACAATAGGAAATAACAATAACAATAATAAATAACAATAACAATAAGAAATAACAATAACAATAAGAAATAAAAATAACAATAAGAAATAACAATAACAATAAGAAATAACAATAACAATAAGAAATAACAATAACTATAAGAAATAACAATAACAATAAGAAATAACAATAACAATAAGAAATAACAATAACAATAAGAAATAACAATAACAATAAGAAATAACAAAAACAATAAGAAATAACAATAACAATAAGAAATAACAATAACAATAAGAAATAACAATAACAATAAGAAATAACAATAACAATAAGAAATAACAATAACAATAACAATAAGAAATAACAATAACAAAAAGAAATAACAATAACACTAGGAAATAACAATAACAATAAGAAATAACAATAACAATAGGAAATAACAATAACAATAATAAATAACAATAACAATAAGAAATAACAATAACAATAAGAAATAAAAATAACAATAAGGAATAACAATAACAATAAGAAACAACAATAACAATAAGAAATAAAAATAACAGTAACAATAAGAAATAACAATAACTATAAGAAATAACAACAAGAATAAAAAATAACAATAACAATAAGAAATAACAATAACAATAGGAAATAACAATAACAATAAGAAATAACAATAACAATAAGAAATAAAAATAACAATAAGAAATAACAATAACAATAAGAAATAACAATAACAATAAGAAATAAAAATAACAATATAAAATAACAATAACAATAAGAAATAACAATAACAATAAGAAATAACAACAAGAATAAAAAAATAACAATAACAATAAGAAATAACAATATCAATAAGAAATAACAATAACAATAAGAAATAACAATAATAATAAGAAATAACAATAACAATAAGAAATAACAATAACAATAAGAAATAACAATAACAATAAGAAATAACAATAAAAATAAGAAATAACAATAACAATAAGAAGGAACAATAACAATAAGAAATAACAATAACAATAAGAAATAACAATAACAATAAGAAACAACAATAACAATAAGAAATAACAATAACAATAAGAAATAAAAATAACAATAAGAAATAACAAAAACAATAAGAAAGAACAATAACAATAAGAAATAACAATAACAATAAGAAATAACAATAACAATAAGAAATAACAATATCAATAAGAAATAACAATAACAATAAGAAATAACAATAACAATAAGAAATAACAATAACAATAAAAAATAACAATAACAATAAGAAATAACAATAACAATAAGAAATAACAACAAGAAATAACAATAACAATAAGAAGTAACAATAACAATCAGAAATAACAATAACAATAAGAAATAACAATAACAATAAGAAATAACAATAACAATAAGATATAACAATAACAATAAGAAATAACAATAACAATAAGAAATAACAATAACAATAAGAAATAACAATAAAAATAAGAAATAACAATAACAATAAGAAGGAACAATAACAATAAGAAATAACAATAACAATAAGAAATAACAATAACAATAAGAAATAACAATAACAATAGGAAATAACAATAACAATAACAAAAAGAAATAACAATAACAATAAGAAATAACAATAACAATAGGAAATAACAATAACAATAATAAATAACAATAACAATAAGAAATAACAATAACAATAAGAAATAACAATAACAATAGGAAATAACAATAACAATAACAATAAGCAATAACAATAACAAAAAGAAATAACAATAACAATAGGAAATAACAATAACAATAAGAAATAACAATAACAATAAGAAATAACAATAACAATAGGAAATAACAATAACAATAATAAATAACAATAACAATAACAATAAGAAATAAAAATAACAATAAGAAATAACAATAACAATAAGAAATAACAATAACAATAAGAAATAACAATAACTATAAGAAATAACAATAACAATAAGAAATAACAATAACAATAAGAAATAACAATAACAATAAGAAATAACAATAACAATAAGAAATAACAAAAACAATAAGAAATAACAATAACAATAAGAAATAACAATAACAATAAGAAATAACAATAACAATAAGAAATAACAATATCAATAAGAAATAACAATAACAATAAGAAATAACAATAACAATAACAATAAGAAATAACAATAACAAAAAGAAATAACAATAACACTAGGAAATAACAATAACAATAAGAAATAACAATAACAATAGGAAATAACAATAACAATAATAAATAACAATAACAATAAGAAATAACAATAACAATAAGAAATAAAAATAACAATAAGGAATAACAATAACAATAAGAAACAACAATAACAATAAGAAATAAAAATAACAGTAACAATAAGAAATAACAATAACTATAAGAAATAACAACAAGAATAAAAAATAACAATAACAATAAGAAATAACAATAACAATAGGAAATAACAATAACAATAATAAATAACAATAACAATAAGAAATAACAATAACAATAAGAAATAAAAATAACAATAAGAAATAACAATAACAATAAGAAATAACAATAACAATAAGAAATAAAAATAACAATAAAAAATAACAATAACAATAAGAAATAACAATAACAATAAGAAATAACAATAACAATAAGAAATAACAACAAGAATAAAAAAATAACAATAACAATAAGAAATAACAATATCAATAAGAAATAACAATAACAATAAGAAATAACAATAATAATAAGAAATAACAATAACAATAAGAAATAACAATAACAATAAGAAATAACAATAACAATAAGAAATAACAATAAAAATAAGAAATAACAATAACAATAAGAAGGAACAATAACAATAAGAAATAACAATAACAATAAGAAATAACAATAACAATAAGAAACAACAATAACAATAAGAAATAACAATAACAATAAGAAATAAAAATAACAATAAGAAATAACAAAAACAATAAGAAAGAACAATAAGAAATAACAATAACAATAAGAAATAACAATAACAATAAGAAATAACAATATCAATAAGAAATAACAATAACAATTAGAAATAACAATAACAATAAGAAATAACAATAACAATAAAAAATAACAATAACAATAAGAAATAACAATAACAATAAGAAATAACAACAAGAAATAACAATAACAATAAGAAGTAACAATAACAATCAGAAATAACAATAACAATAAGAAATAACAATAACAATAAGAAATAACAATAACAATAAGATATAACAATAACAATAAGAAATAACAATAACAATAAGAAATAACAATAACAATAGGAAATAACAATAACAATAATAAATAACAATAACAATAAGAAATAACAATAACAATAAGAAATAAAAATAACAATAAGGAATAACAATAACAATAAGAAACAACAATAACAATAAGAAATAAAAATAACAGTAACAATAAGAAATAACAATAACTATAAGAAATAACAACAAGAATAAAAAATAACAATAACAATAAGAAATAACAATAACAATAGGAAATAACAATAACAATAATAAATAACAATAACAATAAGAAATAACAATAACAATAAGAAATAAAAATAACAATAAGAAATAACAATAACAATAAGAAATAACAATAACAATAAGAAATAAAAATAACAATAAAAAATAACAATAACAATAAGAAATAACAATAACAATAAGAAATAACAATAACAATAAGAAATAACAACAAGAATAAAAAAATAACAATAACAATAAGAAATAACAATATCAATAAGAAATAACAATAACAATAAGAAATAACAATAATAATAAGAAATAACAATAACAATAAGAAATAACAATAACAATAAGAAATAACAATAACAATAAGAAATAATAATAATAATAAGAAAGAACAATAACAATAACAATAAGAAGGAACAATAACAATAAGAAATAACAATAACAATAAGAAATAACAATAACAATAAGAAACAACAATAACAATAAGAAATAACAATAACAATAAGAAATAACAATAACAATAAGAAATAACAATAACAATAAGAAATAACAAAAACAATAAGAAATAACAATAACAGTAAGAAATAACAATAACAATAAGAAATAACAATATCAATAAGAAATAACAATAACAATAAGAAATAACAATAACAATATGAAATAACAATAACAATAACAATAAGAAATAACAATAACAAAAAGAAATAACAATAACACTAGGAAATAACAATAACAATAAGAAATAACAATAACAATAGGAAATAACAATAACAATAATAAATAACAATAACAATAAGAAATAACAATAACAATAAGAAATAAAAATTACAATAAGAAATAACAATAACAATAAGAAATAATAATAACAATAACAATAAGAAATAACAATAACAATAAGAAATAACAATAACTATAAGAAATAACAACAAGAATAAAAAATAACAATAACAATAGGAAATAACAATAACAATAATAAATAACAATAACAATAAGAAATAACAATAACAATAAGAAATAACAATAACAATAAGAAATAGCAATAAAAATAAGAAATAACAATAACAATAACAATAAGAAATAACAATAACAATAACAATAAGAAATAACAATAACAATAACAATAAGAAATAACAATAACAAAAAGAAATAACAATAACAATAGGAAATAACAATTACAATAAGAAAAATAACAATAACAAAAAGAAATAACAATAACAATAAGAAATAACAATAAGAAATAACAATAAGAAATAACAATAAGAAATAACAATAACAATAAGAAATAACAATAACAATAAGAAATAGCAATAACAATAAGAAATAACAATAACAGTAAGAAATAATACTAACAATAAGAAATAACAATAACAATAATAACAATAAGAAATAACAATATCAATAAGAATTAACAATAACAATAAGAAATAACAATAACAATAAGAAATAACAATAACAATAAGAAATAACAATAACAATAGGAAATAACAATAACAATAACAATAAGAAATAACAATAACAAAAAGAAATAACAATAACAATAGGAAATAACAATAACAATAAGAAATAACAATAACAAAAAGAAATAACAATAACAATAAGAAATAACAATAAGAAACAACAATAACAATAAGAAATAACAATAACAATAAGAAATAACAATAACAATAAGAAATAACAATAACAATAAGAAATAACAAAAACAATAAGAAATAACAATAACAATAAGAAATAACAATAACAATAAGAAATAACAATAACAATAAGAAATAACAATAACAATAAGAAATAGCAATAACAATAAGAAATAACAATAACAGTAAGAAGTAACAATAACAATAAGAAATAACAATAACAATAAGAAATAACAATAACAATAAGAAGTAACAATAACAATAAGAAATAACAATAACAATAAGAAATAACAATAACAATAAGATATAACAATAACAATAAGAAATAACAATAACAATAAGAAATAACAATAACAATAACAATATGTAATAACAATAACAATAAGAAATAACAATAACAATTAGAAATAACAATAACAATAAGTAATAACAATAACAATAAGGAATAACAATAACAATAAGAAATAACAGTAACAATAAGAAATAACAATAACAATAAGAAATAACAATAACAATAAGAAATAGCAATAACAATAAGAAATAACAATAACAATAAGAAATAACATTAACAATAAGAAATAACAATAACAATAAGAAATAACAATAACAATAAGAAATAGCAATAACAATAAGAAATAACAATAACAGTAAGAAGTAACAATAACAATAAGAAATAACAATAACAATAAGAAATAACAATAACAATAAGAAGTAACAATAACAATAAGAAATAACAATAACAATAAGAAATAACAATAACAATAAGATATAACAATAACAATAAGAAATAACAATAACAATAAGAAATAACAATAACAATAACAATATGTAATAACAATAACAATAAGAAATAACAATAACTATAAGAAATAACAATAACAATAAGTAATAACAATAACAATAAGGAATAACAATTATAATAAGAAATAACAATAACAATAAGAAATAACAATAAGAATAAGAAATAAAAATAACAATAAGAAATAACAATAACAATAAGAAATAACAATAACAATAACAATAAGAAAGAACAATAACAATAAGAAATAACAATATCAATAAGAAATAACAATAACAATAAGAAATAACAATAACAATAAGAAATAACAATAACAATAAGAAATAACAATAACAATAAGAAATAACAATAACAATAAGAAATAACAATAAAAATAAGAAATAACAATAACAATAACAATAAGAAATAACAATAACAATAAGAAATAACAATAACAATAACAATAAGAAATAACAATAACAATAAGAAATAACAATAACAATAAGAAATAACAATAACAATAACAATAAGAAATAACAATAACAAAAAGAAATAACAATAACAATAGGAAATAACAACAACAATAAGAAATAACAATAACAAAAAGAAATAACAATAAGAATAAGAAATAACAATAACAATAAGAATTAACAATAACAATAAGAAATAACAATAACAATAAGAAATAACAATAACAATAGGAAATAACAATAACAATAAGAAATAGCAATAACAAAAAGAAATAACAATAACAATAGGAAATAAGAATAACAATAAGAAATAACAATAACAATAGGAAATAACAATAACAATAATAAATAACAATAACAATAAGAAATAATAATAACAATAAGAAATAACAATAACAATAAGAAATAACAATAACAATAAGAAATAACAATAACAATAACAATAAGAAATAACAATAACAATAACAATAAGAAAGAACAATAACAATAAGAAATAACAATAACAATAAGAAATAACAATAACAATAAGAAATAACAATAACAATAAGAAATAGCAATAACAATAAGAAATAACAATAACAGTAAGAAATAACACTAACAATAAGAAATAACAATAACAATAATAACAATAAGAAATAACAATATCAATAAGAATTAACAATAACAATAAGAAATAACAATAACAATAAGAAATAACAATAACAATAGGAAATAACAATAACAATAAGAAATAGCAATAACAAAAAGAAATAACAATAACAATAGGAAATAAGAATAACAATAAGAAATAACAATAACAATAGGAAATAACAATAACAATAATAAATAACAATAACAATAAGAAATAATAATAACAATAAGAAATAACAATAACAATAAGAAATAACAATAACAATAAGAAATAACAATAACAATAAGAAATAACAATAACAATAAGAAATAACAATAACAATAAGAAATAACAATAACAATAAGAAATAACAATAACAGCCAGAAATAACAATAAGAAATAACAATAACAATAACAATAAGAAATAACAATAACAATAAGAAGAAACAATAACAATAAGAAATAACAATAACAATAAGAAATAACAATAACAATAAGAAATAACAATAACAATAAGAAACAACAATAACAATAAGAAATAACAATAACAATAAGAAATAACAATAACAATAAGAAATAACAAAAACAATAAGAAATAACAATAACAATAAGAAATAACAATAACAATAAGAAATAACAATATCAATAAGAAATAACAATAACAATAAGAAATAACAATAACAATAGGAAATAACAATAACAATAACAAAAAGAAATAACAATAACAATAAGAAATAACAATAACAATAGGAAATAACAATAACAATAATAAATAACAATAACAATAAGAAATAACAATAACAATAAGAAATAAAAATAACAATTAGAAATAACAATAACAATAAGAAATAAAAATAACAATAAGAAATAACATTAACAATAAGAAATAACAATAACAATAAGAAATAACAATATCAATAAGAATTAACAATAACAATAAGAAATAACAATAACAATAAGAAATAACAATAACAATAAGAAATAACAATAACAATAAGAAATAACAATAACAGTAAGAAATAACAATAACAATAAGAAATAATAATAATAATAAGAAAGAACAATAACAATAACAATAAGAAGGAACAATAACAATAAGAAATAACAATAACAATAAGAAATAACAATAACAATAAGAAACAACAATAACAATAAGAAATAACAATAACAATAAGAAATAACAATAACAATAAGAAATAACAATAACAATAAGAAATAACAAAAACAATAAGAAATAACAATAACAGTAAGAAATAACAATAACAATAAGAAATAACAATAACAATAAGAAATAACAAAAACAATAAGAAATAACAATAACAATATGAAATAACAATAACAATAACAATAAGAAATAACAATAACAAAAAGAAATAACAATAACACTAGGAAATAACAATAACAATAAGAAATAACAATAACAATAGGAAATAACAATAACAATAACAATAAGAAATAACAATAACAATAAGAAATAAAAATTACAATAAGAAATAACAATAACAATAAGAAATAATAATAACAATAACAATAAGAAATAACAATAACAATAAGAAATAACAATAAGAAATAACAATAAGAAATAACAATAACAATAAGAAATAACAATAACAATAAGAAATAGCAATAACAATAAGAAATAACAATAACAGTAAGAAATAATACTAACAATAAGAAATAACAATAACAATAATAACAATAAGAAATAACAATATCAATAAGAATTAACAATAACAATAAGAAATAACAATAACAATAAGAAATAACAATAACAATAAGAAATAACAATAACAATAGGAAATAACAATAACAATAACAATAAGAAATAACAATAACAAAAAGAAATAACAATAACAATAGGAAATAACAATAACAATAAGAAATAACAATAACAAAAAGAAATAACAATAACAATAAGAAATAACAATAAGAAACAACAATAACAATAAGAAATAACAATAACAATAAGAAATAACAATAACAATAAGAAATAACAATAACAATAAGAAATAACAAAAACAATAAGAAATAACAATAACAATAAGAAATAACAATAACAATAAGAAATAACAATATCAATAAGAAATAACAATAACAATAGGAAATAACAATAACAATAACAAAAAGAAATAACAATAACAATAAGAAATAGCAATAACAATAAGAAATAACAATAACAATAAGAAATAACAATAACAATAAGAAATAACAATAACAATAAGAAATAATAATAATAATAAGAAAGAACAATAACAATAACAATAAGATATAACAATAACAGTAAGAAGGAACAATAACAATAAGAAATAACAATAACAATAAGAAATAACAATAACAATAAGAAACAACAATAACAATAAGAAATAACAATAACAATAAGAAATAACAATAACAATAAGAAATAACAATAACAATAAGAAATAACAAAAACAATAAGAAATAACAATAACAGTAAGAAATAACAATAACAATAAGAAATAACAATAACAATAAGAAATAACAATATCAATAAGAAATAACAATAACAATAAGAAATAACAATAACAATATGAAATAACAATAACAATAACAATAAGAAATAACAATAACAAAAAGAAATAACAATAACACTAGGAAATAACAATAACAATAAGAAACAACAATAACAATAGGAAATAACAATAACAATAATAAATAACAATAACAATAAGAAATAACAATAACAATAAGAAATAAAAATTACAATAAGAAATAACAATAACAATAAGAAATAATAATAACAATAACAATAAGAAATAACAATAACAATAAGAAATAACAATAACTATAAGAAATAACAACAAGAATAAAAAATAACAATAACAATAAGAAATAACAATAACAATAGGAAATAACAATAACAATAATAAATAACAATAACAATAAGAAATAACAATAACAATAAGAAATAACAATAACAATAAGAAATAACAATAAAAATAAGAAATAACAATAACAATAACAATAAGAAATAACAATAACAATAACAATAAGAAATAACAATAACAATAACAATAAGAAATAACAATAACAAAAAGAAATAACAATAACAATAGGAAATAACAATAACAATAAGAAATAACAATAACAAAAAGAAATAACAATAACAATAAGAAATAACAATAAGAAATAACAATAAGAAATAACAATAACAATAAGAAATAGCAATAACAATAAGAAATAACAATAACAGTAAGAAATAACACTAACAATAAGAAATAACAATAACAATAATAACAATAAGAAATAACAATATCAATAAGAATTAACAATAACAATAAGAAATAACAATAACAATAAGAAATAACAATAACAATAAGAAATAACAATAACAATAAGAAATAACAATAACAATAGGAAATAACAATAACAATAACAATAAGAAATAACAATAACAAAAAGAAATAACAATAACAATAGGAAATAACAATAACAATAAGAAATAACAATAACAAAAAGAAATAACAATAACAATAAGAAATAACAATAAGAAATAACAATAAGAAACAACAATAACAATAAGAAATAACAATAACAATAAGAAATAACAATAACAATAAGAAATAACCATAACAATAAGAAATAACAAAAACAATAAGAAATAACAATAACAATAAGAAATAACAATAACAATAAGAAATAACAATAACAATAAGAAATAACAATATCAATAAGAAATAACAATAACAATAGGAAATAACAATAACAAAAAGAAATAACAATAACAATAAGAAATAACAATAACAATAAGAAATAACAATAACAATAAGAAATAACAATAACAATAAGGAATAACAATAACAATAAGAAATAACAGTAACAATAGGAAATAACAATAACAATAAGAAATAACAATAACAATAAGAAATAACAATAACAATAAGAAATAACAATAACAATAAGAAGTAACAATAACAATAAGAAATAACAATAACAATAAGAAATAACAATAACAATAAGATATAACAATAACAATAAGAAATAACAATAACAATAAGAAATAACAATAACAATAACAATATGTAATAACAATAACAATAAGAAATAACAATAACAATAAGAAATAACAATAACAATAAGTAATAACAATAACAATAAGGAATAACAATAACAATAAGAAATAACAGTAACAATAGGAAATAACAATAACAATAAGAAATAACAATAACAATAAGAAATAGCAATAACAATAAGAAATAACAATAACAATAAGAAATAACATTAACAATAAGAAATAACAATAACAATAAGAAATAACAATAACAATAAGAAATAGCAATAACAATAAGAAATAACAATAACAGTAAGAAGTAACAATAATAATAGGAAATAACAATAACAATAAGAAGTAACAATAACAATAAGAAATAACAATAACAATAAGAAATAACAATAACAATAAGATATAACAATAACAATAAGAAATAACAATAACAATAAGAAATAACAATAACAATAACAATATGTAATAACAATAACAATAAGAAATAACAATAACAATAAGAAATAACAATAACAATAAGTAATAACAATAACAATAAGGAATAACAATAACAATAAGAAATAACAATAACAATAAGATATAACAATAACAATAAGAAATAACAATAACAATAAGAAATAACAATAACAATAACAATATGTAATAACAATAACAATAAGAAATAACAATAACAATAAGAAATAACAATAACAATAAGTAATAACAATAACAATAAGGAATAACAATAACAATAAGAAATAACAATAACAATAAGAAATAACAATAAGAATAAGAAATAAAAATAACAATAAGAAATAACAATAACAATAACAATAACAATAAGAAATAACAATAACAATAACAATAAGAAAGAACAATAACAATAAGAAATAACAATATCAATAAGAAATAACAATAACAATAAGAAATAGCAATAACAATAAGAAATAACAATAACAGTAAGAAATAACACTAACAATAAGAAATAACAATAACAATAATAACAAAAAGAAATAACAATATCAATAAGAATTAACAATAACAATAAGAAATAACAATAACAATAAGAAATAACAATAACAATAGGAAATAACAATAACAATAAGAAATAGCAATAACAAAAAGAAATAACAATAACAATAGGAAATAAGAATAACAATAAGAAATAACAATAACAATAGGAAATAACAATAACAATAATAAATAACAATAACAATAAGAAATAACAATAACAATAAGAAATAACAATAACAATAAGAAATAACAATAACAATAAGAAATAACAATAACAATAAGAAATAACAATAACAATAAGAAATAACAATAACAATAAGAAATAACAATAACAGTCAGAAATAACAATAAGAAATAACAATAACAATAACAATAAGAAATAACAATAACAATAAGAAATAACAATAACAATAAGAAGGAACAATAACAATAAGAAATAACAATAACAATAAGAAATAACAATAACAATAAGAAATAACAATAAGAAACAACAATAACAATAAGAAATAACAATAACAATAAGAAATAACAATAACAATAAGAAATAACAATAACAATAAGAAATAACAAAAACAATTAGAAATAACAATAACAATAAGAAATAACAATAACAATAAGAAATAACAATAACAATAAGAAATAACAATATCAATAAGAAATAACAATAACAATAAGAAATAACAATAACAATAGGAAATAGCAATAACAATAACAAAAAGAAATAACAATAACAATAAGAAATAACAATAACAGTAGGAAATAACAATAACAATAATAAATAACAATAACAATAAGAAATAACAATAACAATAAGAAATAAAAATAACAATTAGAAATAACAATAACAATAACAATAAGAAATAAAAATAACAATAAGAAATAACAATAACAATAAGAAATAACAATAACAATAAGAAATAACAATATCAATAAGAATTAACAATAACAATAAGAAAGAACAATAACAATAAGAAATAACAATAACAATAATAAATAACAATAACAATAAGAAATAACAATAACAATAAGAAATAACAATAACAAAAAGGAATAACAATAGCAATAAAAAATAACAATAACAATAACAATAGGAAATAACAATATCAATAAGAAATAACAATAACAATAAGAAATAACAATAACAATAAGAAATAACAATAACAATAAGAAATAACAATAACAATAAGAAATAACAATAACAATAAGAAATAACAATAACAGTAAGAAATAACAATAAGAAATAACAATAACAATAAGAAATAATAATAATAATAAGAAAGAACAATAACAATAACAATAAGAAATAACAATAACAATAAGAAATAACAAAAACAATAAGAAATAACAATAACAGTAAGAAATAAAAATAACAATAAGAAATAACAATAACAATAAGAAATAACAATATCAATAAGAATTAACAATAACAATAAAAAAAAACAATAACAATAAGAAATAACAATAACAATAAGAAATAACAATAACAATAAGAAATAACAATAACAATAAGAAATAACAATAACAATAGGAAATAACAATAAGAATAACAATAAGCAATAACAATAACAAAAAGAAATAACAATAACAATAGGAAATAACAATAACAATAAGAAATAACAATAACAATAAGAAATAACAATAACAATAGGAAATAACAATAACAATAATAAATAACAATAACAATAAGAAATAACAATAACAATAAGAAATAAAAATAACAATAAGAAATAACAATAACAATAAGAAATAACAATAACAATAAGAAATAACAATAACTATAAGAAATAACAATAACAATAAGAAATAACAATAACAAAAAGGAATAACAATAGCAATAAAAAATAACAATAACAATAACAATAGGAAATAACAATATCAATAAGAAATAACAATAACAATAAGAAATAACAATAACAATAAGAAATAACAATAACAATAAGAAATAACAATAACAATAAGAAATAACAATAACAATAAGAAATAACAATAACAGTAAGAAATAACAATAAGAAATAACAATAACAATAAGAAATAATAATAATAATAAGAAAGAACAATAACAATAACAATAAGACATAACAATAACAATAAGAAATAACAATAACAATAAGAAATAACAATAACAATAAGAAACAACAATAACAATAAGAAATAAAAATAACAATAAGAAATAACAATAACAATAAGAAATAACAATAACAATAAGAAATAACAAAAACAATAAGAAATAACAATAACAGTGAGAAATAACAATAACAATAAGAAATAACAATAACAATAAGAAATAACAATATCAATAAGAAATAACAATAACAATAAGAAATAACAATAACAATATGAAATAACAATAACATTAACAATAAGAAATAACAATAACACTAGGAAATAACAATAACAATAACAATAAGAAATAACAATAACAATAAGAAATAAGAATAACTATAAGAAATAACAACAAGAATAAAAAATAACAATAACAATAAGAAATAACAATAACAATAGGAAATAACAATAACAATAATAAATAACAATAACAATAAGAAATAACAATAACAATAAGAAATAACAATAACAATAAGAAATAACAATAAAAATAAGAAATAACAATAACAATAACAATAAGAAATAACAATAACAATAACAATAAGAAATAACAATAACAGTAACAATAAGAAATAACAATAACAAAAAGAAATAACAATAACAATAGGAAATAACAATAACAATAAGAAATAACAATAACAAAAAGAAATAACAATAACAATAAGAAATAACAATAAGAAATAACAATAACAATAAGAAATAACAATAACAATAAGAAATAGCAATAACAATAAGAAATAACAATAACAGTAAGAAATAACACTAACAATAAGAAATAACAATAACAATAATAACAATAAGAAATAACAATATCAATAAGAATTAACAATAACAATAAGAAATAACAATAACAATAAGAAATAACAATAACAATAAGAAATAACAATAACAATAAGAAATAACAATAACAATAGGAAATAACAATAACAATAACAATAAGAAATAACAATAACAAAAAGAAACAACAATAACAATAGGAAATAAGAATAACAATAAGAAATAACAAAAACAATAAGAAATAACAATAACAATAGGAAATAACAATAACAATAATAAATAACAATAACAATAAGAAATAATAATAACAATAAGAAATAACAATAACAATAAGAAATAACAATAACAATAAGAAATAACAATAACTATAAGAAATAACAATAACAATAAGAAATAACAATAACAATAAGAAATAACAATAGCAATAAAAAATAACAATAACAATAAGAAATAACAATAACAATAGGAAATAACAATATCAATAAGAAATAACAATAACAATAAGAAATAACAATAACAATAAGAAATAACAATAACAATAAGAAATAACAATAACAATAACAATAAGAAATAACAATAATAATAAGAAAGAACAATAACAATAAGAAATAACAATAACAATAAGAAGGAACAATAACAATAAGAAATAACAATAACAATAAGAAACAACAATAACAATAAGAAATAACAATAACAATAAGAAATAACAATAACAATAAGAAATAACAATAACAATAAGAAATAACAAAAACAATAAGAAATAACAATAACAATAAGAAATAACAATAACAATAAGAAATAACAATAACAATAAGAAATAACAATATCAATAAGAAATAACAATAACAATAAGAAATAACAATAACAATAGGAAATAACAATAACAATAATAAAAAGAAATAACAATAACAATAAGAAATAATAATAACAATAGGAAATAACAATAACAATAATAAATAACAATAACAATAAGAAATAACAATAACAATAAGAAATAACAATAACAATAAGAAATAACAATAACAATAGGAAATAACAATAACAATAACAATAAGCAATAACAATAACAAAAAGAAATAACAATAACAATAAGAAATAACAATAACAATAAGAAATAACAATAACAATAAGAAATAACAATAACAATAGGAAATAACAATAACAATAATAAATAACAATAACAATAAGAAATAACAATAACAATAAGAAATAAAAATAACAATAAGAAATAACAATAACAATAAGAAATAACAATAACAATAAGAAATAACAATAACTATAAGAAATAACAATAACAATAAGAAATAACAATAACAATAAGAAATAACAATAACAATAAGAAATAACAATAACAATAAGAAATAACAAAAAGAATAAGAAATAACAATAACAATAAGAAATAACAATAACAATAAGAAATAACAATAACAATAAGAAATAACAATAACAATAACAATAAGAAATAACAATAACAAAAAGAAATAACAATAACACTAGGAAATAACAATAACAATAAGAAATAACAATAACAATAGGAAATAACAATAACAATAATAAATAACAATAACAATAAGAAATAACAATAACAATAAGAAATAAAAATAACAATAAGGAATAACAATAACAATAAGAAACAACAATAACAATAAGAAATAAAAATAACAGTAACAATAAGAAATAACAATAACTATAAGAAATAACAACAAGAATAAAAAATAACAATAACAATAAGAAATAACAATAACAATAGGAAATAACAATAACAATAATAAATAACAATAACAATAAGAAATAACAATAACAATAAGAAATAAAAATAACAATAAGAAATAACAATAACAATAAGAAATAACAATAACAATAAGAAATAAAAATAACAATATAAAATAACAATAACAATAAGAAATAACAATAACAATAAGAAATAACAACAAGAATAAAAAAATAACAATAACAATAAGAAATAACAATATCAAAAAGAAATAACAATAACAATAAGAAATAACAATAATAATAAGAAATAACAATAACAATAAGAAATAACAATAACAATAAGAAATAACAATAACAATAAGAAATAACAATAAAAATAAGAAATAACAATAACAATAAGAAGGAACAATAACAATAAGAAATAACAATAACAATAAGAAATAACAATAACAATAAGAAACAACAATAACAATAAGAAATAACAATAACAATAAGAAATAAAAATAACAATAAGAAATAACAAAAACAATAAGAAAGAACAATAACAATAAGAAATAACAATAACAATAAGAAATAACAATAACAATAAGAAATAACAATAACAATAAGAAATAACAATAACAATAGGAAATAACAATAAGAATAACAATAAGCAATAACAATAACAAAAAGAAATAACAATAACAATAGGAAATAACAATAACAATAAGAAATAACAATAACAATAAGAAATAACAATAACAATAGGAAATAACAATAACAATAATAAATAACAATAACAATAAGAAATAACAATAACAATAAGAAATAAAAATAACAATAAGAAATAACAATAACAATAAGAAATAACAATAACAATAAGAAATAACAATAACTATAAGAAATAACAATAACAATAAGAAATAACAATAACAAAAAGGAATAACAATAGCAATAAAAAATAACAATAACAATAACAATAGGAAATAACAATATCAATAAGAAATAACAATAACAATAAGAAATAACAATAACAATAAGAAATAACAATAACAATAAGAAATAACAATAACAATAAGAAATAACAATAACAATAAGAAATAACAATAACAGTAAGAAATAACAATAAGAAATAACAATAACAATAAGAAATAATAATAATAATAAGAAAGAACAATAACAATAACAATAAGACATAACAATAACAATAAGAAATAACAATAACAATAAGAAATAACAATAACAATAAGAAACAACAATAACAATAAGAAATAAAAATAACAATAAGAAATAACAATAACAATAAGAAATAACAATAACAATAAGAAATAACAAAAACAATAAGAAATAACAATAACAGTGAGAAATAACAATAACAATAAGAAATAACAATAACAATAAGAAATAACAATATCAATAAGAAATAACAATAACAATAAGAAATAACAATAACAATATGAAATAACAATAACATTAACAATAAGAAATAACAATAACACTAGGAAATAACAATAACAATAACAATAAGAAATAACAATAACAATAAGAAATAAGAATAACTATAAGAAATAACAACAAGAATAAAAAATAACAATAACAATAAGAAATAACAATAACAATAGGAAATAACAATAACAATAATAAATAACAATAACAATAAGAAATAACAATAACAATAAGAAATAACAATAACAATAAGAAATAACAATAAAAATAAGAAATAACAATAACAATAACAATAAGAAATAACAATAACAATAACAATAAGAAATAACAATAACAGTAACAATAAGAAATAACAATAACAAAAAGAAATAACAATAACAATAGGAAATAACAATAACAATAAGAAATAACAATAACAAAAAGAAATAACAATAACAATAAGAAATAACAATAAGAAATAACAATAACAATAAGAAATAACAATAACAATAAGAAATAGCAATAACAATAAGAAATAACAATAACAGTAAGAAATAACACTAACAATAAGAAATAACAATAACAATAATAACAATAAGAAATAACAATATCAATAAGAATTAACAATAACAATAAGAAATAACAATAACAATAAGAAATAACAATAACAATAAGAAATAACAATAACAATAAGAAATAACAATAACAATAGGAAATAACAATAACAATAACAATAAGAAATAACAATAACAAAAAGAAACAACAATAACAATAGGAAATAAGAATAACAATAAGAAATAACAAAAACAATAAGAAATAACAATAACAATAGGAAATAACAATAACAATAATAAATAACAATAACAATAAGAAATAATAATAACAATAAGAAATAACAATAACAATAAGAAATAACAATAACAATAAGAAATAACAATAACTATAAGAAATAACAATAACAATAAGAAATAACAATAACAATAAGAAATAACAATAGCAATAAAAAATAACAATAACAATAAGAAATAACAATAACAATAGGAAATAACAATATCAATAAGAAATAACAATAACAATAAGAAATAACAATAACAATAAGAAATAACAATAACAATAAGAAATAACAATAACAATAACAATAAGAAATAACAATAATAATAAGAAAGAACAATAACAATAAGAAATAACAATAACAATAAGAAGGAACAATAACAATAAGAAATAACAATAACAATAAGAAACAACAATAACAATAAGAAATAACAATAACAATAAGAAATAACAATAACAATAAGAAATAACAATAACAATAAGAAATAACAAAAACAATAAGAAATAACAATAACAATAAGAAATAACAATAACAATAAGAAATAACAATAACAATAAGAAATAACAATATCAATAAGAAATAACAATAACAATAAGAAATAACAATAACAATAGGAAATAACAATAACAATAATAAAAAGAAATAACAATAACAATAAGAAATAATAATAACAATAGGAAATAACAATAACAATAATAAATAACAATAACAATAAGAAATAACAATAACAATAAGAAATAACAATAACAATAAGAAATAACAATAACAATAGGAAATAACAATAACAATAACAATAAGCAATAACAATAACAAAAAGAAATAACAATAACAATAAGAAATAACAATAACAATAAGAAATAACAATAACAATAAGAAATAACAATAACAATAGGAAATAACAATAACAATAATAAATAACAATAACAATAAGAAATAACAATAACAATAAGAAATAAAAATAACAATAAGAAATAACAATAACAATAAGAAATAACAATAACAATAAGAAATAACAATAACTATAAGAAATAACAATAACAATAAGAAATAACAATAACAATAAGAAATAACAATAACAATAAGAAATAACAATAACAATAAGAAATAACAAAAAGAATAAGAAATAACAATAACAATAAGAAATAACAATAACAATAAGAAATAACAATAACAATAAGAAATAACAATAACAATAACAATAAGAAATAACAATAACAAAAAGAAATAACAATAACACTAGGAAATAACAATAACAATAAGAAATAACAATAACAATAGGAAATAACAATAACAATAATAAATAACAATAACAATAAGAAATAACAATAACAATAAGAAATAAAAATAACAATAAGGAATAACAATAACAATAAGAAACAACAATAACAATAAGAAATAAAAATAACAGTAACAATAAGAAATAACAAT
This sequence comes from Ontholestes murinus, assembly GCA_963969525.1. Lineage (NCBI taxonomy): Eukaryota > Metazoa > Arthropoda > Insecta > Coleoptera > Staphylinidae > Ontholestes > Ontholestes murinus. The sequence goes on from CAXAKX010000791.1 coordinate 618,338, forward strand.
AACTATAAGAAATAACAACAAGAATAAAAAATAACAATAACAATAAGAAATAACAATAACAATAGGAAATAACAATAACAATAATAAATAACAATAACAATAAGAAATAACAATAACAATAAGAAATAAAAATAACAATAAGAAATAACAATAACAATAAGAAATAACAATAACAATAAGAAATAAAAATAACAATATAAAATAACAATAACAATAAGAAATAACAATAACAATAAGAAATAACAACAAGAATAAAAAAATAACAATAACAATAAGAAATAACAATATCAAAAAGAAATAACAATAACAATAAGAAATAACAATAATAATAAGAAATAACAATAACAATAAGAAATAACAATAACAATAAGAAATAACAATAACAATAAGAAATAACAATAAAAATAAGAAATAACAATAACAATAAGAAGGAACAATAACAATAAGAAATAACAATAACAATAAGAAATAACAATAACAATAAGAAACAACAATAACAATAAGAAATAACAATAACAATAAGAAATAAAAATAACAATAAGAAATAACAAAAACAATAAGAAAGAACAATAACAATAAGAAATAACAATAACAATAAGAAATAACAATAACAATAAGAAATAACAATATCAATAAGAAATAACAATAACAATAAGAAATAACAATAACAATAAGAAATAACAATAACAATAAAAAATAACAATAACAATAAGAAATAACAATAACAATAAGAAATAACAACAAGAAATAACAATAACAATAAGAAGTAACAATAACAATCAGAAATAACAATAACAATAAGAAATAACAATAACAATAAGAAATAACAATAACAATAAGATATAACAATAACAATAAGAAATAACAATAACAATAAGAAATAACAATAACAATAAGAAATAACAATAAAAATAAGAAATAACAATAACAATAAGAAGGAACAATAACAATAAGAAATAACAATAACAATAAGAAATAACAATAACAATAAGAAATAACAATAACAATAGGAAATAACAATAACAATAACAAAAAGAAATAACAATAACAATAAGAAATAACAATAACAATAGGAAATAACAATAACAATAATAAATAACAATAACAATAAGAAATAACAATAACAATAAGAAATAACAATAACAATAGGAAATAACAATAACAATAACAATAAGCAATAACAATAACAAAAAGAAATAACAATAACAATAGGAAATAACAATAACAATAAGAAATAACAATAACAATAAGAAATAACAATAACAATAGGAAATAACAATTACAATAATAAATAACAATAACAATAACAATAAGAAATAAAAATAACAATAAGAAATAACAATAACAATAAGAAATAACAATAACAATAAGAAATAACAATAACTATAAGAAATAACAATAACAATAAGAAATAACAATAACAATAAGAAATAACAATAACAATAAGAAATAACAATAACAATAAGAAATAACAAAAACAATAAGAAATAACAATAACAATAAGAAATAACAATAACAATAAGAAATAACAATAACAATAAGAAATAACAATATCAATAATAAATAACAATAACAATAAGAAATAACAATAACAATAACAATAAGAAATAACAATAACAAAAAGAAATAACAATAACACTAGGAAATAACAATAACAATAAGAAATAACAATAACAATAGGAAATAACAATAACAATAATAAATAACAATAACAATAAGAAATAACAATAACAATAAGAAATAAAAATAACAATAAGGAATAACAATAACAATAAGAAACAACAATAACAATAAGAAATAAAAATAACAGTAACAATAAGAAATAACAATAACTATAAGAAATAACAACAAGAATAAAAAATAACAATAACAATAAGAAATAACAATAACAATAGGAAATAACAATAACAATAATAAATAACAATAACAATAAGAAATAACAATAACAATAAGAAATAAAAATAACAATAAGAAATAACAATAACAATAAGAAATAACAATAACAATAAGAAATAAAAATAACAATAAAAAATAACAATAACAATAAGAAATAACAATAACAATAAGAAATAACAATAACAATAAGAAATAACAACAAGAATAAAAAAATAACAATAACAATAAGAAATAACAATATCAATAAGAAATAACAATAACAATAAGAAATAACAATAATAATAAGAAATAACAATAACAATAAGAAATAACAATAACAATAAGAAATAACAATAACAATAAGAAATAACAATAAAAATAAGAAATAACAATAACAATAAGAAGGAACAATAACAATAAGAAATAACAATAACAATAAGAAATAACAATAACAATAAGAAACAACAATAACAATAAGAAATAACAATAACAATAAGAAATAAAAATAACAATAAGAAATAACAAAAACAATAAGAAAGAACAATAAGAAATAACAATAACAATAAGAAATAACAATAACAATAAGAAATAACAATATCAATAAGAAATAACAATAACAATTAGAAATAACAATAACAATAAGAAATAACAATAACAATAAAAAATAACAATAACAATAAGAAATAACAATAACAATAAGAAATAACAACAAGAAATAACAATAACAATAAGAAGTAACAATAACAATCAGAAATAACAATAACAATAAGAAATAACAATAACAATAAGAAATAACAATAACAATAAGATATAACAATAACAATAAGAAATAACAATAACAATAAGAAATAACAATAACAATAACAATAAGAAATAACAATAACAATAAGAAATAACAATAACAATAAGAAATAACAATAACAATAAGTAATAACAATAACAATAAGAAATAACAATAACAATAAGAAATAACAATAACAATAAGAAATAAAAAGAATTTGGTGTTCGTGAACAGGTGTCATTGCGTACATGTGCTCTATTAAAAGTACTGATTTCTATTGTTGCAGTTCGTCTTAATTAGTAAAAGTTGTAAAAGTGTTTAGTGTTACACCCCCGATTTGTATTTACGGGTGAGTTGTTTTTAACACCAAACAGTTTATATTATTTTCACTATTAAAGTTGGGTTAAGCTAAATTGGTGCCGTTATTATTTACATTTTTCGGTGTAGATTGGGTTGTATATATTATATATATTTTTGTGTTATTTTGCCTACTAATTTGATTTCATTTTAATAATTACCAATTCCGTGGTCTTCCCTTGTGTGTTGTTTAAAGTCACCACGAAGGACCGAGTGGTGTGAAGCGTGTGTCCCTGTGATCCTCTTAAAATGGGTGTTCTCTGTGAAGTGTGTCTAACACATATTTCGCCTAATAATAATTTTAGTGATGCTATGAAATGCTGTACTTGCTCAAAATGGTATCATGGCGATTGCATTGCATTGCCTTTGCATGTACTAAAATTCTATAAACAAGAAGAAAGGAAAGATAATGGAGTTAAATGGGCCTGTAATAATTGTTTATCCTCATCTAACTTACATTCTGCCAAACAGAGTCCTGATATTTTGAAATGTTTTATATAATATTATCAGATCTGATTGAAATGTATGTTCCGGTTAAAACTATCTTTAGTTCGCGATACCCGAAATGGTTTAACAGTGAACTTATAAGTTTAACTAAAGAAAAAAAACGGGCACACTTATTATATAAACAATCTGGCGATGTTAATGACTATGAGAATTTCAGAGTTTTGCGCGAGAAGTGTTCATCCTTAAGTAAATCTCTTTTCAAATCATTTATTGATGAAATTGAAGAGGACATTAGATCCAATCCGAAGAATTTTTGGAGTTTTGTCAAAGGAATGAAGAATTCAACAGGTGTTCCCGCAGCTATGAGTTTTGAAGACAGGATATTCGACAACGGGCACGATATAGCTAACGCTTTTGCTTCATTTTTTTCTTCTTCTTATTGTGTAAATGTGACTAGTATCCCTAAATTCAATTTTATTAATAAGGTTAATTCTTTGTCATGTTTGCATATTAATTTGGAAGACGTGTTTAATGAAATTTTAAAATTGTCTAATAAATTTAATTGTGGTCCGGATGGTATTTCAGGTTACTTCCTTTTTAATTGTGTATATACTCTGTCTAAGCCTATTCACTGGCTATTTGAACAGTCAGTACTTTTAGGTTACTTCCCTCAATATTGGAATAAATCTTTTATTATTCCTGTTCACAAAAAAGGGGTAAAAAACCTAATTGATAATTATCGTGGTGTTACTGTACAATCTTTTATTCCTAAAATACTAGACAAGCTTATTTCTATACAGCTTCGATACTTAACTCGGAATATCATTGTAGATAATCAACACGGGTTTCTTGATGGTAGATCTACTATATCTAATATTTTATGTTTTGAGAATTTTATATTAAAAAGTTTTTCTGAGCTTAAACAAGTCGATGCTGTATACACTGATTTTGCTAAGGCGTTTGACCGTGTGGACCACAAGATATTAATAGCTAAGTTGAATGCTTATGGATTTTCATCTCAAATAATTAACTGGATATATTCATTTTTATCAAATCGCTCTCAGATTGTTAAACTTAATAGCCACACGTCTTTTGAAATTGATGTATGTTCTGTCGTTCCTCAGGGAACTCATACTGGGCCAGTGTTGTTTTTGTTATTTGTTAACGATTTGTGTGATTCGTTCGAGTACTGTAAATCTTTAATGTTTGCGGATGACCTAAAATTATTTCATTCTATTGATAACATTGGTAGTTGTTTTGAACTCCAACATGATTTAAATATTTTATTTGAGTGGTGTTTAAAGAACAATTTATTTTTGAATATATCCAAATGTAATTCAATCTCATTTTCAAGAAAAAATAGTGTAACTTTCTTTGACTACTCGATTAACCTTGAGCAGTTGGAAAGAGTCTATAGTATTAATGATTTAGGGGTTATATTCGATTCTAAATTGTCCTTTAAAGATCATATTAATTCTATTGCTAAAAAAGCATTTAAAATATTAGGCTTTATTTTTAGAAATAGTTATAGTTTCGGACCTTACGCGCTAAGAACTCTTTATATATGTTTAGTAAGATCTAAGTTAGAATATGCGTCTGTAATTTGGTCTCCTCAGTATAACTGTCATATATTAGCGCTAGAGAAAGTACAGCGCAAGTTTCTTTTTTATATGTTCCGTAGATTTGATGTTGCTGGTGTTTCAGTTGCCGATTATTCCTTTCTTTGTATTCATTTTAAATTGGATTCCTTGAAATTTCGTAGATTTATGTTAGATATGTGTTTTCTGCATAAATTAATTTCGGGTAATATTAATTGTTCTGAAATACTGGCTTCATTAAATTTTTCAGTAAGTTCTACTTATATAAATATACGGCGTAAACCCTTGTTTAGATTACCAACAGTACGCACTAATTATGATTCAAATAATCCACTTTTTAGATTTATGAGTGTAGCTAATGATTTAAATCATAATAATAATATTGATTTGTTTGGTTCTAGTATATCTAAGTTTAAATCAGAACTCAAAACAATTGCATTTCAATTTTGATATATGTTATTGTTACGTACGATCATAAGTTTACTTTTAGTTGTATTTTAATTTTATGTTTCATCTTGAATTATGTTATTTCTATTGTAAAAGGTGATTCCGTTTAATAAATATATTATTATTATTATTAAATAAGAAATAACAATAACAATAAGAAATAGCAATAACAATAAGAAATAACAATAACAGTAAGAAATAACAATAACAATAAGAAATAACAATAACAATAATAACAATAAGAAATAACAATATCAATAAGAATTAACAATAACAATAAGAAATAACAATAATAATAAGAAATAACAATAACAATAAGAAATAACAATAACAATAGGAAATAACAATAACAATAACAATAAGAAATAACAATAACAAAAAGAAATAACAATAACAATAGGAAATAAGAATAACAATAAGAAATAACAAAAACAATAAGAAATAACAATAACAATAGGAAATAACAATAACAATAATAAATAACAATAACAATAAGAAATAAAAATAACAATAAGAAATAACAATAACAATAAGAAATAACAATAACAATAAGAAATAACAATAACAATAAGAAATAACAATAACTATAAGAAATAACAATAACAATAAGAAATAACAATAACAATAAGAAATAACAATAGCAATAAAAAATAACAATAACAATAGGAAATAACAATATCAATAAGAAATAACAATAACAATAAGAAATAACAATAACAATAAGAAATAACAATAACAATAAGAAATAACAATAACAGTCAGAAATAACAATAAGAAATAACAATAATAATAAGAAAGAACAATAACAATAAGAAATAACAATAACAATAAGAAATAACAATAACAATAACAATAAGAAATAACAATAACAATAAGAAACAACAATAACAATAAGAAATAACAATAACAATAAGAAATAACAATAACAATAAGAAATAACAATAACAATAAGAAATAACAAAAATAATAAGAAATAACAATAACAATAAGAAATAACAATAACAATAAGAAATAACAATAACAATAAGAAATAACAATAACAATAAGAAATAACAAAAACAATAAGAAATAACAATAACAATAAGAAATAACAATAACAATAAGATATAACAATAACAATAGGAAATAACAATAACAATAAGAAATAACAATATCAATAAGAAATAACAATAACAATAAGAAATAACAATAACAATAAGAAATAACAATAACAATAAGAAATAACAATAACAATAAGAAATAACAACAAGAATAAAAAATAACAATAACAATAAGAAATAACAATATCAATAAGAAATAACAATAACAAAAAGAAATAACAATAACAATAAGAAATAACAATAACAATAAGAAATAACAATAACAATAAGAAATAACAATAACAATAACAATAAGAAATAACAATATCAATAACAATAACAATAAGAAATATCAATACCAATAAGAAATAACAATAACAATAAGAAATAACAATAACAATAAGAAATAACAATAACAATAACAAAAAGAAATAACAATAACAAAAAGAAATAACAATAACAATAGGAAATAACAATAACAATAAGAAATGACAATAACAATAAGAAATAACAATAATAATAAGAAATAACAATAACAATAAAAATAGCAATAACAATAAGAAATAACAATAACAATAAGAAATAACAATAACAATAAGAAATAACAATATCAATAAGAAATAACAATAACAATAAGAAATAACAATAACAATAGGAAATAACAATAACAATAACAATAAGAAATAACAATAACAAAAAGAAATAACAATAACACTAGGAAATAACAATAACAATAAGAAATAACAATAACAATAGGAAATAACAATAACAATAATAAATAACAATAACAATAAGAAATAAAAATAACAATAAGAAATAACAATAACAATAAGAAATAACAATAACAATAAGAAATAAAAATAACAATAAGAAATAACAATAACAATAAGAAATAAAAATAACAATAAAAAATAACAATAACAATAAGAAATAACAATAACAATAAGAAATAACAATAACAATAAGAAATAACAACAAGAATAAAAAATAACAATAACAATAAGAAATAACAATATCAATAAGAAATAACAATAACAATAAGAAATAACAATAATAATAAGAAATAACAATAACAATAAGAAATAACAATAACAATAAGAAATAACAATAACAATAAGAAATAACAATAAAAATAAGAAATAACAATAACAATAAGAAGGAACAATAACAATAAGAAATAACAATAACAATAAGAAATAACAATAACAATAAGAAACAACAATAACAATAAGAAATAACAATAACAAAAAGAAATAACAATAACAATAAGAAATAACAAAAACAATAAGAAATAACAATAACAATAAGAAATAACAATAACAATAAGAAATAACAATAACAATAAGAAATAACAATAACAATAAGAAATAACAATAACAATAAAAAATAACAATAAGAATAAGAAATAACAACAAGAAATAACAATAACAATAAGAAGTAACAATAACAATAAGAAATAACAATAACAATAAGAAATAACAATAGCAATAAGAAAAACAATAAGAAATAACAATAACAATAAGAAATAACAATAACAATAACAATAAGAAATAACAATAACAATAAGTAATAACAATAACAATAAGAAATAACAATAACAATAAAAAATAAAAATAACAATAAGAAATAACAATAACAATAAGAAATAACAATAACAATAACAATAAGAAAAAACAATAACAAAAAGAAATAACAATAACAATAGGAAATAACAATAACAATAAGAAATAACAATAACAATAAGAAATAACAATAACAATAAGAAATAACAATAACAATAAGAAATAGCAATAACAATAAGAAATAACAATAACAATAAGAAATAACAATAACAATAAGAAATAACAAAAACAATAAGAAATAACAATAACAATAACAATAAGAAATAACAATAACAATAGGAAATAACAATAACAATAAGAAATAACAATAACAATAAGAAATAACAATAACAATAAGAAATAACAATAACAATAAGAAATAACAAAAACAATAAGAAATAACAATAACAATTAAAAATAACAATAACAATAAGAAATAACAATAACAATAGGAAATAACAATAACAATAAGAAATAACAATATCAATAAGAAATAACAATAACAATAAGAAATAACAATAACAATAAGAAATAACAATAACAATAAGAAATAACAATAACAATAAGAAATAACAATAACAATAAGAAATAACAACAAGAATAAAAAATAACAATAACAATAAGAAATAACAATATCAATAAGAAATAACAATAACAATAAGAAATAACAATAACAATAAGAAATAACAATAACAATAAGAAATAACAATAACAATAAGAAATAACAATAACAATAAGAAATAACAATATCAATAACAATAACAATAAGAAATATCAATACCAATAAGAAATAACAATAACAATAAGAAATAACAATAACAATAAGAAATAACAATAACAATAACAAAAAGAAATAACAATAACAAAAAGAAATAACAATAACAATAGGAAATAACAATAACAATAAGAAATGACAATAACAATAAGAAATAACAATAATAATAAGAAATAACAATAACAATAAAAATAGCAATAACAATAAGAAATAACAATAACAATAAGAAATAACAATAACAATAAGAAATAACAATATCAATAAGAAATAACAATAACAATAAGAAATAACAATAACAATAGGAAATAACAATAACAATAACAATAAGAAATAACAATAACAAAACGAAATAACAATAACACTAGGAAATAACAATAACAATAAGAAATAACAATAACAATAGGAAATAACAATAACAATAATAAATAACAATAACAATAAGAAATAAAAATAACAATAAGAAATAACAATAACAATAAGAAATAACAATAACAATAAGAAATAAAAATAACAATAAGAAATAACAATAACAATAAGAAATAAAAATAACAATAAAAAATAACAATAACAATAAGAAATAACAATAACAATAAGAAATAACAATAACAATAAGAAATAACAACAAGAATAAAAAATAACAATAACAATAAGAAATAACAATATCAATAAGAAATAACAATAACAATAAGAAATAACAATAATAATAAGAAATAACAATAACAATAAGAAATAACAATAACAATAAGAAATAACAATAACAATAAGAAATAACAATAAAAATAAGAAATAACAATAACAATAAGAAGGAACAATAACAATAAGAAATAACAATAACAATAAGAAATAACAATAACAATAAGAAACAACAATAACAATAAGAAATAACAATAACAAAAAGAAATAACAATAACAATAAGAAATAACAAAAACAATAAGAAATAACAATAACAATAAGAAATAACAATAACAATAAGAAATAACAATAACAATAAGAAATAACAATATCAATAAGAAATAAAAATAACAATAAGAAATAACAATAACAATAAAAAATAACAATAAGAATAAGAAATAACAACAAGAAATAACAATAACAATAAGAAGTAACAATAACAATAAGAAATAACAATAACAATAAGAAATAACAATAGCAATAAGAAAAACAATAAGAAATAACAATAACAATAAGAAATAACAATAACAATAACAATAAGAAATAACAATAACAATAAGTAATAACAATAACAATAAGAAATAACAATAACAATAAGAAATAAAAATAACAATAAGAAATAACAATAACAATAAGAAATAACAATAACAATAACAAAAAGAAATAACAATAACAATAGGAAATAACAATAACAATAAGAAATAACAATAACAATAAGAAATAACAATAACAATAAGAAATAACAATAACAATAAGAAATAGCAATAACAATAAGAAATAACAATAACAATAAGAAATAACAATAACAATAAGAAATAACAATAACAATAAGAAATAACAATAACAATAAGAAATAGCAATAACAATAAGAAATAACAATAACAATAGGATATAACAATAACAAAAAGAAATAACAATAACAAAAAGAAATAACAATAACAATAGGAAATAACAATAACAATAAGAAATAACAATAACAATAAGAAATAACAATAACAATAGGAAATAACAATAATAAATAACAATAACAATAAGAAATAACAATAACAATAAGAAATAACAATAACAATAAGAAATAACAATAACAATAAGAAATAGCAATAACAATAAGAAATAACAATAACAATAGGATATAACAATAACAAAAAGAAATAACAATAACAAAAAGAAATAACAATAACAATAGGAAATAACAATAACAATAAGAAATAACAATAACAATAAGAAATAACAATAACAATAGGAAATAACAATAATAAATAACAATAACAATAAGAAATAAAAATAACAATAAGAAATAACAATAAGAATAGGAAATATCAATAACAATAAGAAATAACAATATCAATAAGAAATAACAATAACAATAAGAAATAACAATAACAATAAGAAATAACAATAACAATAAGAAATAACAACAAGAATAAAAAATAACAATAACAATAAGAAATAACAATAACAATAAGAAATAACAATATCAATAAGAAATAACAATAACAATAAGAAATAACAATAACAATAAGAAATAACAATAACAATAAGAAATAACAATTAAAATAAGAAATAACAATAACAATAAGAAATAACAATAACAATAACAATAAGAAATAACAATAACAATAACAATAAGAAATATCAATACCAATAAGAAATAACAATAACAATAAGAAATAACAATAACAATAACAAAAAGAAATAACAATAACAATAGGAAATAACAATAACAATAAGAAATAACAATAACAATAAGAAATAACAATATCAATAAGAAATAACAATAACAATAAGAAATAACAATAACAATAGGAAATAACAATAACAATAAGAAATAACAATAACAAAAAGAAATAGCAATAACACTAGGAAATAACAATAACAATAAGAAATAACAATAACAATAGGAAATAACAATAACAATAATAAATAACAATAACAATAACAATAAGAAATAACAATAACAATAAGAAATAACAATAACAATAAGAAATAAAAATAACAATAAAAAATAACAATAACAATAAGAAATAACAATAACAATAAGAAATAACAATGACAATAAGAAATAACAACAAGAATAAAAAATAACAATAACAATAAGAAATAACAATAACAATAAGAAATAACAATAATAATAAGAAATAACAATAACAATAAGAAATAACAATAACAATAAGAAATAACAATAACAATAAGAAATAACAATAAAAATAAGAAATAACAATAACAATAAGAAGGAACAATAACAATAAGAAATAACAATAAAAATAAGAAATAACAATAACAATAAGAAACAACAATAACAATAAGAAATAACAATAACAATAAGAAATAACAATAACAATAATAAATAACAAAAACAATAAGAAATAACAATAACAATAAGAAATAACAATAACAATAAGAAATAACAATATCAATAAGAAATAACAATAACAATAAGAAATAACAATAACAATAAGAAATAACAATAACAATAAAAAATAACAATAACAATAAGAAATAACAATAACAATAAGAAATAACAATAACAATAAGAAATAACAATAACAATAAGAAATAACAATAAAAATAAGAAATAACAATAACAATAATAAATAACAATAACAATATGTAATAACAATAACAATAAGAAATAACAATAACAATAAGAAATAACAATAACAATAAGAAATAAAAATAACAATAAAAAATAACAATAACAATAAGAAATAACAATAACAATAAGAAATAACAATGACAATAAGAAATAACAACAAGAATAAAAAATAACAATAACAATAAGAAATAACAATATCAATAAGAAATAACAATAACAATAAGAAATAACAATAATAATAAGAAATAACAATAACAATAAGAAATAACAATAACAATAAGAAATAATAATAACAATAAGAAATAACAATAAAAATAAGAAATAACAATAACAATAAGAAGGAACAATAACAATAAGAAATAACAATAAAAATAAGAAATAACAATAACAATAAGAAACAACAATAACAATAAGAAATAACAATAACAATAAGAAATAACAATAACAATAAGAAATAACAATAACAATAATAAATAACAAAAACAATAAGAAATAACAATAACAATAAGAAATAACAATAACAATAAGAAATAACAATATCAATAAGAAATAACAATAACAATAAGAAATAACAATAACAATAAGAAATAACAATAACAATAAAAAATAACAATAACAATAAGAAATAACAATAACAATAAGAAATAACAATAACAATAAGAAATAACAATAACAATAAGAAATAACAATAAAAATAAGAAATAACAATAACAATAAGAAATAACAATAACAATATGTAATAACAATAACAATAAGAAATAACAATAACAATAAGAAATAACAATAACAATAAGTAATAACAATAACAATAAGAAATAACAATAACAATAAGAAATAACAATAACAATAAGAAATAAAAATAACAATAAGAAATAACAATAACAATAAGAATTAAAACACTTTAACTTTGTTTGTATAACACTGTATTTATTTTTGTGACTATAGTTTCGGTAACTAAACGTGCCATTATCAAACATAAAGTGAAACTATAGTCACAAAATAAATACAGTGTTATACAAACAAAATTAAAGTGTTTTAATTAGTGTTCAACATGTATAACGAAGTAGATGCCTTAAAAATAAATAAAAAAAATAACAATAAGAAATAACAATAACAATAAGAAATAACAATAACAAAAAGAAATAACAATAATAATAAGAAATAACAATAACAATAAGAAATAACAATAACAATACGAAATAACAATAACAATAAGAAATAACAATAAAAATAAGAAATAACAATAACAATAAGAAGGAACAATAACAATAAGAAATAACAATAACAATAAGAAATAACAATAACAATAAGAAACAACAATAACAATAAGAAATAACAATAACAATAAGAAATAACAATAACAATAATAAATAACAAAAACAATAAGAAATAACAATAACAATAAGAAATAACAATAACAATAATAAATAACAATATCAATAAGAAATAACAATAACAATAAGAAATAACAATAACAATAAGAAATAACAATAACAATAAAAAATAACAATAACAATAAGAAATAACAATAACAATAAGAAATAACAACAAGAAATAACAATAACAATAAGAAGTAAAAATAACAATAAGAAATAACAATAACAATAAGATATAACAATAACAATAAGAAATAACAATAACAATAAGAAATAACAATATGTAATAACAATAACAATAAGAAATAACAATAACAATAAGAAATAACAATAACAATAAGTAATAACAATAACAATAAGAAATAACAATAACAATAAGAAATAACAATAACAATAAGAAATAACAATAACAATAAGAAATAAAAATAACAATAAGAAATAACAATAACAATAAGAAATAACAATAACAATAACAATAAGAAATAACAATAACAAAAAGAAATAACAATAACAATAGGAAATAACAATAACAATAACAATAAGAAATAACAATAACTATAAGAAATAACAATAACAATAAGAAATAACAATAACAATAAGAAATAACAATAACAATAAGAAATAACAATAACAATAAGAAATAACAATAACAATAAGAAATAACAATAACAATAAGAAATAACAATATCAATAAGAATTAACAATAACAATAAGAAATAACAATAACAATAAGAAATAACAATAACAATAAGAAATAACAATAACAATAACAAATAAAAATAACAATAAGATATAACAATAACAATAGGAAATAACAATAACAAAAAGAAATAACAATAACAAAAAGAAATAACAATAACAATAGGAAATAACAATAACAATAAGAAATAACAATAACAACAGGAAATAACAATAATAAATTACAATAAGAAATAAAAATAACAATAAGAAATAACAATAACAATAAGAAATAACAATAACAATAAGAAATAACAATAACAATAAGAAATAACAATAACAATAAGAAATAACAATAACAATAAGAAATATCAATAACAATAAGAAATAACAATAGCAATAAAAAATAACAATAACAATAAGAAATAACAATAACAAGAGGAAATAACAATATCAATAAGAAATAACAATAACAATAAGAAATAACAATAACAATAAAAAATAACAATAACAATAAGAAATAACAATAACAATAAGAAATAACAACAAGAAATAACAATAACAATAAGAAGTAACAATAACAATAAGAAATAACAATAACAATAAGAAATAACAATAACAATAAGAAATAACAATAACAATAAGATATAACAATAACAATAAGAAATAACAATAACAATAAGAAATAACAATATGTAATAGCAATAACAATAAGAAATAACAATAACAATAAGTAATAACAATAACAATAAGAAATAACAATAACAATAAGAAATAACAATAACAATAAGAAATAACAATAACAATAAGAAATAAAAATAACAATAAGAAATAACAATAACAATAAGAAATAACAATAACAATAACAATAAGAAATAACAATAACAAAAAGAAATAACAATAACAATAGGAAATAACAATAACAATAACAATAAGAAATAACAATAACAATAAGAAATAGCAATAACTATAAGAAATAACAATAACAATAAGAAATAACAATAACAATAAGAAATAACAATAACAATAAGAAAATAACAATAACAATAAGAAATAACAATAACAATAAGAAATAACAATAACAATAACAATAAGAAATAACAATAACAAAAAGAAATAACAAAAACAATAGGAAATAACAATAACAATAAGAAATAACAATAACAATAAGAAATAACAATAACAATAAGAAATAACAATAACAATAAGAAATAGCAATAACAATAAGAAATAACAATAACAATAAGAAATAACAATAACAATAAGAAATAACAATAACAATAAGAAATAACAATAACAATAAGAAATAACAATAGCAATAAAAAATAACAATAACAATAAGAAATAACAATAACAATAGGAAATAACAATATCAATAAGAAATAACAATAACAATAAGAAATAACAATAACAATAAGAAATAACAATAACAATAAGAAATAACAATAACAGTAAGAAATAACAATAAGAAATAACAATAACAATAACAATAAGAAAGAACAATAACAATAAGAAATAACAATAACAATAAGAATTAACAATATCAATAAGAAATAACAATAACTATAAGAAATAACAATAACAATAAGAAGGAACAATAACAATAAGAAATAACAATAACAATAAGAAACAACAATAACAATAAGAAATAACAATAACAATAAGAAATAACAATAACAATAAGAAATAACCATAACAATAAGAAATAACAAAACAACAATAAGAAATAACAATAACAATAAGAAATAACAATAACAATAAGAAATAACAATAACAATAAGAAATAACAATAACAATAAGAAATAACAATAAAAATAAGAAATAACAATAACAATAAGAAATAACAATAACAATAAAAAATAACAATAACAATAAGAAATAACAATAACAATAAGAAATAACTACAAGAATAAAAAATAACAATAACAATAAGAAATAACAATATCAATAAGAAATAACAATAACAATAAGAAATAACAATAACAATAAGAAATAACAATATCAATAAGAAATAACAATAACAATAAGAAATAAGAAATAACAATAACAATAAGTAATAACAATAACAATAAGAAATAACAATAACAATAAGAAATAAAAATAACAATAAGAAATAACAATAACAATAAGAAATAACAATAACAATAAGAAATAACAATAACAATAAGAAATAACAATACAATAAGGAATAACAATAGCAATAAAAAATAACAATAACAATAAGAAATAACAATAACAATAAGA